>CM063511.1:143159514-143237014 GCA_032207245.1 Pardosa pseudoannulata | reverse complement strand
TATAAAGTTCCGAAAATTTTGTCTAAAATACAGAATTTTTTTTTCAAATTAGAATCACTCATGCAACAAACTTTAGTTTGACTATTTTATGATTTAATAAATTAATATTGTCAAAATATAGTATGTAGAAATATACTTTTTTCCATTTTGATATCGATTTGATAGGTTCCAATCCATCGGCATTTAGTAGATTTGTTAATGCATTCTACAATTCTTCTTTATCATTTGCAGTAAAATCCAGAGTTAATTTAGCGTTCAACATTTTTTCATTATTTCCAATAATTTTTTTTTAACACTAACTAGCTAGAGAGCTTATTGCTCTATACACATGTGCGTTTGCTTACAAATAATCCGCTCAAACTTTCTGGGAAATGGGACTGGGAATGAACTGGGAATATGATTGGTTGAAAAACGAAGCCTCGACCCCAAACTCGTTTTAGCGAACAAGCGTGAACGAAGATTTGCAACGAAACGGGGGGAATCGCTTTCAGTCGAATGTTCGTTGAAACTGTCGGTAAAATTGTTCGTTGAGTAAACGATTTCGGTACGTAACGAAAAGGGGAGAATTGAGCCACAGGTTCTTTAGTCGGTTGATCGTATCTTAGGATCCGATCTATCTCCAAAATTTGACTAGACAGTAATAATACCCCAACTTTAGCCACATAGAAAGATGATTATAACAATTCAACAGACATTTTAGCCCTGTTTACGTGTGCCAGAAATGTTACCTTCATTTTACTGGGTACAAGCGATTTTACTTGGAGGGCCAGAAAATCCTGAATACATGAGCGATGATTTCAACTCTCCTTTTAGCTCGGGTTGTCGTCAGAATTCACGTGATTATACGGAGTGCCATCCCATTATTCCGTGTATTGTGCTCGTTATTTACTTAATACTAGATGCGAGATCAGAGTATTTTTTTTACTATTTTTAATGAATTGCATGAAATATTTATTAAATTAGAGATGATTTTTTAGAAGTAGAATTTTAAGGAGGATAATGAAAGAATGAATTTGATAGAGTAACCTGTCATTATCAGCTGCAATTGCATTTATAAACATTTTTCAATTTTTATTACTTACTGTACTTTTTGTAGCAGCGCAGTTGGACATTTTAAAATCAAGTGCCATCAAAGGCAAAGGATCATGGGAAAGGAGGTTAAACTTCAATTCTCCAGGAAGAAAGGTGAAATTTTTCTACACCTTAATTTTTCCAATAGTTAGAGATATGTCTTAAAAGGGGAGAACGATTCACAGATTTGCATTGCATTTGCGCTGCTTTTTGACACATGTAAGCAAGGCTATTCATTCTTACTCGCATTTTACTGAGAGACTCTTCTATGTGTCTTCTTTATTTATTCTACTACTCTGTCGAAATGATTCAGCACCATTTCTGCTTATTTTAGTAGAAGATGCATAATTAAAAAAAAGAGATTTCTCAAGAAAAATGTCGCTTTTTGTTATCAGTGAAGGAGTAGTATTAAATTTCTTTAACCATGATACTTATTTTTTAATTTATTAATGTAACTTTTCTTTTATTCGAATACTTTCTCGTTAATTTGAATATACAAACATTCAGAAATACACAACGCACTATCTTCAACTATTGATTACGCTTTATGAATGTTTTCAAAGTTTCCCGACAGCAAGTAGACACTTGTCAGAGCAAATATATATATATATACATAAAATTCTTCTGTCCGTGTATTTGTACTAGAAATCCTCCTAAACGGCTGGACTGATTTTGATGAATTTTTGTGTATGTAATTAAGTTGATTCAAAAATGGTTTAGATTCAAAATTTTATTCTATAGAAAATGTTTTTTATTAAAAATCCGGAATTGCGCTCTTATTGAGATTATTATAATGCCGCTTGAAACCCTTCCCTGCTAATGTATCTGTGGTACAGTGGTCGGCGCAACGGGTTTCAGTAAGAAGTCCCAAGGTTCAATCCCCTTACAAAAGATGTGGAAATTTTAATTTAATCTAACTACGTTTGTGATGACTGTAAGCATGATGCAGTGAAGTATTTTTAAAATAATTTTTTTACTTACTTTTCTATCAAAACGATCCAATTTATAATTTATTTAAAAACATTTTACAATTTTTCGATTTACAGCATTAACACGTCGGGTGGTCTAGTATATATAGGTCAGGTCTAAAAAGGGAGGGGGTGGAAAAAATCAAGTGAGTTGTAAATAATTTAAAAAGGGAACTCTTTTGTAATAACAAAATAAATGAAAAAAAACCACTCTTGCGTAAGCTTTTAGGATAATCCGATCTAGCGGAAGCTTATTGGAGTAATTTGATGAGTATGCAAAGAGATAAGAGACAGTTGGCGCTAAGACATCGAGCTGTTAGCAGACTCCACGCTTAGCTCCGCCACGAATAAATGAAAATGGCGCAAGTGACACCTTAAAAAGGAAACTATACTTTGAAATAAAGAGATGATTTACCAAGAAAGACTACTTCTTCCATTCGCCTACCACTGGATATATATATATATATATATATATATATATATATATATATATATGTGTGTGTGTGTGTGTGTGTGTGTGTGTGTGTGTGAGTGTAAGGCGAATGGAAACAGTCTTTCTTAATAATAATATGTTTATTAAATCCATCGTTTCATTGAAGTAAAACTTGCGCCATTTTCATTTATTCGTCGAAGACACTCGTAGAGTATGACTCTTATCTGTTTGCAAAGTCATTAAATACCAAAATGCTTTCGCTTGACCGGATGATCCCAAAAGCTTACTCGAGCGTTAGTCATTTTCATTTATTTTAATATTTTAAAAGAGTTTATTTTTTTAAATCGTTTATAACTCACGTAATATCTAACTACTCCTTTTTTACACCTGACATATATATATATTAATAATTGTCATTTTAAGCTCATTTGAATTACAATTGTGTAAAGAAAATGTACAATGAGTTTCACGGGATTTGAGGTAGATGCAAATAACATTACCGAGTTACTATCTTTAGTCAGTATTGCCAAATTTGGTGACTCAGTCTTATGTACATAGATAGAGAGCATAGCCCTGCCAACTGGCTAATTTTTTTTCTATTGAGAAAGCTGTATTTTTACTCTATTTTATAACTAATTAGGCAATATTAATGTCTTTACACATAGGGTCTTTGTTTTTGAAATCCTATGTTCTATTAATATTTATTTTTCTTAATCGGCATATGGTCAGCAGATTATCAATTATTTCTGTATTTAAACAGTGAATAAGGGTAAATAAAAAAAGGTAAGGGTAAATAAGAGTTAATTCATCACTTTTTTTAACGTATTCATTTTTAGTCAATTTGATTCTTGTCTAATTTCAACAAACAATAGGTCAATTTAATTTAATCGATTTGGTCAGTTTAATTAGTTACATTTAATATCATTTATAACAGCTTTTTCTCTTTTTTTTTCAATTACACTATAATACCCTGAATAACTAATGAGGGTATTCACAACTGTGTAAATATATTTTGTTAGAGGGCACATCACCTTTAAGTAAGTAGAAGAGGAAGATATTTCTTATTTTTCATCTTATCTTATATTCATTAATTATTATCTTAAATACGTGGGGTTTATATTCTAATTTTGTTTAATTAGTTTTGCTAAATTTACTTTGTTTCTAATAAATAAGAACTTTTAATATAAAGGGAAATATGAGAGCTTGTTTTAAAGAATTTTACTTTTTTAACACATTGTGTGCAGATTTACAACAACACAAAGTGAATTTCAAAAATAAGTTTTCCTTTTTTTGTGAACAATAATTATTAGGTATTTTCTTTACCTATTTAAATTTTCTTAAAAAGTAACATAAATGTTACTTCAAGGGATTGAATTTTAGAAAAATCTAAAATAGTGTTTAAAAACATTTAATATCAGTTATAATAGTTCTCTCTGTTTTTTTCAATTACATCATTATATCCTTAATAACTAATGAGAGTATTCACAATGGTGTAAATACATTTTGTTAGAGGGCACATCACCTTTAAGCAAGTTGAAGTGAAAGATATTTCTTATTTTCACTATATCTTATATTTATTAATTAGTATCGTAAATACGTGGGTTTTCAGAATTTATATTCTAATTTTACTTAATTAATTTTGCTAAATTTACTTTGTTTCTAACAAATTAAAACTTTTAATATAAAGGGTAATATGAGAGCTTGTTTTAAAGAATTTTACTTTTTTAACACATTGTGTGCAGATTTACAACAACACAAAGAGAATTTCATAAATAAATTTTCCTTTTTTGTGAACAATAATTATTAGGTATTTTCTTTACCTATTTAATTTTTTTTAAGTAACAGGAATGTTACTTCAAGGGATCGAATTTCCGAAAAATCTAAAATAGTGTTTAAAACATTTAATATCAGTTATAATAGTTTTTTCTGTTTTTTTACAATTACATAATTATACCCTTAATAACTAATGAGGTTATTAACAATGGTGTAAATACACCATTGGTTAGAGGGCACACCACCTTTAAGCAAGTTGAAGAGGAAGATTTTTCTTATTTTTCCCCTAATCTTATATTCATTATTATCGTAAATACGTGGGTTTTTCAGAATTTATAGTCTATATTTATTTAATTAGTTTTGCTAAATTTACTTTGTTTCTAATAAATAAGAACTTATAATATAAAGGGAAACACGAGAGCTTGTTTTAAAGAATTTTACTTTTTTAACACATTGTGTGCAGATTTACAAGAACACAAAGTTTTCCTTTTTTGTGAACAATAATTATTGGTATTTTCTTTACCTATTTAATTTTTTTAAGTAACAGGAATGTTACTTCAAGGGATCGTGGAAAATCTAAAATAGTGTTTAAAACATTTAATATCAGTTATAACAGCTTTCTCTCTTTTTTTTAATTACACCATTAGACCCTTAATAACTAATGAGGGTATTAACAATGGTGTAAATACACCATTGGTTAGAGGACACACCACCTTTAAGCAAGTTGAAGAGGAAGATTTTTCTTATTTTTCCCCTAATCTTATATTCATTATTATCGTAAATACGTGGGTTTTTTAGAATTTATAGTCTATATTTATTTAATTAGTTTTGCTAAATTTACTTTGTTTCTAATAAATAAGAACTTATAATATAAAGGGAAACACGAGAGCTTGTTTTAAAGAATTTTACTTTTTTAACACATTGTGTGCAGATTTACAAGAACACAAAGTTTTCCTTTTTTGTGAACAATAATTATTGGGTATTTTCTTTACCTATTTAATTTTTTTAAGTAACAGACAGAGCCGTAACTAGGGCGTGGCAAAGGTGGCACTTGCCACGGATGCATCAGTGTTAGGGGCGCTGCACCGTGAGGAAAATGAGTTCCGAAAGAGGCTGATTCGCTTCAAGTAAAAATAAGGAAAAGTTGAAAATATTTTTTTTATTATAAATTCCAATGCTTTTAAAATTTATATTTATATTAATTTTTATATTTTTTAGAAATGCTTCCACAGACTAAACGTGTTATAGGTTCTTACAAAATGTTTACCAAACACTCCTGATGTACCCTAATATAAATCCAGGTATTCTTTTTAAATTTTTAGTTTATTAAAGTTATTAAAACTAAGTTTAAATTTAGAAATTTGCCAGTTTTCTATGAAAATTCAAAGTCTAAATTAAAAATATTCACGTAAAAAAATTCAGTTTATTAGCAAAATAATATCGCCAAAGTGTTCAAAAATATTTTTAAGTATCAATAAAGTAAAAATAGAAGAAAAATTTAAAAAGTAATGTACTAGGAATATTTTTAGAATTAACAAAATATTTAGCGAGTTCATCCTGAATATATAATAGAGAAAAAATCTTGTTAATATATTTTTCACACTATTTGTTGATAGAGGAGCAGACCAGTTTTTTTTTTGCCACGGGTGCTAAAGGATCTAGTAATGGCCCTGATAACAGGAATGTTACTTCAAGGGATTGAATTTCCTAAAAATCTAAAATAGTGTTTAAAAACATTTAATATCAATTATAATAGTTTTTTATGTTGTTTTAATTACATAATTATGTTGTTTTAATTACATAATTAAGTAATGAGGGCTTTCACAATGGTGTAAATACATTTTGTTAGAGGGCACACTACCTTTAAGCCAGTTGAAGAGGGAGATTTTTCTTATTTTTCACCTTATCTTATATTTATTAATTATTATCGTAAATACGTGGGTTTTTCAGATTTTATATTCTATTTTTATTTAATTAGTTTTGCTAAATTTACTTTGTTTCTAATAAATAAGAACTTTTAATATAAAGGGAAATATGAGAGCTTGTTTTAAAGAATATACTTTTTTAGCACATTTTGTGCAGATTTACAACAACATAAAGTGAATTTCATAAATAAGTTTTACTTTTTTGTGGACAATAATTATTAGGTATTTTCTTTATCTATTTAATTTTTTTTTTTAAGTAACAGGCACATCCGTAACTAGGACTGGCAAAGGTGACACTTACCACAGTCGCATTAGTGTTAGGGGCGCCGCACCGTGATAAAAATGAGTTCCGAAAGAGGCCGATTCGCCTTAAGTAGAAATAAGGAAAAGTTCGAAAATAATTCTTTTTATTATAAAATCCAGTGTGCTTAAAAGTTATATTAATTTTTATATTTTTTAAAAATGCTTCCACAGACTAAACTTGTTACAGGTTCTTACAAAATTTTTACGAAATACTCATGATGTACTTTAATATAAATCCAGGTATTCTTTTTAAATTTTGAATTTATTAAAGTTATTAAAACTAAATTTAAATTTAGAAATTTGCCAGTTCAACGTCAAAATTAAAAATATTCCCCTTAAAAAAAAATTCAGTTTATCATCAAAATAATACCGCCAAAATGTGCAAAAATATTTTTAAGTATCAATAAAGTAAAAATAGAAGAAAAATTAAAAAGTAATGTACTAGGAATATTTTTAGAATTAACCAAATATTTAGCAAGTTCATTCTGAATATATGATAGAGAAAAAATCCTGTTAAAATATTTTCTCACAATATTTGGTGATAGGGGAACAGACCAGTTTTTTGCCACTAGCTCTAAAGGATCTAGTTACGGCCCTGGCAACAGAAATATTACTTCAAGGGATTGAATTTCCGAAAAATTTAAAATAGTGTTTAAAAATTTCATTTCAAATACTATAAATGAAATAAACAATAACGGAAAATATAGGTAGTGTTTCATCGCAGGTCGATAATATAATTACTATGAAAATTTGAAATCAACATGTGTAATAGATTTTTATTTACAGTGTGCACAGATTGAAAAAACGCCATTTTCAGTAACAGGCATTTAAAGTTTTATAGTTTTCTTAAATGTTGTGATATTCAGTGCAAAGATTGCATAACTATACACATTCTAATTGAAATGCTCCAATAATAGTTTGTTTTTAACTAAAAATTTAAAAAAAGTAAAAATAAAAAAATCGAATTTTTGGAAGTTTAAAGGTGATGTATCTCCCTTAAATATTTCTGAACGATTCAGGTACAGTGAACAAAACACTTGTTACGGTGAAGTTTGTTATATCCTGGTTTGATTATTTTATGGCTTTTATAAATGAATAAAATCTGTGAAGAATATAAACCTTGAGGAGAATTATAAGCTAAAATGTGGTACAAATCCCTTATATAATAATAGCCTAAGCTATCTGTCCGTCTGTCCTCGAGTTTATGAAGCGGTTGGACCTGGAATGGATAGAGGCATCCATATTGGATTTTGATGATTTAGGGTTAGAAACGTTCGAAATCCACCCTTCCCCCCTATTTTGAGCATTTAATGCCATTATTTCAAGCCCTATTTTCCCCGGTTAAAAGCAGACGATTAAATTTATTAATTTTATCACATAATAAATAGGTAAAAATAACATTTTTTTTTCTAGCATTATGACGTCATTCCTTTAACCATCTCATTTAATCATTTCTTATTTTAAATTATTTAAATATCGTCTGCATTATTTTCATACGTTTTACCAGTGAACTTAGATATGACGTAAATAATTTTCTTTTATATTTGGTTTTTGGTTTGGTTTGGCTACGGTTTTTGCAACACGAGGGCTAATGAGACCGGGACCTACTGCTGAAAGCCGATTCGGAACGGCTACGAACATCCATGCCACAGTGGGACTTTTATATTTGGGTTAAATAATAGATTAGGTACATATGTGATAATTTTAAATTTAATCATCGATTATTTTTTGTTGCAATGAAAATTTTATCACCGGTATTAACAACAAATTCTATCTACCTCCAGGGTGTAGTGGAAATGATAGTTTCATTCCTTTACTTCCATTAATTATTGTGGAAAAAAATTGGGAAGAACTTAACGATAATTTCGACGTAGCTAAGAAAACTTTGAATTATCTTTCTAAATGAATTCAACGTGATTCTAAACTGCATTCACAGTATCGGGAGACTTTAGAGGAGTATGAAGATAAACAAATTATTGAGGGTATACCAGATAATTCTCAGCCAAAAAACAAACCATTTTTTTAGCTGTCTTATAGGGTGCTTTAACAATTCTTTAAAATAGAAAAATTTATTGATCCTGCCATATGATGAGCTATATGCTAGTTATCATATGTTTGTAAAAAAAAAACTCATTCGCACTAGAAAAAGCTTTCGAACCATTCCATGTCTTAATTAAAAAAAACTTTTAAAAAACAACGAAACATTGTCTCAATTTTGAACTTGTGTAAAGAACTTTAAGTACACCTAGCTTTGAGGCGTACCATTGTATTTTTTCGTTTAAATATCTTCTGTTTTAATTATGGAAGGAAAGAAAAATAATTTAAAATATTCCATTCCTTTTTTTTTTTCTGACGAATTCGAGCCAGACGAGTAAACAAATAATATTTCAGCTGCAAGCAACTCGCACCGAGCTTTAGCAACAGCAGCATTCCTGGTCTACGAGGGACTTCCCTTCCCTTATCTATTTTGCTGTATTTTCATAGCAGTTGTAGCGGTAGAAGAGGGAGCCTTCTGGCAAGATGCCAATGAGAACAATTGCGTGAATCAGAGACATGGAAAAATCAACTGAACAGGAATCCTCGAGTAAACGGATTTTAAATTACGTGTTTTATTTAATTTGCTGCAGAGCAGACGCAATTATTTACAGAAGTCTGCTTAGGTGAGATCGCTGGAGAATCATGAGGGCGGAAGTCTCTCATTTTCCAGTGTTTGTGTGCTTCTCGTGGAATATCCAATAATTCGTATGAAGGAGAATTTTAAAGTTCTAAGAAAGTGAAATTTTTGCAATTATTTTACGTTTACATTGAAAATTATAAGGTGTTGGACAAAAGAGAATTTGAGAGTGGTTTTGCAATAAAAGCATGAATGATCAATTAAATGAATGTGTTTAAACAACAAATTTCTTAAACTCAAAGGGAAGAAAGGATAAATATTTTATTCTAATTCTGCCTAATTTATCAATAATGGGTTTGGTTTGATTTGGGGCTCTACGGTCTACTTTTTTGCTGTACGAGGGATAATGAAATTACTGCTTAAAGCAGATTCCGAACGACTATGAACTTTGATATCAGCAGCGGGATTCAAACTTGAAAACTTCAGTAGTTTTATTTTTCGAAAATTATAAGGTGTTGTACAAAAGGGAATTTGAGAGTGGTTTTGCAATAAAAGCATGAATGATCAATTAAATGAATCTGTTTAAATAATAAATCTATTAAAACCAAAGGGAAGAAAGGCGAAATATTTTATTCTGATTCTGCCTAGTTTATCAGTAATGGGTTTGATTTGATTAGGGGCTCTATGGTCTACTTTTTTGCTGTACGAGGGATAATGAAACTACTGCTTAAAGCAGATTACAAACGACTACGAACTTTGATATCAGCAGCGGGATTCAAACTTGAAAACTTCAGTAGTTTTATTTTTTGAAAATTATAAGGTGTTGTACAAAAGGGAATTTGAGAGTGGTTTTGCAATAAAAGCATGAATGATCAATTAAATGAATCTGTTTAAATAATAAATCTATTAAAACCAAAGGGAAGAAAAGCGAAATATTTTATTCTGATTCTGCTTAGTTTATCAATAATGGGTTTGATTTGATTTGGGGCGCTACGGTCTACTTTTTTGCTGTACGAGGGATAATGAAACGGGGAACTACTGCTTAAAGCTGATTCCGAATGACTACGAACGTTGATATCAGCAGAGGAATTCAAACTTGAAATTTCCGATACGTTTGTTTTAAAAAACATTTCTAGTTCTAATTATTATTTTGTACGTTAGAGGGATAATTATATTCATTGTAAGGTTAACTTAGTCTTCTAGTTTGGAGCTCTACTATCTACTTTTAAGCTACACGAGGATTACTAAAAGCTGATTTCGAACGGCTACAAATATAAATGCCAACTGCGTGTTTTGAACTTTCGAACTCCGGAATCGAAGAGCAGCATTCTATCCATTGGACAATCGATCAGCCTTTTAACAAAGAAGAAGAGATATAATTTAATGAGAATATATAATTAAATGAATCTCTCTAAAGTGTGCATTAACAAGACCATAAAAAAAATTAATCTTTCAGAAAGGTCTCTTAGTAGAGATTATTGAAAAAAAAACGATTCGAATTAGCGGACTATGGTACAGAAATGCTGAACCCTAAAACGAGCAAAACTTTTTATTTTGTGATGAATATCGAAAAAAAGTTTATAATAATGAAGATTTGAACTTATTTGCAGATCAGTATCTTGTTTCTAGGAGCAGTGGCGTAGTTTTTTTTATTGTTTTTTTTTAATTTTCAGGAAGGGACCAAAGTCATAATCCAAAGTACAGTGAAATTTCAATCATATAAAAAAATTACACACACACATACAAAGTACATACATACATGTCTTCTACAGATACCTATAGTTTTGTATGCATGCATAAATACATCATAAAATAAATCCACAACACTGTACAATGTAACTTGTGTTTCTTGTGTAAAGTGTGTAACTTGTGTTTCAATGTAACTTGAAAAATATATTTGCAATCGAATTGTGTCCTTTAATTTACTCTCCATTTTTTCTGTCAATCCAGTTTTTACCATGTTTAAATTTGATTGATAAATACTGAAGCATGTTTAATTTACGCAGCAGTATTTTCCAAATGAATTCAAACTAAAGTAACTTTACGAATAATTAGGAAAAATGAAAAATGTACATATTTAGAAAGGAATTATGATATACACCTCTATTTTCCTTTTACAAAATTGCATACCTTGTATGACAACAAAATTCATAAAGAGAATTTCATAATCAGTAATTTATAAACTACTGTTTTATAGTAGTTAATTAATTCTTCTACCCATAAAAGCTAGCTTCTTCTGCATTTATAGTCATCCACCAAAATAACGCTAAATTTCTGAAAATCTTGTGACCAGCTAGCTCTATAGAGAAGAAATGATGTAACTCTTTTCATAGTTGAAAACATTCTTTGAACACTTAAAGTAAAACCTAGGGATTTACACAAATTTATATACATTCAAAACCTTTTGAATACATTGATAATGACCATAGAAGTTCATTACATACATTGAAAGTGTTCATAGAAATTCAATACATGCATTCAAAATATTTCGAGAAGGGTCCAGACCCCCGGAACCCCTATAAATACGTCCTTGCCTAGGTTTGTCTTCCATTGGGGATTCTATAAGACATAGTCAGAATCTTAATAAAGTGGTAACATGTTCCTTTCTTTCAATCCATTATTGTTCAGAAGTGAAGACATTTTTCAAACTTCATATACAAATCTTTGTGGGTGGCAATCTGCTGTGAGACATACATACCAAACATTATATATTAACTTTTTTTCTATTAAATTTATATAAAAATATCAGTTCAATAAAATCTCAGAATCCTTCATATGAAAAGGTTGAAAAGAATCTAAATTTAAATATGCAGGGAATTTTCAAAAGAACCTTTTTCGTTTAGATATATTATTCAAGAAGAACAAGGATGATCTCAAATATCTACTACAGATTTCTTGCAACATTTTTTAAGCTTAACAAGGATCTTGAAATTTGCATTATTGTTGATAAACTCTTGCTTCTTTCTGTATAGCATGGCAGTTTGACGAAGCTTTCATCAAAGTTTGGTAAGTTTTTCAACTGAAGATATATTTTAACAAACACCAATTTCCCTTTATGTGACTTAATTTGAAAACTTAATCCATGCCTACTATTTTTAACAACTTCCTGAAGCTCTGCTCGTGAGCATGTATATTAAGCTTATACTAATTTTAAATATATATATTTTTTAATTTTATATATTCAAGGTGTTGCTACGAATATGTTCAATGAAGAATATATTTTAATATATATCAATGACTAAGGATTGAGAATTTTATCCCTTTGTATTCTAGACTTAGGATGTTTACGTTACTCTTGGCATTGTACTTCGTAGACGGTGATTTAATATTGTCCTTTAAGAAAAAGATGAGCTTAGGTATTGCTATTATAGAGTAGTTAATTTATATTTGTTTTGTGCATGACAGTAAGAGTGTATAACCTGCTCAAAATTAATCTCATCCCAATGATTCGTCCAGAAATTGAACTGGTGGACAAGCAAACTTCCTTCCATTAGAAAGTAGCTTAAACCAGAGCGTAATGCATTTCTGGGTATTTATGTATTCAAGGTAACGAAGAAATTGTAAAATAGCAGACAAAATGCCTTACGAAACTGAAAAGTAAAGCCTTACAGTGGAGGAAATTCCCAAAATCACTTTACTTTTACTATTAAAACGCTATTTTCTTTGAAAAATATCCCTTCTTAAAAAAAACTAAATTTTTATAAACAGTTTTTTAATGTACTACACACTTTAATGTACTCTCAGTTTTAATCATTCTTAAGAAAAGGAATTTTTTCTCCTGATTTCGTACTTCTCTTCCATCTACAAATACCCAAGCCAGAAGACATCTAGACTCACAATCTTAACCTGCCCATTATCTAGATATACAAGGTGTTTATTCCTCTAACTAGGCTCAATTTTTGTCACTACCACTTTTTAGTTCTTTAATCTGATCAGTAGGGCATAATCATTAACTCCTTAGTTGCTTCCTTAATTATCAATTTAAAGAAAACTAATTCATCAAGCATTTTTGTGTTTGAGTATTTAATTTGGCTATTAAAATATAATAAAAAACTTTTTTAAACAATTGATACAACATGAATTTTAATCGTTACATCTCGTGTATCATACAAAAGTAAGATTGTACACGTGTACAGCAATACAGAAAATAAAATTATTTGAAGTAAAAGAAAATTTAAATCGTTAAGTGTTCTTAAGACTCATTTGTAATGCCAATATTCAAGCTGACAAATAAAGAAGGCTTTCTATGGATGATGGCCATTTTCTGAATAATAGCCTTCTAAATAAACGCGTAATAAACATTCTTACTTCTTGCGACCAAGAAGGAAAAGTGATCATTGGGATCTTCTGTTTAACTATGTCGCCAACAATTTGTAATTGATACAACAAGAACAAATTTAACACATTTTGCCATCTCAAAGTGAATGTTAAATCATTTATGGTTATATTACTTGCACATGCTCAAAAATAATAATAATAATAAATGTACACTATATATTTAACATTACAGCAATACTTCAAATAATATTAGCATTTGAAGTAAACTTAAGTATTCCTTAGGCCCATTTATAATGCAAGTATTTGAGCTGATAAATCCGGAAGCTGACGACCACCTTCCGAATATGAGACTCCTAAATGGCGTAATAAACGCGCTCACTTGATGTGTACAGATAAACCGACCATCCGAGTCTCCTTTGTAGCTCTGTCTCCAGCGATTTGCGGTCCATCCGCGGTGGCATCGTCATCCATCAAACTCAGAAAATAACTAGAGGCTCTCTCCCCTACACTCCCGTTTTAATACCAGCTGTTTCTAACCAGCCGGCGAGAAAACTCACCGATATTAAATTACAATTCGATCAATAATCTTCTGCCTCCGCCACCACCGCCTCTCCAGGGGCTGGCGGTGTAAAGTCTAGAACGTGAGTTCTCTTAATCGAACTTCTGCCACCTCTTTAAGAGACAGGACTGCCTCTAATGGACATATCAGATCCCGTGTTATGCATCGCCTTCTTTTCCCTCACTTCATTTTGACGAGCGGTTATTTATGATTTGCATATCTTCCTCTCCTCCCCCCGCACACACACTTTTACCCGCGATGGCCTACCCTTGTTTGCTCCTCATATAGAAGGCATGTTCGAAGACAATGATGTGGCAAGTAAGAAACATAGACGATAAAAAGATCTTTTGGAAGTCTTTTGTTTTTATAGTGCATTAGCCTAATGAATCCAATTATTTATGGGTCAAAAGATTCATATTTTTCTTGATATGCACTGTATATTCAGGTGTATAATTGATAATCTTCATGGTGTATAATCTAAACTATGATGAATTTAAATTAAATTAAAACTAATTCTTTAGCTTTGCTCACCCTTCTCATAATTTGGCCCTGAGATATTTATTTTCAGAAATTTACGTGCAGTTTTACCCGCATATATTTTTTCATAAAGCTTTAAGTATCATAAAGTTCCAAACAGAAAAATTGAAGTAATAAGTAATTATTAGACATTTAGAAGCAGTTTTACCCACATATAATTTTTCATTAAGCTTTAAGTATCACAAAGTTCCAAACAGAAAAATTGAAGCAATAAGTAATCAAATAATCAAGCACAGTAAACTGGCATAAATGGTTTCTACTCTGTAAAGTATTTGAAAGCTATGTTTTGAATGTAATTACTCAGACTAAAAAGCGCATTTTCGTTTCTTTAATTTCCCCTTTTTTCTTTGTGATAGCTCTTTCTGCACTGCAGACTACAGACTTGAAATCAAATCCTTTAAATTTAAAGTTTAGCATTGTTTCCTCATTTCAAATTTTAACAAATAACGTGATCATGAAAGTCAAGAATACTTTTTTCATGTATATATAAAAGGAAATATTAGGTAAAATGTCAAATTTCTTCTACATTCAAATCTAGTCCTAAATAAATACTTAGTGTTCATTGTACAATTAACGAGTATTTCTAATCTAATAGAGTACAGACATACAATTTTTCATTCAGTGGCACGAGCAAAGAAAAATTATCTACAAATTATTTTTAGGGTGTAAAATCATACTAGGTTTTTTTATTCGTTGGAAAAAATGCAAGGAAATGATTTATTTATCGAATATGCGCGAGTTTTCATCGATACTACGAAATATTTTTGAAGCAGTGGTTCAAAAAGCATTTTTGAGCTCCTGTGGCATATTTTTTTGGCTCCATCTCTAATCAGTTACCACATCCTTTCCCCAAGGGCCTGTTTTGCTGTATGTCTCGTATCTTTCCCACCTTATCCCTTACCGCCATCTATGACAAATCGTACCAGCAACAAAGGATACAGGAAAGTATAGTATCGCTTTCAGAGGGAACTGTGATAGCCTGGGGGCTATTCTGCTTTCCGTGATCCCCTTACCCCCCAGAGGGTGGGATTGCTTAGGAATGGGTGAAAGATTTATGAACATGGGAGATTTATGATCCTAGTGACAAGTGGGACCCATAACTGGTCCCAGATGGGCATTGGTCAACAACGAGTTCCTTGAACTGGGAAGATGTCGGAACGTTTACAGGGTCTGCTCGCCGCGAAAGGATGAAAGAGAAATTCTTGAGATCAAAATCTCTTCCAGGGGAATATTTTCTACTCGGGTTTTTAGTTTTATTTTTCTACACAATTCGAGTAAAACCGAGGAACAATAAGCCGTAATTTATGTAAAAAAAATTATATTTTGAAATATCTTCTTGCAATTTTAACGAATTGAATTTCTAGTTAACTCATCCACTTTGGAAACAATACATCCACTTTGGAAAGTTCATTAATATATTTTCAACGGTTTACCCACACAGTGTACGTACTACCCATACCTTACTGTGCCCTCAACTAGTTTGCCAGTATTTTGCACGGCATCAATGATATTTTCTTCCTTCTTGTTTTAAGATTCCACATAATTTTAATTCTTGGGAAGATACTCTTTGACCAGATTATTGAAAAGTATGATTTGGTAATAATTTTCATACATGAATGACTAGGTACGAAGTCTGTCAAATTTAGGAATCATTGCTGTTATACAAAACAAAGTAAGGCTTGAAAGAGTGTGCAGTTTGTTGTTCAAAAATAAATATAAATTGGATAGAGAATCCGAAAACAAACATAGTACTTAATATCTGACTATGACTTAAGATGTTTCATTACATCATGTTTCAAACTATATTGTAGAGACTAAAAACTTCTGAATGGTTTGGTAAAACATAAACTTCAGAATTTGTAGTATGAGAGAAATATTTGTGAGATCAGAAAAATATTCACTATACAGAGCAGGGCCCGATCAAGGCAAAATTGGGCTCAGGGCCCTACCCTCCTTTCGAGGCAAAAGGAAAAATAGTTTATAAAAGAGGATACAAACAAATATTTTTGGAGGAAATTTTATATTAATATTTTTATGTTTACATACCTTTGTAGTGCAGTCGAATGCCAAAAATCTGTATATCCTCAAGGATGTAAACTGTAACACTTGCAATTAAGTTTTTATATAAAAAATAAAATAAAATAGCGTAGGTAAGATTAACAAATAATAGCTAGTCGTAGATTTTAAAACAAAATTAATAAGAGATAAAAATAATAAAATAATAAATTCTTAAGCAAATTACAATTGTATCTAAGTTTCAGAAATATAATAAATAGTGCTAATATATAATTTTATAACTGGCTGAAATTTTTAATTTATTACTAATTTATATTACATAATATATACGATAAATGCTTTTTTCCTTTAATATTTTGTAAATTATTTTCTTAATGATTCATATTATAAATGCTGAATGTAATAAAGTGTTATTCCGGTATTATGTTCCTTTAATTACTGCAAACCATAATAAATTTCTTTATGTATGCTATGATCTATTTATAAATAAATACTAAGAGTTTAAACTGAACATTTGATTTACTTTAATAGTTTCTAATAAGAGAATAAAATCTGTATTTATGTCTTTAGTATAACCTGAAAAGCAAAGAATTTTTCTACTCAGAACCACGGAGTAAGTAATGAATAAAAAAAGTGATTTCTTAATGATTCATATCATAAATGTTAAATGTAATAAACCGTTATTCCAGTATTATGTTCCTTTAATTACTGCAAACCATAATAAATTTCTTTATGTATGCTATGAGCTATTTATAAATGCATGCTAAAAGCTTAACCCGAACACTTGATTTACTTTGATAGTTTCTAATAAGAGAATAAAATCTGTATTTATATCTTTAGTATAACCTGAAAAACAAAGGAGTTTTCTACTCAGAACCATGGAGTAAGTAATTAATAAAAAAAGTGACTGGAGTGATGTAAATAAGTAAAGTGGAGTGTGATTTAGATACAATTGTCAATATTTAAAATGTTTGTATTGAATTTCTGAATAAGGTTTCAGGAAATATTACTTGAAGAATTAACAAAAAGGATTTTCAAATTTTGTTAATTAAATTATTTAAAATTTAATAATTAAGTACCAAATTTTAGAGGGTCCCTAAAATTTGGGGGCCCAGGCCCTAGGCTTAGTCGGCCCGTGCTTTAATCAAACCCTGATAAAGTATACTTTCATAAAACAAACCTTTAGGGGAGTTGGGGATAAAAAATTATAAGATTAATGGTGTAAAAGCGTTAAAACTGCAAACTATACACCCATTTTTGATACTATTACTTATGGTGTAAAGCAAAACTTGTGAATTTCTGGTAAGAGAAAATGGCTAGTAAAAGGAATTAAATTTTAAAGTTCGTATTAATTTGTTGATGGAAAGGTTTCATAGGCCTGCCTTTTTAAATATGGAGTGTTTTATACAGGAGTCTTTGTTTTCGTTTCCAGCCAACATGGGTTTCTAAAGTTCTTGATAAATAATGTCTGCAAAAATAAATAAGTCTATGCTCTATTACAACAACAGCACATCAATTTTCTTTTTTAAATTTTCGTTTTTTCACTGAAGCACTGAGTCAAGAAGTTAAAAGCTGATTAATTGGTTTAAAGCTTTAGTAACTGTTCTTTTATTTCGTAAACTACTTATGTTACACTTGTATTCTTATGTTATGTCTTCAATTCCAACATTTTGTATTAAATCATTTGGAATAAAAAAGGATGTAAAACTTGCGAAAATCTTATTTTTATAAGTGCTTTAAGAATAAGTTATGTAACCGGTGTCTGAAGATAAAATTCAGTGTTTCCTGCACCTGAAACTTTGTAGTCTATTTTTTTCTAATAGTGTGTTACCATTTTTGTTCACAAGGCGTGATTATAAGAAATCAGAAACCATACTTTATTTATTTGCTCTGGTTAAATGTAAAATATACTTTATTCAATGAAAATAGAGGTTTTTTTCTGCAAGAATATCAATGGAAATACAGTTTTTTTCTGCAAGATATGATACAGACTCTTTTAAAATGATTCAAAAAGGATAAAAAAAATTATTTTTGAATTTCAAGAGTTTTAAAATTTCAAGTGCATATTATAAATTATTGCTACATTTTTTTAATGCTAGCTTATATATATATATATATTTATATATATATATATATATATATATATATTTTATATATATATATATATATATATATACATATATATATATATATATACATAAATACATATATACATATATGTATATACATATATATACTATACTATATACATATATATATGTTATATAATATATATGATATATATATATATATATAAGTATATATTTTGATTTATATATATATAAATATATATATATATATATTATATTATATATATAAATGAACACGAGTGGTTCAGGCTTGACACATTTAATTTCATATCAAAAACTTCTTATTCTAATCTTTCTGTAATATGCTATTCAAAACCCTTGTACTCATTGTCACGAAAAGCGTGGAGGAAGTTATCAGATGGGTTACCGCTCAGAATTCTCTTTTTTGGTCGTTGCATCTAGGCAAATCCCTATGTCTATTTCCGATAGCTTCTTACTCTGTATAGTTCCGCTCAGAGTGTGTCTTTCTCCTATTACGTTATCGTTAATGAGTTCTAACTATTTTTAATTATAACTCGCTTAATTCTTAACATTTTAAACCAAACACACACACACACATATATATAATATAAAATTATATATATATATATATACATTAATTTATGCTATTAAGCGGTTCATTTAATATTTAATTTAAAATATTTAAAATATTTAATGCAATGTACTGATATAGGTAAATTATACATACTCATATCAGAGTGGGTAAATGATAAACTTTTCATCGTTTAGAAAAAAATAGAAAAGAAAAAACTGCTCTCTCACTTGGAACCACGGCTACCAACTTACTTGGTTCTTGTAAGCTGTGATTTAGGAAGTGTTCAAAACTCGGAGGAAGGAAACAAGTAACTATGATTCAAAAACAGGCAATTAAGATAGTGATTAATCTTGTCTCAAATGTGTCGTACGACAGAAAAGAGATTCCTCTGCTCTGCAAGTGATGTACATCCTATATTGTGTCTAACAATTCTCGTTACTAATAATACGCAAAGAATTGTGAAGATTGGCATCCGTAGCTGCATTTCACCAAGAAAGAGTTTAATTTCTGCTAGGAATAACAGAATTCTCTAACAATTATTCAGAGGAAGAAAGAATTAGAGAATTTTGATCTGAGATGTTTGAAAAAAGTAATGCAAAACACACTACACCTTGCTTTTAATACTCTATCCTTGAATACTATTCGCATAAGTTTAATGACATCTTTTGGCTCACTACTTCATTTCGTTTTTCCTAATTCTTACTACTCTCTTTTAAGTGATAATAACTGACACTATGATTTCTCAAACTTTGCCTTTACAATGCCTAAAATCACGACTGCTAACTTATTGGTTTCTTGAAAACCGTGATTTAGGAAGTGGTCTAAATTTCGAAGAAAAACCCACCGTCATTGTATCAAACAAGTAACTGTGACTCGAAAAGAAGCAATTAAGATGGTGATTAATCTCGTCTGAGATGGGTCGTGTGACAGAAAAGAGATTCCACTGCGTTGCAACTGATAGCAATCCTATGTTGTTTCTAACAAACCTCGTTGCTAATAAAGCACTAAGAATTCTGAGGATTGACATTCGCAGCTGCATGTCACGGATAAAAAGCTTCAATTTCTGCTAGGTATAACAGAATTCCCTAACAATTATTCAAGGGAAGAAATAATTAGGGGGGTTTGATCTGAGGTATTGAAAAAAAAATGTCTTTATGCAAAATACGGTACACCATGTTTTTATTATGCTATCCTTTAAAACATACATATGTATTATTTATTAACAGAAAGTACTATTAGAATAATTTTAATGAAAGTTTTTCTTTTTTTCGTTACTTCCAATATTTTTACTCTTTTCTGACATCATGATTTCTCTAACTTTCACTAAAATCATGACTACCAAGATACTGGTTTGTTGAAAATTGTGATTTAGTATGTTTTTCAAAACTCTGTAGAAGCAACCGCAATTATAGTAGTAAACGACTAACTATGACTCAAAAAGAAGCAATTAAGATGCTCATTAATCTCTTCTGAGATGAGTCGTTCGTCAGGAAAGATTCCACTGCGCTGCAACAGATAGATATCTATGTTGTTTCCAACAAATCCCGTTGCTAATAATACGTAATGAATTGTGAGGATGGTATTGGCAGCTGTATGTCACTGAGAAAAGTTCTAATTTCCTCTGAGAATAACAGAATTCTCTAACAATTGTTTATTAGAAGGTTTTGATCTGAAATATTGAAAAAAAAAATCAATGCTTTAATGCAAAACACGCGATAACCATGTTTTTACTATTGAGGTGACCACTCATCCTCTTCTAGGGTTGACAGTCCTCTTTTTGAAATTTCTGTCCTCCTTCAAAAAGGATTCTTTTAGATTCTCTCCTGTTTGTTATGTAGTACTAGATATCCTTCTTTTGAGTATGTAAAAGCTATTTATAAATATCGACATATTTAATAACAAAAATTACTCATTGCGATGAAAAAATCCCTAATTAATTTTTAGTAACTTTGTAGTGACTGAGGTTGAGGAGATAAAATAATACTTCATAAAAATCCGTAAGATTTACTCTTTATGATTTTTATCGTAAGTATATTTTTTTTTAAAATAAACTAACGATATTTTCTGATGAATTAGTCAATAAGCCTTATTGACTCCATATTCAGCTGAAACATGACAGTAGTTTTTTAATTTATTTATGTCCTCCTCCTTAATATTATATTCTCCTTTTGGAGAATTATCTGAGTCCTCATTGAAGAAATGTTGATCACCGTGTTTTTATACTAGGCTTGCAAATATACATCCGTAACTTTTAAAATTTGCGACAAAAGCAAACTGCTGTTCAACAGCCTGTAAATGTTCAATATTCTTATGTTGTTGTGTTTGTTTTATATATTTGATAATCGTATTATCATATTTCACTTTATGTCTGTTTTATATATTTGATTATTATGAGTAAAGTATTATCATATTTCACGGTTTTTTATGTTTTATATAAACACTAAGAAATGCTATTTTAATAAATTTCATATTTTTGAACTTTTAAAGCATTTGTGAATATTAAAGATTAATATATGTTTCATAGATAAAACAAACCTTGTTATTTTTCCTAATTTTTTCTGTTTAAAACTATATTTTTATCTCAATTCTAAAAATATCACTACTGCAATAAACTACAGTTTTTTCACATTTGAAAGTTAGCACTTATTCATATGTAGCTATATATTTTAAGAGGGCTGAATTTGTTATTCTTTAATTCCGGTGTGAAATATACCGCACACAATGTGTTAAGAATGAAAGTGGGAAAAAATTTGTGACAAAAGCAAAGTGCTGTTCAACAGCATGTGTAAATGTTAAAGATTCTTATGTTGTTATGTCTCTTTTATGTATTGGACAATCAGTATTATCATATTTCACTGTTTTTTATGTTTTATGTAAACACTAAGAAATGCTATTTTAATAAATTTCATATTTTTGAACTTTTAAAGCATTTGTGAATACTAAAGATTAATATATATATTTCATAGGTAAAACAAACCTTGTTATTTTTCCTTATTTTTTTCTGTTTAAAACTATATTATTATCTTAATTATAAAAATATTACTACTGCAATAAACTACAGTTTTTTCACTTTTGAAGTTTGAACTTATTCATATGTAACTATATATTTTAAGTGGGCTTAATTTTGTTAGTATTTAAAATTTAAAGATATCAATAAAAACCTTGTATGTTTGACATCGCTGTGGAGCTCTCCTGACTGGCTTTCTTGGGCCAAGCCCTCTAAGCCAGCACTTCTGTAACGCATGGTCATGAGAAATAACAGATAATTGCAACACAATATTGAGGACTAGATTCTAGCATTGAATAATAAAAGGTTTAACAAAAATAAGGTTCACGAGTTCGGTGAAAGTAGACACAAAATATAAAAATAAAGATAAGTAGTAGCAATTTAAGAAATTAAATTCCAACACATTAAGTGTACTTGGCATATTAAGTTACAAGTTTTGATACAATTAACACATTAGGTTAAGTACAATGATGTAAGAATTAATCTCAAATATTTTTTTTTTAAATGAAAATGGGAAGGAAAGAAAATCAGCATGTATGTTTGATGTTCCGTACTTTCCTTTTAAGCGGCCACTTCATTTATTCAGCACAAAACCATCTGCACATGTAGAATCGTCCAGCAGACATTATCACCCTATAACACTCTACAGGATACTCTACGGGGGGGATCCACAAAAGGCCACGTGGTATCCCAATGAGGTTAGAATTTGGCAAGGAGGAGTGATAATGGTGATGGAGTGAGGAACTCTCTGAACACTAATTTTTTGTCCATATGTCATGAAGTCGCTGACTCCAATTGTACTCCTAGAATAGAAGTTAGTAGTGCCTTCTGCCCGGCTGACTCCCGCTTAGATCCTGGGGATATGTTGAGAACGGGAATAGAAACCGGGAAATGGGTGATTTGTGACCGTTGGGGGAGAATACGCACTAATTGGAATCAGTGGTACTCCGTACGCCAAAAATGCGTCTCCTCGGGGGAAGAATGCAGAAGTCTGTATACTGATAAATATCGTTTTCTGCTTTATTCTTATTAAAGGCATTGACTGTTTGGACTTGCTATCGTAAACTAGAAAGATTAGTAGTAATTTTTTTTTTTAATTTAAGACTTTTAAAGTAGTATGCTGTATGCTGATAAATATCGTGGTTTTCTGTTTTATTCTTATGATGGGGATTGACTGTTTGGGCTTGCTATCATAAACTAGAAAGATGAGTAGCAATTTTTTTTTAAATTTAAGACTTTTTAAGTAGTATGCTGTATTCTGATAAATATCGTGGTTTTCTGTTTTATTCTTATGATGGGGATTGACTGTTGGGCTTGCTATTATAAACTAGAAAGATTAGTAGCAATTTTTTTTTTAAGACTTTTTAAGTAGTATGCTGTATGCTGATAAATATCGTGGTTTTCTGTTTTATTCTTATGATGGGGATTGACTGTTTGTACTTGCTATAAAAAACTAGAAAGATTAGTAGCAATTTTTTAAATTTAAGACTTTTTAAGTAGTATGCTGTATGCTGATAAATATCGTGGTTTTCTGTTTTATTCTTATGATGGGGATTGACTGTTTGGGCTTGCTATCAAAAACTAGAAAGATTAGTAGCAATTTTTTTTTTTAATTTAAGACATTTTAAGTAGTATGCTGTATGCTGATAAATATCGTGGTTTTCTGTTTTATTCTTATGATGGGGATTGACTGTTTGTACTTGCTATCGTAAACTAGAAAGATTAGTAGCAATTTTTTAAATTTAAGACTTTTTAAGTAGATAACTTTTCAAATGTACTCCGTGGCTATTGTATATTATATAAATATATAGATGCAAGCTATCGAATGCAGATTTTTTTAAAGGTTTTCCCACAGATTTTAACTGAGATGTTGACCCAGGTGTTATGGGCCTTTGTCCTTATAACTTCATTCTAGATGACCCCTTCGTTTGTCCTGTCCCTATAATGAAGTGTGAACTCGTCCTCTAACGTTCTGTTAATAAAGGTCTTTAGTTAAATGGTGTCACTATAATGGGTCATGACTGCAACCCCCCATCGTGAAGTCTATCTTACTACACACAAACACACACATACACATACATACACACACACACACACACACACACACATATATATATATATATATATATATATATATATATATATATATATATATATAATATATAATATATATATATATATATATAATAAATATATATGTAGAGAGAGACTTTAAAAATATAAGAATTAAGCGAAAGACTAAAAATAGTTAGAAACTCCCTCAATAGGCGAAAGACATACCCTCAAACGGAATTATACAGAGTAAAAGAGCTGACTCGGAAGTAGACAGGAATTTTGCTTAGGTTGCAATACCAAAAAACACAGTTCTGAGTTGGCTGATAACATCATCCACGCTTGTCGTGGCAAAGTATAAGGACAAAGGATATCTAAATGGCATAGCCATAGACAGAAGGATTACAATAAAGAAGTTTTTATATATGAAATCAAATGTGTCTTCCATGCTTTAACCACTCGTCCATATCATTCACACACACACACACACACACACATATATATATATATATATATATATATACACACACACGGTGATTACAATTAAAAGTCCCACTTTCAAAATGCTGTAAAAAAAAAGAATCATTGGCAGATTGACCTCAAATTTAAACGGAATATACTGGAAGAAAAGGTAACATAAGAAATGGTGACATGAACAGTCAGACATAAGAAAAAAAAAGTTCCAAGATATATTAAAAAAGAACTTTCCCCTTTCAATGGGGTGCAACCTTGCCCTGGTGGATAGGCTTTGCCCTACCAGAGCCATGAAAGTTGACTGCATTGAATGCATCGTTATACACAGTTTCATTGTATGTGTCAGACGATGGTCAAATGGAAAGGCGCTGCCACTGTTGTATACCACTGT
Source organism: Pardosa pseudoannulata (assembly GCA_032207245.1). NCBI lineage: Eukaryota > Metazoa > Arthropoda > Arachnida > Araneae > Lycosidae > Pardosa > Pardosa pseudoannulata. The sequence continues at coordinate 143,211,949 of CM063511.1, read as the reverse complement.
TGGCATGAATATGGTACCCGTTCAGAGTTGGCTATAAACAGTAGGTCAAGGTTTCATTAGTCTTAAAAAGGCTATTACTATTATAATATACTATTATTATACTACTATTTAAGGCGTAGCAAAATAATAGACTGCAGCGCCCCAATAGAGAGAGTGTGAAAGGAGGAGGCAGCTTGATGAAATATTATACACAGAAGGAACTTTTTAATGCAGTTTATGACTTTATTGAAGAAAAAGAAGAATGATTATAAATTACATTCATATATAATAATTTTTTTAATCTGTAAAATTGAACTTAAATAACAAACTATTCAATACTAATTTAAAAAATCAAATCATTTTTATTTACTTTCCAGTTAGCTTTCAATAAGTAGAATTTTTACATTTTTATCTGAGATAAGAAAGTCAAAATTAATTTAAGACAGACCCAAATTCAGTGCAGAGTAAATCTTTTGCTGCCATTAAACTAGCAAAATCTACAATGTTATTTATTTTTAGGAAAACGAATGTAAAATTTAGAATAACTTTGTTATCTAATTTTATTTTAAAAAGTGAGAAATTAAACTGTTCACGAAAATATTGGGCATGAAGTAATTATCTTATTTTTAGTGTATTATTAAAAGGATCTTTTTTGTTAGTTTTATTAATATTCTATACCAATTTAATCTTTATTTGATAGAACTTCAGTTATTCTCACCAAGTAGTGACTTACACACGCAAGAAAAAATTTTATAACATAAATAAATAATAAAAAGAAATAAAGTTCTCATAATTTCAGTAATCTTCACAGATATTTCGCAGTTATATAAAGGTCAAGATTGAATTCGATGTGTTATCTAAATAAAGATGTGGAATAAGATTTTCTTGGAGCATCTAAAAAACTCGTATATGACTCATATGAAACATTATCATACAGCGATGTGGTGGACAAAGGCATATGCGTCAGTGTATTGTAATTGGGTGATTACGAGGAATACGTGGCCAACGATCATTTTCTAAATTGCTGTAGTCAAATTGCAAATGGCGATACTGGCATTGAAATCTCATATTATATTTGCAGCTCATATGACAACTGGAAATAAATCACTCGCTGCTGGGGAAAACATTGAAATCGTGGATTATTTAAAATGATAGAAAGATATAGTAAGAGTGGAAACTGCAAGAATATGGAATAAGGCATTGATTTGTCTTATTTGTATTAAATTTTTAGCACTGTTTGTTTTTTAATTTACGAGTATGACAATTAATTTCTTCTTATTTTTGAGCACTGAAATCTCATATTTGCAGTTCCTATGGCAACTAGAAATAGATCGCTTGCTGGAGAAAGCATTGGAATCGTGGATTATTTAAAAGAATGGAAAGGTATAATAAAAGTGGAAACTACAAGAAAATGGATTAAGACATTGATTTGTCACATTTGCCTTAAATTTTAGGCACTGTTTTTTCAATATATGAGTATGACAATTGATTTTGTCGTATTTTTGAACACTGAAATCTCATATTATATTTGCAGTTCCTATGACAACTAGAAATAGATTGCTCGCTGCTGGGGAAAACATTGGAATCGTAGATTATTTAAAATGATAGAAAAATATAGTAAGAGTGGAAACTGCAAGAATATGGAATAAGGCATTGATTTGTCACATTTGCCTTAAATTTTTAGGCACTGCTTTCTCAATATATGAGTATGACAATTGATTTTGTCGTAATTTTGAGTCATTGAAATCTCATATTTGCAGCTCATATGACAACTGGAAATAGATCGCTAGCTGCTGGGGAAAACTTTGAAATCGTAGATTATTTAAAATGATAGAAAGATATAGTAAGAGTGGAAACTGCAAGAATATGGAATAAGGCATTGATTTGTCTTATTCGCATTAAATTCTTAGGCATTGTTTTTGGAAATTTACGAGTATGACAATTAATTTCGTCTTATTTTGAGGTATTGAAATCTCATATTATATTTGCAGCTCGTGTGACAACTGGATATAGATCACTCACTGCTGGGGAAAACATTGGAAACTTGGATAATTTAAAACGACGGAAAGTTATAGAGTGGGAACTGGAAGAATATGAAATAAGACATTGATTTGTCACATTTACCTTAAATTTTAGGCACTGTTTTTTCAATATATGAGTATGGCAATTGATTTTGTTGTATTTTTGAGCACTGAAATCTCATATTATATTTGAAATTCATATGACAACTGGATCGCTCGCTAATGAAGAAAACATTGGAATCTTGGATAATTTTTTTGATGGAAAGTTATAGAATGGACACTGCAGGAATATGAAATAAGATATTAATTTGTCACATTTGTATTAAATTTCTGGGGAAAACAAAGGAATCTTGGATAATGTAAGATGATGGAAAGGTATAGAGTGGAAACTGCAAGAATATGAAATAAGACATTGATTTGTCACATTTCCCATAATTTTTAGGCACTGTTTTTTAAATATATGTGTATGACAATTGATTTTGTCTTATATTTGTACACTGAAATCTCATTTGCAGCTCCTATGACAACTAGATAGATCGCTCGCTACTGGGCAAAACATTGGAATCATAGGTTATTTAAAAGGATGGAAAGGTATAATAAAAGGGGAAACTACAAGAATACGGAATAAGACATTGATTTGTCACATTTGCCTTAAATTTTTAGGCAATGCTTTCTCAATATATGAGTATGACAATTGATTTTGTCGTATTTTTGAGCACTGAAATCTCATATTATATTTGTAGCTCCAATGACAACTAGAAATAGATTGCTCGCTGCTGGGAAAAACATTGGAATCGTAGATAATTTAAAATAATGGAAAGATATAGAGTGGAAACTTAAAAAATATGAAATGAGGCTTTGATTTTTTACATTTCCCTTAAATTTTAGGCACTGTTTTCTCTATATACGAGTATGACAATTGAGTTTGTCCTATATTTAGGCATTGAAATCTCATATTCAACTCATGTGACAGCCTGAAATAGATCGTTTCGTAAGAAAGTACTAAAATCATGGATTATTTTCAAATTAACAGAAGCGAGAGAGGAATCCTCAAGAATATGGCATAAAACTTCGATTTCTATCAGATGTTTTAATCTAATTTTAAGCAAATATAACAAGAAAGATTTAGGCTGCTGCTCCGGAAAGGTATTAAAATCTTAGATTATTTAAAATTAACTAAGGCAAAAGTGAAATCATCATAAATATATAAAATTAAATTGATTTGTCACACTTTCGTTTAATATTAGACATTATTCTGACGAATAACAGATGTTTCAGTCTCTTTTCTTTTAAGTTCAAATGATAGTTAGATTAATTTAATTAGAGATTTAATATTAAGCTGATATGATAATTATAATTTTAAGCTGACTGTTTCTTTAGAAACCATTGAAATCAGGAATTATTTAATACTCGCTGCTTAGCGCTCAGCCTTCTGCCTGGTTTACACATAACCACTGGAGTCATGCAGTCATTTGAATAAAATCACTTTTGCTGGATAATTTAATTTTAGATAAATAATGACACATTAAAATTCTTTATTTGGCACTACTTGGCACAACTTTTTTTTATATTGTAATCACATTAAGTTCTTATAATGTTTTCTATTACTAAATGTTTGTTTGTTTTAGAAAACTATGTTTTCTAAATCACGTCAATCTGAAACTGCTAAGAGGGATTTCCAAATATGGGGTACAAAAACTTGACAATAATTACGAAAAATTTAGAATGCCAATTAAACTTCCCTTTTAGCAGTTTGTTTGCACAGATTTCATTATATTTACATAGAAAAGCTCTTAAATTCTCATATTGCAAGATATTGCAAGGTGCAGTAGGAATATATAAATAAAGTAAATCTTGCAATAGAGGTCTATAAATATGTTTAGTTAAAAATATTTTTGGACTGGTAACAGGAAAAATAATGCTCCTTCCGATACGCCACCTCGGTAGACAATCCACAGACACACATTTTACCTTTCAAATACTTATAAGCCACAACTTATACTTGTTTACTATACATAGTATTTACGACTCATTATTTTTGTATCGTATATCTAACCATTTGGCCAGTGCACGCCGATAAGAAGAACAAGCAGCGTTTTCTCTTCCGACATGATTGACAAATATTGACATTTGAACTGAAAACTTATTTCCATCTAAATTAAATAAAGCCTCTATTACTAGAGAATGTTGTAGCTTTTGATTAGTAAAATGATTCTCAGAATAATTTTGGTGGTTTAACAGAATATCCCAACAACAAAAAAGCAAACAAATTTTACCTCTTCATAATATTAATACAGACTGACATAGGCAAAATTGTAAACCGTGAATGGAATAAGTCATTGATTTGTTACATTTACGTTTAATCTTTTGACATTATTTTCAAATCACATAACAGTTATTTAAGACTAATAGTTAAGTATAATTTGTGTTGATAATCTTCTCGACCAAATGGTCTCTATATCTAATCATTTGGTCAGCGTACTCCGATGAGAATAAGCATCACTTTCTCTTCCGACATGATTGACAAATATTGACATTTGAACTGAAAACTTATTTCCATCTAAATTAAATAAAGCCTCTATTACTAGAGAATGTTGCAGATTTTGATTAGTAAAATGATTTTCAGAATCATTTTAGTGGTTTAACAGAATATCATAACAACAAAAAAGCAAACAAATTTTACCTCTTCATAATATTAATACTGACTGACATAGGCAAAATTGTTTACCGTGAATGGAATAAGTCATTGATTTGTTACATTTACGTTTAATCTTTTGACATTATTTTCAAATCACATAACAGTTATTTAAGACTAATAGTTAAGTATAATTTGTGTTGATAATCTTCTCTACCATATGATCTCTATATCTAACCATTTGGTCAGTGCACGTGGATAAGCATCACTTTCTCTTCCGACATGATTGACAAATATTGATATTTGAACTGAAAACTTATTTCCATCTAAATTAAATAAAGCCTCTATTACTGAAGAATGTTGTAGCTTTTGATTAGTAAAGTGATTCTCAGAATCATTTTAGTGGTTTAATAGAATATCTCAACAACAAAAAAGCCAACAAATTTTAACTCTTTATAATATTAATACAGACTGACATAGGCAAGATTGTAATCCGTGATATGGAATTAGTCATTGATTTATTATATTTACGTTTAATCTTTAGACATTATTTTCATATCACATAACAGTTGTTTAAGACTAATAGTTAAGTATAATTTGTGTTGATAATCTTCTCGCTACAGAATCCTTAAACTGCTATTGTAGTTGTAGTTTCCCCTCACGTTCTTCTCCAGGCTAAGTTTGTAGATTTAATACAAGAGGTAAGCGTTCTACTTATTAAGGGTAAAATTTTAATAATAGTACAACAAAGATAATAATAATACTAAAAGCAATATTAATAATATATATCGATACGATTCATATCATATGTAAAATAGAAATCAGGAATTGCATTCCGTTATTTATTTTTATAATATTTTAAAATTTATTTTTATTTTTTCTCTGACAAATGACTTATTGTTTTTTTATTATCTTTGCAATATTTCCAACATTTTCAAGCCGAATGATGGCCTATTGGTTAGGGTGCTGGCCTTCGGTACCGGAGTTCGTAGATTCGAATCTCACAGTGGCATGGATGTTCGTAGCCTTTTGAAATAGGTTCTAAGCTGCAGGTCCCGGTCTCATTGGCCCTTGTGTTGCAAAAAGTAGACCGTAGCACACCAAACCAAACCAGCATTTGCAAGATCCAATATTTTGAAAACAAAATTTAATGTTTTTATAAATTATCTACCTAGAGAGATTTAAAAAATTAAATATTTTTTCGTGTGCTTAATAATGAAAGATTTTTTTTATACAACATTGTTATGAGAATTAAGCTTAGAATATTAAGTACAAATACCACTAAAATCAATCATGCAATCATTTGAAATTATATTCATACCATATAAAAATTAAAAATCAAAAATTACATTCTGCTTTTTATTAGTTCTAGAATACTTTTGTTTCTTCTCTGAAAAAAAAAACATTGTTTTGCCTTTCATTTTCAATATCTCCATATAAAATTTATTATCTTTAAAATTTTTCTGCCCTAAGAGCCTGATAATAATTAAATATTTTTAAATGTGATTAATATTGAAGTAAGAATCTTTATACAACATTATGATGAGAGTTACGTTTAGAATATTAATTAAAAATAAAACTAAAATCAGTCATGCAAGTATTTGAAATTGACATATTCATACCACATGCAAATTAGAAATCTGGAATTCCATTCTGTTTATTTATTTATTTTTTATGGTATTCTGAAATATTTTTGTTTTTCCCCTGACAAATGCCTCCATTGTTTTGCTTTCCGTTTGCAATATCTCACGCGGAAACGCGACTTATGAATACTTTATTTCATAACCCAAAACTGGCTAGAATCAGACCAGAGGTTCTCCAAGGTTTCGTGTACAATACGTTGAATGTCCTTTCCAGTTGAAACCTGTTTCAAAACGGAAATTCTTTGATTATATATTCCCCAAGCAACGATCTCACTTCAAGCAGGTCACACCACCGCTAGAGGATATGATCAGAAGCACTGGCAGCAAAGAGCCATAAATACCGTAAATTACCCTGTGTTCGAAGTAACATAATTTACGGCTTTTGCTAGGGTCACTACAGTCCACAGATTTCTCATTATGCTGGCTGGCCGGAGGGCTCCGATGTTAATGTATAATTAGGAGGGGAGGTTAAACTGCTTTAGAAAGGATTATTTTAGCGTGTTTCTCTGATTAATATCGAGGCCTGACCACCCATCTCATGTCATAAATTGGAGAATGGCCTCCCCTTCCGGAGGCATGGTGTTCAAAGAAATTCTGCTGATTTCTGTTCCCTTTAAATTCCGGGATTCAGTAGGCCAAAGGGAGGAAGGAAAGGGTCTAATTACCTTTACCCTCGAAGGTTATTTTTAGCATTTTCCCCTTCCTTACCTCAATACTCTTTCAAGCTCTTTAGTTCTCTGCTTTGGGATAAATAATTTTGAACATCCATAATTTTGATATATGTTTAGAGTGATTATGTATATTTTCTCTTTTTATTTTAATAGAATTAGCATGCCTGTGGTCTAGTTGGATAACTTTGTTCGTTTCTTTATACACACACACACACACACACATATATATGTTCGGTGTGTGTGTATGTGTGTAATATGGGCGAGACTCATTCAAAATCAAAACACAGTTTATTTCCGGTCAGAAACATGAAATTCATACAACAAGCAAACATTTTTACAACCTCGTGCACATAGATAATGTGTTCCCGCACATACACTTTTCAAGTAGGGATTCCTAAGGTAAAAACACTGCGAATAATCCCTAAGAACAATTGATCACAAGATAAAAAGTACCCATGTTTAAAGAAAACGAGCTAACTATTGGCTAAAGTAATACAGACAGAGGCTGAATTAAGTCTATAGAGTGTCTGAAGGGAAAAATCAGAATTCGCTCAAATCCCGAATTTACTTTATGAACAAAAGCTATTAAATTAATATTAAAATACTTGAATAAGGGATTTTAATATTACACACACACACACACACACACATATATATATATTTATATATGTCTCTGTGTGTCTGTACAGGGTCGGTTCCGCTCTATTAGCCACCTCAATGCAAAGTTGTATTTGGCCTCCCCCTATCAAAGCGTAATATCTGGTTGATATCCAACTAGGCATTATGCATCGATAAGCCACCTGCGTGCATGCTGTAACGTACTGGAAAATAGGTAGGCGAGGCCTTCAATGACACAGGCTAGAAATTAAGGTATTCTTGACTAAATATTTTATTCACTAGAATAAACTATGTACAGATATGTACAAATTCAATAAACGATAACATTCAGGGATCTCGTACAGAGATAATATGCACATACAAGGATGCGTGGGATACCGGAACAGTATGGCTAGGGCTTTAAAACACAATAGCTGGAAACTAATTCGTGCCGGGACTAATGTTGACTCGATCACTCCGTCAGTCGATTAGCGCGGTTGGCTTTCACAGCAGGTTCGGAGGTTCCGAGTGCGTATCACGCTGGGATTCGTGAACGAAAACACAGGATGCAAGTCGATCCAAAATTAGAGTGCAAAGTCACTCTAGGCTGACTACTTCTATGCAAGAAGTTAACTATCAATCAGCAATAACGGGGAAGGAATTCCCAAGTCGAATGTTCGACTATCTAGCAACGGAGACGCTGGCGGTCTCAAAAAAAAAACAAACTCCAGACACGGAGATAAGAGCGGTCCTCGATCGACCAGGCTCTAGCAGGTAGAAGCCTCGAGAGAAGAACAAAGCAAAAGCCCCCGTTCTAGTCCGGTCCTGTTCCATTTATACTCCACAATATCTTCCGCTTCTCGGTTCTTCGAGAAGCTTCCCGAGCCAGGGTGACGCAATCTTGCGGTCACTCCCAAGTCTTAGATCAGCTGTCCTGGTTCCAGATGTAGCAATTCTCAGATTCATTAACTTAACCAACTTAATGCCCTTTTTGTAACCGCTAATGGGCGGCAAGGTGCACTCAATTATGTACACAGTAAAGGTCCATTCAACAGGTTAACAATGTTCAGACAGTTCGGAGCCGTCAATGCACCGTTTTTCAATTACGGGTTTTTAGACCACCTGGTCCTATTATCGGCTACTCGTGAGTCCACGACGAAAGGTCACCTTTTGGGCTCCTTGTTCGTTTTGGGGTCATGTAACGGATCGTTACACCCCCCCTCGCATAAGAATTTTCCACAGGGTGGATCTCGATTATGCCGACAATTCTCGTGGAGAACTGCAACTCTGATCTTCCTCGTAAGGAACCAACAGTCACTCAGATACTTAATATACATTATACTAAAAAATAACACTAACTATATCTAAATTATAATATTAAATAATTACAACACAAAAGACAATATGCAAGTATGTACAGGTTACATTCTTACCACATTTTACATGATGCAGCGGCTTAATGCATCTGCATTAGTATTATCTGTGCCGGGTTTGTGAACCACACAGTAGCTATCAGTTGCAGCACCAGCTGTCATTTCAAACCGTTTGAAAAATTCCGTTGTGAGGTGGCTTGTAAACGAAAAGCCATTATCACATTGAACTTCGCGCGGAAAACCTAGATGCCTGAAAATCTGTAAAAACGCATCAGTGACCGCTACAGATCCTATATTTGGCACTGGCACCGCTTCCGAGTATTTAAAAACCAGACCTATCGCGGTAATTATATACCGGTTCCCATTTTCAGATTCGGGTAACGGCCCACAAGCATCTATATTAATTTTAGTGAAAGGTTCACTAATTATCGGAGTTAATCGCATAGGCGCCTTCTTTGTATCAATAGCATTCCCTACTAGTTGACAAGGATGGCACGACTTAACATGCGTTTCCATATCTTGATAACACTTCGGCCAATAAAACAATTTAGCGAGGCGTTGTTTCGATTTAGTTACGCCTGCGTGAGTTCCCGCATCTTCCTTGAAGAGCCAAAATTCTCTCCCGTAACTTTTCCGGTACCACCAAATCACAATTTTCCTCTCCTAAATGGTTTACCTGAATTTTGCATAACAATTCATGTTTTTGTACGAAACTTTTATGCGCAACTCCATCGGTTACATTAACTAACAGTTCTCTCACTTCCCTAGTCTCAGAGCAATTGTCCTGGCTGACCGCAAATTCCTCTGGGGTTATATTCACAAGACCCCGTTCTGCGTCGGTCAAGTTGACAATTGGAAGCTCATATTCAGTTTCTCCGCTCGTGTCGTGTAACAATGCGGGTCCCTCCTCTGCGTCCGTATTAGAGTTCCCGCTTACCTCGAGGGCTTCCGACTGCAACCTAGTAATCGCATTTTTACCTAATAGTCTCTTTGATATCGACTGTTGGTCAGTAGTTAGACGAGATATTACTTCATTCTCGCGCACTACTTCATTATAGTCAGAATCAGAGGATCCTTTTCCAAGCGCGGGAATTTCGAAACCCTCAGTTTGTTTTTTCCTGGTTCGCGCTTCATCTCTCTGACTTAAAACCGGAGTGTCCGTTACGCGAAAACCTCTCCCTATTGTACTTTTGTCCACATTTCCGTCCGCACTTACTCCCAGACTGGTTTTGGTTGCAACGAGGGGAGGGGGGCGATTCGTGGAAATGGTCTTTTGTTCCCAGGTATGTTTATTTACCTTCTCCCCACCTGCACTGGATTTTTCATTTGTCGGACTGGAATTCCCGTTCCCTAGAGTAGTTCGGGTCTGTAACTTTGCTTGAGCGTTAATTTGCTCAGTTACCTGTATTTTTCGGCGTTGTTCTTCTAATAATGCAGCCGTCAAATTTCCCAGAATATATCGTTGCTGATTCGAAAAATCAGAAATGACGCAAGCCTTCGTATCGATATTCCCATATGTAGTACATAGCGAAACTCTTGCTACAGGTAATTTTATAGCGTGAGTATCTAAGGGCTGAGTTACCCATACCGCGTCGCCTGTAAAATCTTGCGGCCTAACATATCGCCTACAGATGAAGTCATAGCTAGCTCCACTGTCTCTTAAAATTTCAGACGGTTTATTGTTTACAGTGCCCAAACTAACGTACGGTGCTAGCAGATCTACTACCTCACTTTCCGTATGGATAGCATTTAATTCCTCCTTACGTTTTAATTCCGGGCAATCAGGTCTAATGTGCCCAGAGACTCCACACTGGAAACAAATAATGTCTCTGTGCCTTTTCCTTTCAAACTCCCGATCATTTCGCCAATCCCGATGTTTAAGTTCATTTACACTCGGCGTTTTTGGCCTTTCATTCTTAACTTCAACCTTTTCCCGGGGAGGGGGTCTGATATTTTCTGCCTTGAATGGTACTGAATATTTGTGAAAATCAGGGGTGCGAGAATCCGGAAATTTTTTTCCTTGCGTTTGGGGCTTCCCGGGTTTCTTAAGTAATTCATACTTGTCTCCTAAGTCCGCTACGATATCGGGTGAAACAAAACTTTCCCATTCTTTGAGATGGAATTCCTTGAATTCGCTCCCCATTTTCCGTTTAAGCTGGTCTACTAGCATTAAATCCAGTAGACCTTCATATGTGGTAACTCCTAAACTGGATACCCAACCTTCTAAATAGGTGCGTATCTCAAAAAGGTAATCCTTCCATAGATTTCCTGATTTCCGTACATGTTGTACAAATTTTTGCCTCAGGGCTTCCGCCGATAATTTATAGCGTTCTAAGAGGAGTTTCTTTACAAATGTATAATCCCGCGTTTCTTCTGCCTTTTCCCTTAAAATAATATTTGACACTGAAAGCGGTAATAATGAAATAAGTTCCCCTGCCATCTCAATTTCAGGTACTTTCAAGTATTCAGCTTGTCTTTCGAATAGACAAAGGTACAAATTTATGTCCGTCTCATCCGGATTAAATTGTGGCATCCGGTTCCGCAAAGATGCCCCTGAGGGTCTTGGCACCTCTAACCGTTCATTAGCACTCCTACATTCCTGGTTCAATCTTAATTTTTCTAATTCGAACGCTCTCTCATTATCCCTCTCTCTCTCGTTTCTCTCTATCTGCCTTTCCTCTCTCTGCCTGTCCTCTAACCGGGCCTCAATTATATTATCTAGACATCCTTCTACGAAAGCTGGATCATAATCTTCCGATGCCTCAATTAACTTCCTTATTTGAGTCATAGTCAAGGTTTCGTCTATTCCGCCTATAATTTCCTTGGCTAACTCGATGAGATCTGCCTTACGCCCTTTACTTAAATAACTCATGATGAGATAATATCCTTAATAACTTACTACTCAAATTTCACAATATTACTTAAGACTACTCAAACAATTCGTGAAATGCAATACTAACACAATAAAAATACTAATCGATATTAGAACGTTTAACCCAATTTCCAAAATTTCAAATTAACACAATAATAATCACTTGAAAACCAAAACAATAAACAATATGAATTTTCCTAGCACAAATGCACACAATACAAAATAAATACTTGCAATATTCTCTTATAATGTGCTAACAGTTTTCTTAAGTTCAAATTATGATAATTAAATAACTAATATATTTAATTTAAGCAATGTTCTCAACACACTAATTTTTCTTATCTTATTAACAATTTAAATCAAACACCATCGTACACAATTTCAATTTTCAATTTATGCAATTTCAAAATTCCGAATTATAATCGATATATAAAAAAAATTCTGATTTATACACAGTTTTAAAAATCTTATTTATGAACAGTTAAATTCCAATTAATATTCAATTACAATTATAATTTATACACACTTTTAAAATTCAAATTTATGCACAATCCTATTACACAAAATTCCTTAATTCAACTTTACTCTTAATTCAAAACTTTAATATACCTTAGTCAATAATGCTTATCTTTGAAATTATTTTCTATCACTCTACAAAATATTTGCATACCAATTTAAGCTTTCTTTCAATTGATATACATTTAATTTAAACACAATGCAACACAATTTACTATACTCTGATCTATCTAAATTCCTAGCACAACCTATACTCAATGTACTGTTGGTTCGATACAAGAGAACAGAATTGGTTACTCACGATTTTTGATGCTTGCTTCATCAGTCTCTAGCGTCGTCTTACGGTTGAACACCAAATCTCACTGTTGACTCTCAAATCACAGGGTCACACAAAAAGTCTCACAGTTGACTCTCAATATCACAGGATCACACAAAAAGTCTCACAGTTGACTCTCAATATCACAGGATCACACAAAAATTTCACTAATGCAGGTTCAGATTCGGAACGCAAAATTTCTCATCTGATGTCTGGCTGCACAATTTCACCCGCGAAAATTTCTTCACCTAGCCTTCACTGTTTACCGTAACAGCGCTGCCACCAATATTTAGAATACCACTAGCCTGTAACGTACTGGAAAATAGGTAGGCGAGGCCTTCAATGACACAGGCTAGAAATTAAGGTATTCTTGACTAAATATTTTATTCACTAGAATAAACTATGTACAGATATGTACAAATTCAATAAACGATAACATTCAGGGATCTCGTACAGAGATAATAGGCACATACAAGGATGCGTGGGATACCGGAACAGTATGGCTAGGGCTTTAAAACACAATAGCTGGAAACTAATTCGTGCCGGGACTAATGTTGACTCGATCACTCCGTCAGTCGATTAGCGCGGTTGGCTTTCACAGCAGGTTCGGAGGTTCCGAGTGCGTATCACGCTGGGATTCGTGACGAAAACACAGGACGCAAGTCGATCCAAAATTAGAGTGCAAAGTCACTCTAGGCTGACTACTTCTATGCAAGAAGTTAACTATCAATCAGCAATAACGGGGAAGGAATTCCCAAGTCGAATGTTCGACTATCTAGCAACGGAGACGCTGGCGGTCTCAAAAAAAAAACAAACTCCAGACACGGAGATAAGAGCGGTCCTCGATCGACCAGGCTCTAGCAGGTAGAAGCCTCGAGAGAAGAACAAAGCAAAAGCCCCCGTTCTAGTCCGGTCCTGTTCCATTTATACTCCACAATATCTTCGCTTCTCGGTTCTTCGAGAAGCTTCCCGAGCCAGGGTGACGCAATCTTGCGGTCACTCCCAAGTCTTAGATCAGCTGTCCTGGTTCCAGATGTAGCAATTCTCAGATTCATTAACTTAACCAACTTAATGCCCTTTTTGTAACCGCTAATGGGCGGCAAGGTGCACTCAATTATGTACACAGTAAAGGTCCATTCAACAGGTAACAATGTTCAGACAGTTCGGAGCCGTCAATGCACCGTTTTTCAATTACGGGTTTTTAGACCACCTGGTCCTATTATCGGCTACTCGTGAGTCCACGACGAAAGGTCACCTTTTGGGCTCCTTGTTCGTTTTGGGGTCATGTAACGGATCGTTACAATGCAAGTACTGCACACCTGCTATTCCCGGCACAGTATATATATATATATATATATATATATATATATATATATATATACATATATATACATATACACACACATATATATATATATATATATATATTATATATATATATATATATATATATATATATATATGTATGTGTGTGTGTATGTGTGTGCATGCACACAAACATACGTTCGTGTGCTTGAGTACGTGCGTCTTTCTACATTTTCTATATCATAAGCATGCATATCAGATTTATAGCAACAGTTTAGATTATATTATGAGTGAATAACCAATTCTTAGTATAAAAAAATAACTTGATTCAGATTCTGTGCAAACAGATCTCTAACTCTGATATGCATAAAAAATGACAAAATATCTAAAAATGCACTCGAAAAGAAATAATTTCAAAAGTCTAGCAACAGTTAAGATCATACTATGGGTGAATAATCAATTCTTAGTATAAAAAAGTAATTTGATTCAGATTTGAAATTATTTCTTTTAGAGTGCACTTTTAGATATTTTGGGATTTTTTGCTAATCTATCTAAATAGTCTAATTATAATCTGATTCCTACTTCAACTCAATAAATCTTTTCTGATTTTACATTTACATTTGTCTCCAATGTGTTGGCCCGTGGTAGAAATATGCAAAAGTTTCACTTTTAAAACTTTGTACTTTCCAGTGTTGTTGTTCAATTATTAATTTTCTTTTCAGTTATAAATTTCGTGAATACTACCAAAGTTTGACCATCTCTGAGTCAGAGTACAGAAATTTTGATTGCATTTCTTTCTGTGCATTTGGCTGAACGGGGGTTTAGTGATGTAAATAGTTGACCGTCTAAGAAAACGAACATTACTGACATTTAGGAATGTTAAACAAGTCGGAAACCGACATTATCCAATTGTTCAAACTCCTCCAACCACAACCATCTCATTAGATTTTAAATTTCTCATTAATTTTATTCTTGTTTATAAGTTTTTTCCAATAGAGAATTTTTACTAGATATGATGGTCGTTTCAATTAATTTCTACTTTGGGATTCTTAATAGATAGATATGCGATAAAATAAATGTAGATGATATGGAAGGATAATTAACTCGTAAGGAAGAGGGGGCAAAAAAATTTTTATTGCAAAGTTGGAATTGTCCTAGGAGAGTATAGAAACTTCTGATCTACTGCGATATAACTGTGCTTTAATGGTGGTTCAATTTTAATTCGAATTTAACAGTTAACCATTGTTACTAAAACTCCCTGTCACTTGTTTTTAAACTATTGATAATTATACTAAAATAAGCCTGTTCCTCTGTATTATGTTTATCTATTTTTAAACGATTAAAAAATTGTGAGGAATTATGTTTAGTATAGAATATTTTTAATCTAGTCCAGCTTTTAACTGATGACCGTTTCAATTAATTTCTACTTTGTGATTCTTAATTCATAGATAGGTGATAAAATAAATGAAGATGTTATGGAAGGATATTATAATATTTAGTATAATTAACGCTTATGGAAAAGAGGGCATCTGAATTTTTTTTTATTGAAAGATGGGCGTTGTCCCACAAAAAGTATGGGAACCTCTGATCTCGTGCTATATAAATGCTTTCCTAATAGTGGTTTAATTTTAACTCAAATTTAACACTTTATCCAATGTTCAACTACCTACGTCTCGCTTGTTTTTAAACCATTTACAATTATACTAAATAAACCTGTTTCTCTCTATTATATTTATCTCTATTTTTCAATCGTTTAAAAAATTGGGAGAAATTATATTTAATATAGAAAATTTTTAAACTAATCCAGCTTTTAACTGATGACCGTTTCAGTTAATTTCTACTTTGTGATTCTTAATAGAGAGATAGGAGACAAAAGAAATAAATTAATAGGGAAAAGTATTTTAGTATTTGGTATAATTAACTCTTATGGAAGAGGGGGAGTCCGAAAATCTTTTTATTGCGAAGTTGGCGTTGTCCCACAAAAGCATGGGAACCTCTGATCTAAAGCTATACGAATGCGTTTCTAATAGTGGTTTAATTTTAATTCGAATTTAACTCTTTACCCACTGTTACAACTACCTCCTTCTCCCTTGTTTTCAAACTATTTACAATTATACTAAAATAAACCTGTTTCTCTCTATTATATTTACCTCTTTTAAACAGTTTAAAAAATTGTGAGAAATTATGTTTAGTATAGCAAATTTTTAAACTAATCCAGCTTTTAACTGATGACCGTTTCAATTAATTTCTACTTTGTGATTCTTAATAGATAGATAGGTGATAAAATAAATATAAATAATATCGAAAGATATTTTAATATTTGGTATAATTAACGCTTATAGAAGAGGGGGCGTCCAAATTTTTTTTATTACAAAGTGGGAGTTGTCTCAGAAAAGTGTGGGAACTTCTGATCTAGTGGGATATAAATGCGTTTTTACTAGTGGTTCAATTTTAATTCGAACTGAACGTTTTACCCACTGTTACAGCTACCTAAGGTCTCACTTATTTTTAAACTATTTACAATTATACTAAAATAAATCTGCTTCTATTATATTTATCTCTATTTTTAAACGGTTTAAAAAATTGTGAGAAATTATGTTTAGTATAGCAAATTTTTAAACTAATCCAGCTTTTAACTGATGACCGTTTCAATTAATTTCTACTTTGTGATTCTTAATAGATAGATAGGTGATAAAATAAATATAAATAATATCGAAAGATATTTTAATATTTGGTATAATTAACGCTTATAGAAGAGGGGGCGTCCAAATTTTTTTTATTACAAAGTGGGAGTTGTCTCAGAAAAGTGTGGGAACTTCTGATCTAGTGGGATATAAATGCGTTTTTACTAGTGGTTCAATTTTAATTCGAACTGAACGTTTTACCCACTGTTACAGCTACCTAAGGTCTCACTTATTTTTAAACTATTTACAATTATACTAAAATAAATCTGCTTCTATTATATATATCTCTATTTTTAAACGGTTTAAAAAATTGTGAGAAATTATGTTTAGTATAGAAAATTTTTAAACTAATCCAGCTTTTAACTGATGACCGTTTCAATTAATTTCTACTTTGTGATTCTTAATAGATAGATAGGTGATAAAATAAATATAAATAATATCGAAAGATATTTTAATATTTGGTATAATTAACGCTTATAGAAGAGGGGGCGTCCAAATTTTTTTTATTACAAAGTGGGAGTTGTCTCAGAAAAGTGTGGGAACTTCTGATCTAGTGGGATATAAATGCGTTTTTACTAGTGGTTCAATTTTAATTCGAACTGAACGTTTTACCCACTGTTACAGCTACCTAAGGTCTCACTTATTTTTAAACTATTTACAATTATACTAAAATAAATCTGCTTCTATTATATATATCTCTATTTTTAAACGGTTTAAAAAATTGTGAGAAATTATGTTTAGTATAGCAAATTTTTAAACTAATCCAGCTTTTAACTGATGACCGTTTCAATTAATTTCTACTTTGTGATTCTTAATAGATAGATAAGCTACAATATAAATATAAACAATATGGAAAGATATCTTAATATTTAATATAATTAATGCTTATGGAAGTGGAGGCGTCCAAAATTTTTTTTTATTGCAAAGTGGGAGTTGTCACAGAAAAGTTTGGGAACCTCTGATCTAGTGCGATATAAATGCGTTTTTAATAGGGGTTCAATTTTAATTTGAATTTAACGTTTTATGCTCAGTTACAACTACCTCCGGTCTCACTTATTTTTAAACTATTTAAAATTTTACTAAATAAACCTGTTTCTCTATTTTATGTTTATCTCTATTATGTCTATCCTCTATATGTTTATCTCTATTTATATCTACTTTTAAGTCTCTGAAAAATTATGAAAAATTTTGTTTATTATAGGTAATTTTTAAACTAATCCAGCTTTTAACTGATCACCGTTTCAATTAATTTCTACTTTGTGACTCTTAATAGATAGATAGGCGACAAAATAAATATAAATAATATTGAAAGATATTTTAATATTTGGTATAATTAACGCTAATGGAAGAGAAGGCGTCCAAATTTTTTTTTTATTGAAAAGTGGGAGTTGTCTCAGAAAAGTTTGGGAACCTTTGATGTAGTGGGATATAAATGCGTTTCTAATATAGGTTCAATTTTAATTCAACATTTTAACATTTTACCCACTGTTACAACTACCTCCGTTCTCACTTATTTTTAAACTTTAAAATTTTACTAAATAAACCTGTTTCTCTATATTATGTTTATGTCTATCATGTCTGTTCTCTACTATGTTTATATCTATTTTCAAACGCTCTGAAAAATTATGAAAAATTTGTTTGTTATACATAATTTTTAAACTATTCCAGCTTTTAACTGATGGCCGTTTCAATTAATTTCTACTTAGTAATTCTAAATTGATAGATAGGTAATAAAATAAATCTTAATACTGTGGAAGGAAATTATATATTTGGTATAATTAAGGCTTATGGAAAAGGAGGTGTCCGAATTTTTTTTTATTCTAAAGTGGACGTTGTGCCATAAAAGTATGGGAATCTCTTATCTAGTGCGATATAAGTGCGTTTCTAATAAAGGTTCAATTTTAATTCAACATTTTAACGTTTTACCCAGTGTTACAACTACCTTCGGTCTCACTTATTTTTAAACTATTTAAAACTATACTAAAATAAACCTGTTTCTCTCTATTATATTTATCTCTATTTTTAAAAGGTTTAAAAAATTGTGAGAAATTATGTTAAGTATAGAAAATTTTTAAAGTAATCCAGCTTTTACCTGATGACTGTTTCAGTTAATTTATGCTTCGTGATTCTTAATAGATAAATAGGCGACAAAATAAATATAAATAATATGGAAAAATATTTTAATATTTGGTATAATTAACATTTATGGAAGAGGAAAAGTCCAAATTTTTTTAATTGTAAAATGGGAGTTGTCTCAGTAAAGTTTGAGAACCTCTGATCTAGTGCGATATAAATGCGTTTCTAATAGTGGTTTAATTTTTAACTCGAATTTAACTCTTTACCCACTGTTACAACTACCTGCGTCTCTCTTGTTTTTAAACTATTTACAACTATACTAAAATAAACCTGTTTCTCTCTATTATATTTATCTCTATTTTTAAATGGTTTAAAAAATTGTGAGAAATTATGTTTAGTATAGCAAATTTTTAAACTAATCCAGATTTTAACTGATAACCAACTTAATTAATTTCTACTTTCTGATTATTAATAGATAGATAGGCGACAAAATAAATATAAATAATATCGAAAGATATTTTAATATTTGGTATAATTAACGCTTATGGAAGAGGAGGCATCTAAATTTTTTTTATTTGAAAGTGTGAGTTGTCTCAGAAAAGTTTGTGAACCTCTGATCTAGTGCGATATAAATGCGTTTCTAATAGGGGTTCAATTTTTATTTGAATTTAACGTTTTACCCACAGTTACAACTAAATCCGGTCTCACTTATTTTTAAACTATTTAAAATTTTACTAAATAAACCTGTTTATCTATATTATGTTTATCTCTATTATGTCTATCCTCTACTATGTTTATCTCTATTTATATCTATTTTTAACTCTCTGAAAAATTATGAAAAATTTGTTTATTATAGATAATTTTTAAACTATTCCAGCTTTTAAGTGATGACCGTTTCAATTAATTTCTTCTTTGTGATTCTTAGTAGATAGATAGGTGATAAAATAAATGTAAATAATGTGTAAGGAAATTTTAATATTTGGTATAATTAAGGATTATGGAAAAGGGGGCGTCCGAATTTTTTTTATTGCAAAGTAGGTGTTGTCCCACAAAAGTAAACCTCTGATCTCGTGCTATATAAATGCGTTTCTAATAGTGGTTTAATTTTAATTCGAATTTAACTCTTTACCCACTGTTACAACTACCTGCGTCTCACTTGTTTTTAAACCAATTATAACTATACTAAAATAAACCTGTTTCTCTCTATTATATTTATCTCTATTTTTAAATGGTTTAAAAAATTGTGAGAAATTATGTTTAGTATAGAGAATTTTTACACTAATCCAGCTTTTAAATGATGACCCTGTTAATTTCTACTTTGTGATTCTTAATAGATAGATAGGCAACTATATAAATATAAATAATATGGAAAAGTATTTTAAAATTTGGTATAATTAACTCTTAGGGAAAAGGGAGCGTCCAAATCTTTTTATTGCAAAATGGGAGTTGTCTCAGAAAACCTCTGATCTAGTGCGATATAAATGCGTTTCTAATAAAGGTTCAATTTTAATTCAACATTTTAACATTTTACCCACTGTTACAACTACCTTCGGTCTCCCTTATATTTAAACTATTTAAAATTTTACTAAATAAATCTGTTTCTCTATATTATGTTTATCTCTATATGTCTATTTTCTACTATGTTTATCTGTATTTTTAAACGATCTGAACAATTATGAAAATTTGTTTATTATAGATAATTTTTAAACTATTCCAGATTTTAACTGATGGCCATTTCAATTAATTTCTACTTTGTGATCCTTAATAGACAGTCAATAAAATAAGTGTAGATAATATGGAAGAATATTTTAATATTTGGTATAATTAACTCTTAAGGAAATAGAAGCGTTCGATTTATATTTATTTATTTATTTATTTAGTTATTTATTTTTTTTTTTTTTTGTAAAGGTAAAAAGAGGCGTTGTCCCAGAAAGTTTGGGAACCTATGATCTAGTGCAATGTAATTGCGTTTCTAATAGTAATTCGCATTTAACGGTTTACCCATTGTTACAACTGCCTACGGTCTCACCTATTTTTAAACTCTTCAAAAATTTACCAAATAAACCTGTTGTCTCTTTTCTAAACACTCTAAAAAATTGTTAGAAATTATGTTTAGTATAGATAATTTTTAAACTACTTTAGCTTGTAACTTTAAGCATTGGAAGAAATAAAATTTTGAAAACTACATCAGTAAAACACTTTAAAACAATTAAAATATTTTATTTATTTTTTAATTAATCTAAAATCATGTTAAAGAGTGGCATACTATTTTTAAAAAGCCACTTTAGACAGATAATTTTTTAGCAATACACAATATTATGGTTCAGTACTTCTTGACAAGACAAAATATTATTTAGTGAAATTAATAAGATTTTATTAGTTATTTTTAGAGAGGTGTATACAAATATTTTAGTATTAGAAGCAGCTAAATTTATCTGAGCAATTATATTTTTTAAAAATTATAATATAAATTTTTTTATAAAGTTCCACCTTTTAACAAATTTTATATTAAAAGTATAATACTTTAAAAAATTCGAAAAAATAATTATAGATATTATTTTTGTGTTTAATCACAAAAATATTTAAATGTAGCTTTAACTATTGATTATATAAGAGTTTTTTTTTTATCTGTAAATAATATTGATTCTTTTAATGATTTTATAGTTTTAAAAATATATTGATCGTTCTTAGAAACTTTAAATAGCAAAAAATATTATTATTTTTATGATAAGTTATGATAATTAAAATTTAAAGATTTGAAGAATATTAAGTAAATTTATGTTTTTTTTTTTATGTCTTTTTAAACTACACTCGTTTCAGGAAGGATAATTTTTCCTAATATATGACTTTATAAACAATTTGAATTTGAGTACTTTCTCTATTTAAAATCTTCCAATAATACTAAGCATAGATTTTACCTTTAACCTCATACTCAGTATTCAGTACTTTCTATTGGTTCGTGAGAATACTACAGGCCGATCAGCTTTACCCCCGGATTATCTTGCTCCGAAATACTGTCATCGGAACTGTGTTTTCATTCGGTGCTGGCTTCCGAGGAAAGCGCATGCGCCAACTCAAAGAACATTCAGATATAGTAAGATCAGGTATAGTAAGAGCAATAGCTGAGCAATTATACGAGTATTAAATGAGAAAGAGGTTAGTTGATGTAATAAAAACTAGAGAGTAAATGACAAGTAAGGAGTATTTGAAATGTTTAGAGTTAAGATACTTTTAAGAGCTTATATGCTTATTATTATTTATTATTATTATTTTGCAGAAAATGTGTAGAAATGAGTCTTATAACATTCAGATATAGTAAGAGCAATGGCTGAGCAATTATACTAGTATTAAATGTGAAAGAGGTTAGTTGATGTAATAAAAACTAGAGAGTAAATGACAAGTAAGGAGTATTTGTAATGTTTAGAGTTAAGATACTTTTAAGAGCTTATAAGCTTATTATTATTCATTATTATTATTTTGCAGAAAATGTATGCAAATGAGTCTTAAACCATTCAGATATAGTAAGATAAAGTATAGTAAGAGCAATAGCTGAGAAATTATAAGAGAATTAATGAGAAAGAGTGTAGTTGATGTAATAAAAACTAGAGAGTAAATGATAAGTAAGGAGTATTTAAAATGTTTAGAGTTAAGATACTTTTAAGAGCTTATATGCTTATTATTTTTTATTATTTTGCAGAAAATGTGTACAAATGAGTCTTAAACCATTCAGATATAGTAAGATGAAGTATAGTAAGAGCAATAGCTGAGAAATTATACGAGTATTAAATGAGAAAGAGGTTAGTTGATGTAAAAAAACTAGATAGTAAATGACAAGTAAGGAGTATTTGAAATGTTAAGAGATACTTTTAAGAGCTTATATGCTTATTATGATTTATTATTATTATTTTGCAGAACATGTGTACAAATGAGTCTTAAAACATTCAGATATATTAAGATCAGGTAGAATAAGAGCAATAGCTGAGAAATTGTATTAGAATTAATGAGAAAGAGGTTGGTTTATAAAATAAAAAGTAAGAAACATGTGAGAAACATTTAAAAGTTTAAGAGTTAAGATACTTTTAAGAGACTGCATGATTATTATTATATATTATTATTTTACTGAAAATATGTACAAATGAATATAATGAAAAAATATGTTAGTGGTAAAAATAAAAATAACAAGTAAATGACTTGTAAAAAGCGTTTAAAATGTTGTTTAATATTAAGATGCTTTTAAGAGCCTATATACTTATCTTGTTTTTCTGAAAATATGTACAATTGATTATTAATGAGAAAATAATTTTGTGAAGGAAATAAAAATAGTAAATAAATGAAAAGTAAAAGTGTTTCAAAATGCTTGTTTAATATTAAGATACTTTTGAGATTCTGGTTGATTTCTTTACAAAAAGTATGTTGCTGTTTTTTTTTCTTTTTTTTTCGTATTAGTGCATTTTTTTTCTCTAAAAAGGATGCAACATTACTTCACTTAACAAATCCCTCCTCCCAAAATAAAAAAAAGAAAATTTTTTACTTTTTATTTTCATTGTTTTTACGTATTCAACCAACAAATATAATTTATTGTGTGAAACATAAAATAAGATGTTAGTCATATGTAAA
Source organism: Pardosa pseudoannulata (assembly GCA_032207245.1). Lineage (NCBI taxonomy): Eukaryota > Metazoa > Arthropoda > Arachnida > Araneae > Lycosidae > Pardosa > Pardosa pseudoannulata. The sequence continues at coordinate 143,188,644 of CM063511.1, read as the reverse complement.
TTAAACACTTTACATTAATTGCAGTTTACCTTTTTAATACTTTTATGCGTCTAAATCATTTTATTAGATTTTTAATTTGCTTTTGTATTAACTTTAGTGTAATAGGAAAATTTTCATAATCTTGAAACTTTCATAATTTTAAATGTTTGTGTTTGAGCAATAAACTTAGCTTGTATCAATATTTTTTCTGAATAATTGTATTTATTTACGTATGAACACACATACATATGTAAGCATGTGTGTGCATAAACATATATGTTAAACACGCCCAAATATGCATGTATTTGTGTTTAGAAATCTGTATAGCCATATTTAAAATCCTGTAAGTTTGTAGTTAAAGGCCGTTCACAATGTATTAATTCGAGGACTTAAAATTATAATATTAATTAACTCCTTCTCTACTTGCACTTTGTTCCACTCTACTGTTCTAAGATATACGGTAAAGGGTAAAACATAAATAACAGAGCTTTAAAAATCTGCAAAAATTATAACCTTAACTCAAGCTAAGCATAAAAACGGATGAAAATTTATTCCAAAGATATTTTCATCTAGTTCAAAAATGTTTAATCTAAAAGTATTTTTTGTTATGAATCTATTGATCTAGTTCTGTAACAGTAAAATGGATGTGTCACTTGTTTATCCATGCGTTATTATCTTATCACTGTAATTTCTAATTCCTCTTTCATTTCTAGATAAATAAAAATTTCTAAATAAATAAATTGCTTACTTTAAAATTTAGACAAAGTTTTAAACCAAATATTTGTATAAAATTTGAAAATTTACTTATGATAGATCTATATAATTATCAGATGTATAGTAAAATATTACTTTTTTAAATAACTATCTGATTCCTCTATTTTTATTAATCTATATTTTATTACTAATAGCTCTTAATATGAGTTACATATTATTAAAAATTAGAAATACAGGATTACGATTTGGCTTCAAAATACTCAACAGAAAGCTGTTCAGTTGGATTATCTGGGCATAACTTTTTAATCCATGTTTGGTTATTCCTGAAAATAAAGTATCGAAATAACATATTATACAAATGGACTTGAAGATATAAAGAAACTAGTAACGAAATTTAAATTTACAAAAAATAATTCCTCTTTCATTTATAGATAAATAAAAATTTCTAGATAAATAAATTGCTTACTTTAAAATTTAGACAAATTTTTAAACCAAGCATTTGTATAAAATTTGAAAATTTACTTATGACAGATCTATATAATTATCAGATGTATAGGAAAATATTACTTTTTTAAATAATTATCTGATTCCTCTATTTTTCTTAATCTATATTTTATTAATTATAGTTCATAATATGATCTACATATTATTAGAAATTAGAAATACTGGATTACGATTTGGCTTCAAAATACTCAACAGAAAGCTGTTCAGTTGGATTATCTGGGCATAACTTTTTAATCCAAGTTTGGTTGTTCCTGAAAATAAAGTATCGAAATAACATATTATACAAATGGACTTGAAGATATAAAGAAATTAGTAACTTAATTTAAATTTACAAAAAATAATTCCTTTTTCATTTATAGATAAATAAATCTAATACAATTTTTGTTTGCTTTCTTTAAAATTTAGACAAAGTTTTAAACCAAATATTTGTGTAAAATTTAAATATTTACTTTTAATAGACATATGTAATTATAACATGTACAGAAAATATTATTTTATTAAAAAAATATGACTCCACCATTTTTCATAATCTATATTTTATTATTAATGGTTCATAATATGAGCTACATATTATTAGAAATTAGAAATACTGGATTACGACTTTTTTGGAGTCAAAATATTCAACAGAAGTTGTTCAGTTGGATTATCTGTGCAGCTTTTTAATCCAGGTTTGGTTGTTCCTGAAAAGAAAGTATTGAAATAACATATTGTACAAACGGACTTGAAGATATAAAGAAATTAATAATGAAATTTAAATTTACAAAAAATAATTCTTTCATTTCTAGATAAATAAATCTAATAAAATTTTTGTTTGCTTACTTTAAAATTTAGACAAAGTTTTAAACCAAATATATGTATAAAATTTGAAAATTTTCTTTTTATCGACCTTAATAATTATTTGATGTTTAGTAAAATTTTACTTTATTTAATAAATATATGATTCCAACATTTTTCTTAATCTATATATATATTTTTTAATTGTTCACAATATGATCTACATATTATTAGAAATTAGAAATATTGGATTATGATTTGGCGTTAAAATACTCAACAAAAAGTTGTTCAGTTGGATTATCTGAGCATAGCTTTTTAATCCAGGTTTGGCTGTTCCTGAAAATAAAGTATAGAAATAACATACTGTACAAACGGACTTGAAGATATGAAGAAATTAATAATTAAATTTAAATTTACAAAAAATAACTGAAAAGGAAATCAAAAAAATTTCTTGAGCTCAGGATGAAAAGAGAGATAGAGATAAAAAAAAGTGAATATTATTAATATTTAAGAAAGAATTTTCATTACAAAAAAATTTTAAAAAGCTAATTTTAAAGATAAATAATTTTTGGTTAAGCCTATGGCTTGATTTTCAAATCAGCCAATGAGCTGTAAGGAAGAGGGTTAATGGAAGAGCGACTAAAAAATATTTAATCCCTTTAAAATAGTAATAAAATATTAAAGAGTTTGTAATACTATTTTAAGTAGTATGATGTATAATTTATTAGTAAAATTTTCATATGTTCAAAACACTTTAAAATTGTATATTATAGCCTATATTTTTATTTTCCAAACTTTATATTTCTTAATAAGTTCACATATATTTGTTATTTCGTGTAGTAATAGAGCATTTTCAGATTTGCTTATTACTTAAGATCTGATATCACCACACCGTTGATCGCGAGTTATTAGTACCTCGTGAAAAAAAGTTTGGGTAGATCGCAGTCAGATAATTGGTAGCATTACGCTCAAGTTATCTAACCTAGAGTTGATCTACTGAGCTCGTATAGATGAATAAATAATAGCTGTATCTTTAAAATCGCTCTTTCCAGGCACTAAAGAATTTGAACACTTGTTTCTAAAATAATACTCAGTTTTTTCTCAATATTGCCAGAAAGTGAATGCAAATTTCAACTTTGCATGTCTGAATAAAGTTTTATTTATTATGTTTTTATATATTTTTCTTTTTTAATGAAGTTTATAAAATAAAATAGAACGAAATTTTAAAGAAAATGATGACCATTTGGACAATTGTATTCAATGGCACTGTACTTGGTTAATCTACCAACATTAAAAAAAACTTTATTTATTATGTTACATAAGTTATATTATTATGTTATAAGTTTTATTTATTATGTCTTTACATTTTTTTTTCTTCAGTGTGAAGTTTATAAAATAAAATAGAATGAAATTTTAAAGAAAACGATGGCCATTTGGACAATTGTACTTGGTTAATCTACCAACATTAAAAAAAACTTGTAGACCTCCTCCCCCCCAAAAAAAATGCAATCCATCTTGTTAAAGTTAATAAGTCTGATAAAAAATTTATTCTTACATTCCTAATTTATTACTAACGATACTTACTTTTTTTTTTGGGGGGGGGGTGTACAATTCGTTTGAATTTGAATTTCAGTTCCATTTTCTTATATACAGCTTTATTAAAAATTATTTCCTATTTACTTGAAATGTATGTTTATAAGTAATAAACAAGTGAAAGATTTAATAATCTTTCACTTGTTTATTACTATTTTTTATTTTGTTAGTTTACTTATTATTTTGTTTATTACATAATAATAAATAAAAATTTTATTTCTATCCAAGTTCCTGCTAGTAGCTCACAGTGGTATTTAAAAACAGTATGGTTATTCAGAAGGTTCAAAAGTTTGGTGACCTTTGCTATTTTTGGCTTTATTAATGTTATAACTAGTTGACAACAATACCAACTAGTAAACGGTGTATAATTTTCCTGTGAAGTGAACAAACATTTTTATTTGCTGATGTAAAAAAATATTCAAAAGTTTTAAGTTTTAACATTAATATTCTTAAAGTTATTCTTCCGAAAAATTTCACAATATTGCATTTAGGCCATGTAAAATATACTGAGTATAATTCCTTTCTTCTTTAAAAGAGAGATTTTCCTCCTAACATTTTCCCGACATCTGTCGAAAAAGAAATTCGACTTCCTTACATTTCAAAAAGGCTAATTAGCATCAAACCTTGCAGGCGGGTAAAAAAAAAAGAATGAAAAGTAGAGATAGAAACGATTTACACCTTCATGAAACACCGCTGGCACAAAACACAGCCGCGAAATGATAAGCTTTTCAACGGTAATTGAATAATTTCCTTCTTTTTTTTCTCCATTCTCCAACCTTTGCTTTCGCAAATTATTGCTCTTCATTCACTGAGACTTCATCTAAATAAAAGAGCTACCTGAAGAAACTATTTCCAAAGCTATTCACCGCATGTATACCTGCGTGCGAGGTAGCACAGGGGAAGAGAGGGGGGAAAAAAAGGTGGAAGAGTTTGGCGTGCCGAAAACCATTAACATTTTTTGAAAGACAGATGTGACACACGTCATTATACGGGTCCCTACTGCACAATGCAATCGGATTCATCAGAGTTGTTAAACAACGGTCCAGCCAAGAGTTAGAACAAATGAAGAAACATGAGCGCCGATGTCGCCTTTCCATGTAGCGCCATAATTTTGCTTGACTAATGGCGGGGAGCTGACTTCCATAATCATTACCCCCAGGTACCATGGATAAATCGGGGTGCAGCCTTTGTTCTGAATTTCAATGGCGATAGTGTGTATGTTTTAGAACCCTTGCAAACACGGGCGAAAGTTGGCGGTAAAATCTGTTAACACGCAACGTGTGTGTATTTATGTGTCCTCGAATTATGAGGGCATTAATAATAATCCTTCCCCATTTGGAGAGTTATAAATTTCGCGAAAAATGCTACTCAAAGAGAAAATGTAAAATGGCTCTCCATTTTTAATCTTTGTCGAATTCAGGAAGTCTTTAAGGAGACAAAAAGCCTTCAAAAGGACAGAATTCCCTCAAAAATATGAATAGTTTTTTTATTGTCAAGCTTCACTGCATGATTTGTCAACTTTTGCAGCTGAATGATTATTTTATTTCATTGAAGTCTGTTTTTTTGCAGTACATCTTTGTTTTAAAACTTAGAAATCATATTTTACACTTCAATTTTTTATATCTTACAGGTTACTTCAAAATGTTCTAAACAATGGCTTTTTTTTACATTTCTGTTGAATTCAGGAAGTCTTTAAAAAGACATAGGGGTTTCAAAATTGTAGAATTCCACCAAATAGGCAAACATTTTATTGGTGTTTTTTATGTCCAGAAAAAGTAAATCTAAGTATACGCTCTATACTCTGGAAAGCTTTCTGCAGTCGAATTTCTATTTTATTTCGTACAAATCTGTTTTTTATTGAACATCCTCGTTTTAAAATTTAAAAATAGTTTTTTTAGAGTTGCCTTATTATACCTTATAGGTTACTTCAAAATTCTCTTAGTGAATTACTTTTTTTCAAACTCTCTCAAATTTTTGGACAATGGCTTCTCGTTTTAATTTTTGTTGAATTCAGGAAGTCTTTAGAAAAAGACAGGTGTCCTTCAAATTATCAAAATTCCACAAAATATGTATTTTTTATTGTCCTGATAGAGTCAAAGCTAAGAGTACATTTCATAATTTAGTCAACTTTTTGTAGTCGAACGATTATTTTATTTCATTCAAATCTCTTTCTTGCCGTACTTCTTTGTTTTAAAACTTGGGTCGTTTTTCACAGTTTGATTTTTTATACCTTAGAGGAAAATTCAAAATGTTCCTGGTGAATTACGTTTCTCTGGGTCTCTCTCAAGTGTTTTACAATGTTTTTTCTTTTGTCGAATTCAGAAAGCCTTTAAGAATACAAGGAGCTTTCAAAAAGGCAGATTTTTGCCAAAAATTCCAAATATTTTTTAGTATCCCAAAAATGTCAAGCTACGCTTCATAATGTAGTCAACTTTTGCAGTTGAATAATCGTTTCATTTCATTCAAATCTGTTTATTTTTCCCTACATCCTTATTTTAAATCTTAATTTTTATATGATGTTTTATATCTAATAGATGTCTTCAAAATGTACCTGGTGAATTAATTTTTTACTCAGTCTCTCTCAAATTTTTAGACATTGTGTAAGGGTGTATTCATCATATAACTGGGTATACTATTGAAGTCGTCAAACTATTCTCCATTTACAGAGAGTGCTACAAAAATGATAAAACATGCAAAGTTGAAATAATTTTTATATATAAATTGTATTTAATCTACGTGAGAATCAATATTCATATATACAGTAAAAATATGACAGCAATAAGCTTATATGAAGAGCTCTTGGAACATTTATTTTCATTGAATAGTGTTAATGACTGAATTTTCATGAATATATCTCCTTCTATAATAAAAAAAATTCTTGTTACTTTGTTGTAAAAATCAAATAATGAACTTGAATAAAATTACAGTTTTTATTTTTATCTCAAATGCAAGTAAGATTTCACTACTGATTAACAACACATAAGGCTCAAAAGGTAAAATATAAACCCCTAAGCAAGAAATAAAAGCATATGAAGTATATGATTAAAAACAGTCGAAGCTTAAAAATATATAAGCAACCTCATTGAACTGTATTTTCCTGTTTTAAAATGAGCTACAACAGTATAGACAGATATAAATTAATTCTAAATACAGTTATTTTGAACAATTCTAAATAAAATTACTCAAATTTACAGAAATCGTAACAGTGCGTGGCATTTAGATGTTTAAATTTTAGTATTTAATATATATTATGTATTAGTGTTATTTAAACCAATAATAAAAACACTGTTAAAAGTTGAATATTTAAAAAGTGAGAGTCAGAATTCCACGTACTCTTAAAAATTTAACTCAAAAACAAATTTTATTTTCATGAGACTGTCTTACTCTTAAATTATAGAAGGAAGAATAATTTAACACTCTTTACATTATGTAATATTTTGCACTTAAGAAGAAAATCTTATTATGACATGAAGTCAAACGTCTTTATTTTGAATACTTCTAATTAAACAGCTATGATAAATACTTACTGTTGCAAGTCGCCAACAATGTACAAATGAACATACGAGACTCAATATAAAACGAAAAATATTTTTTTAGGCATATTCAAAATAGCAAAACATTGTGTTGGACTTCAAGCAAATTGATTTTGTTGGGCATTTTACATAGTCGATTTTGTTCTAAAGTTAATATAATTGAATGATCAACATCAAATTCTATTTTTTTTCATTTTTAAGCCTTATTTTATGAATACATGAACTTATGACCTATCTCCACTCTTTAATAGCCGACACTTTTAATACAGCCAAACTTACAAGACGAAAAAAAAAGAAAAGAGAGACAGAGAGAAAAGAAAAAAGGAAATAATGTGTTATAAATCTAATGGAATATGGTAGTGAATCAAAAATACTATACAGAAATCAAAGCATAATACTATACAGTAAAAATAAAATTATTTATGACTTTTATAAAAGTATACAATGGGAGAAATTATCATATATAGTGTGAACATAAAATTATTATGCAAACATCAAAATAATTCAAAATCTACACTGGAGCAAAATTATGATCTCAACAATACTTTGTATAAAAAAATGTAAAATGAATAAAATATATAAAGAAATTTATTTTAGTATGGAAATTTCTAAAATCAAAGGACCCAAGTGCCGTAAAAGACAATCCAACCCTTTTTGAAGACAAAATGAAACAAAATTTTTATCTTATTCTAGGGCAAAAATAAGATCAGAAAATAAAAACATTCTGAATGCACTTTGTTTGCAATCAACGAAATGAAAGACAAGTTTATCTTATTTATTTATAAATTTTTATATTTTTATTTTTAGTAGATTATAATCCATCCCCCCTATTTGATATTAGCAAAAACCAACAAGAACTTACAGAGTAATGTGATTTCTTAAGTAACAAATAGCTTTAATTCTTTATATTACACAAAAATCAACGCTTTTCAATGCGGCTTATAAAGAGAGTTTCCTTTATTTAAACGCGTGTAAAAGCTCTTGTTGCAATTACTCTGGTACTCCATTTAAATCCCTGCAACAATAAGAAACAGTTACCGCATCCTTTTGTTATGTAACCCTTTTCATTAATCTTGATTACGAACAAACGAAATAATATATAAAACTCTTTCACTTTCTCCCCTAAACAATCGTCGCTGCATGAAAATTCCAACACGTTGTTTCAAGGGTAGACAGAAAATCTCTCCTGACCCCAGAACACTAAACCCGCGGAAGACGGAGCAGGGGAGGGGGAAATAGAACGGGGGAACCTGGGGTTAAAAAATGAAGCGCGAAACGTGACCCATTGTCGCTCAGGTCCAGTGACCATGTGGGTCAGCTGTTATTAATGACTGTGGGCTGGTTAACTGACGCCCCAGTCAACGGCACCCTCGAGATCTCCCCTCCCACAGATCTTTTCGTGGGAACTCCCACTCCTAGGGGACACCTGAATGTACCTTTGGCGTCTTTGTGAGAATACCTGTGCTGTGACACAGCTGTACCTACACAGTATCCATTTCATAAAGTGATGTCAAAGATGGATAGACAAGTCATTGGGGTTAATGTAGAAGAAGAGAAAAAAGTTTCGGATTTCTGACTGATGTGGTCGTCGACATGTATTTTTCTTCTTTTTCTCCAAACAGAGGAAAAAATAAATAAGTCAGGTTATAACTGAAATAGCAGTATTAGTAGTAACAGAGACCTGTATCGACGGCCTAGTTCTAAAGGGCAACAAATAAACATTATAAGTTGTGACATATTGCCCTTTTAATGATTCTTAATATTACTCTGAAAAATTTAGTTTACATCCCATGAGAAATCTGCCATAAATTGTCCCTATTTTATAAATTTTAAATGTATGTAATGTAAACCGAATTTTTCAATGCGAATTAAAAAATTAAAAAATCAATATCTCAAAATTTAGAACTTTTAGTTATTGCCTTCTAGACGTGGGACATAAATATATTAGAGCCTTTAATTTTTGATAGTTTTCATTGTCAACTTGAATTATTTTCGAATCGTATAAAAATCGTCATTACTATGATTATTATTTCTAATCGTTATTAGTATTGTTAATGTTTATCCTGTTAATTTTAATCATAATTGTTATAATCACCAAAGATTTAAAAATTACTAACATAATATACTCAAAAACAAATAATTCGGGTTCAAGGGGTGGAAGAGAAAAAGTGTTTCATATTTCAAACTAAGGCGGTCCTCGATATGTAAATTTTTCTTCTCTATTCAGGGCCAAAAATATATGTCACCATTATAAGTGACGATAAGTATCAGTTTTAGTTCAGTACTAGTCTCTTCTGTTTGTGATAGCTATCGTAATTAATCCTTTTAATTATTTTCCAGTTGTATACAAATTGTTATTAATAAGATTGTAGTTAGTATTATTACTAACGTTTATCATCATCATATTTTCACCATCATAATTATGATTATTGAAGAGTAAAAAATTATTAATATTATGGGCTTACGTTTATTGGGTTTGATGAAGAGGAGAAAAATTTTGGATTTTTGACTGATGTTATTAAAAATCAATTTTACTATATTCATATACGACACTTATTCCAATCTTTACTTACTTATAATAGTTTTTATATATAGTGTGCTTAGTTATTTTTTTCAAAAGTAATCTGACCTATGTATTTGTCTTTTCTAGAATTACTTTTATACTGTGTGTGATAGTTTATCTTGATTTAAAAACGTATAAGACATTGTATAACTACAATTTTTAATACTGCGCATTGGAGTAATTCTACAACTATCTGAATGTATATATTGTCTGATTTCTCCATTTTCTTGTACTTTATACATTGCTAAATTGAATCTGTATATCGTATCTTGTGAAGAAAACTAGAAAAATATCATTTCTTCTTCAAAAAGTGTCACAAATTAATAAGTCATGGTTATTTATATTAATTTGCTTTCTAGTTCCTTCATAATATACAGATTAAATTTAGTAATAGATAAGACAGATTCGAATGGGGAAATATTTCACAGATAATAGATTTATTCAGATAATTTTAGAAACCCTCTAATTTATTGAAATGTAAATTGCATCTAAACGATGTCTTATATACACTTTCAAATGAAGATAAACTATTGCACATAATATAGAAACCATCCCAGATAAGACAAATAAAAGCATAAGAGTAATTTAAAAAAAAATTCACAAAATACACTGTAAATACACTTCTTTAAAAAGTGTCCCAAGCTAATAAGTCATGGTTATATATATTAATTTGCTTTCTAACTTCTTTCCGATAAACAGATTCAATTTAGCAATAAATAAGACATTCAAATTCTGAAATATTTCACAGATAATAATTTTATTCAGATAGTTCTAGGAACCCTCTAATTTACAGTAATGTAAATTACATCTAAACAATGTCCTATATACGCTTTCAAATCAAGATAAACTATAGCACACAAAAAGTATCACAAATTAATAAGTCATGGTTATATATATTAATTGGCTTTCTAGTTCCTTCACAATATACAGATTCAATTTAGCAATAGATTAGTTAGATTCAAATGGGGAAATATTTCACAGATAATAGATTTATTCAGATAGTTTTAGGAACCCTCTAATTTACAGTAATGTAAATTACATCTAAACGATGTCTTATGTAAGCTTTCAAATAAAGATAAACTATTGCACACAATATAGAAACCATTCCAGAAAAGGCAAATATAAGCATAAGAGTAATTTTTAAAAAAATTCCCAAAATACATTGTAAATACACTTCTTCAAAAAGTGTCACAAACTAATAAGTCATGGTATATATATTAATTTGCTTTCTAACTTCTTCACGATAAACAGATTTAATTTAGCAATAAATAAGACAGATTCAAATTCTGAAATATTTCACAGATAATAAACTTATTCAGATAGTTTTAGGAACCCTCTAATTTACAGTAATGTAAATTGCATCTAAACGATATCTTATATACTCTTTTAAATCAAGATAAACTATTGCACACAAAAAGTGTCCCAAATTAGTAAGTCATGGTTATATATATTAATTTGCTTTCTAACTTCTTCACGATATACAGATTCAATTTAGCAATAAATAAGACAGATTCAAATTCGGAAATATTTCACAGATAATAGATTTATTCAGATAGTTTTAGGAACCCTCTAATTTACTGTAATGTAAATTGCATCTAAACAATGTCTTATGTATGCTTTCAAATAAAGATAAACTATTGTACACAATATAGAAACCAACCCAGAAAAGGCAAATACAAGCGTAAGAGTAATTAAAAAAATCACAAAATACACTGTATAAAAAACAATATTAAAATTAAGTAACGTTCCTCAACAACTGTCCAAAAAAAGTGTCGAATGTGACTTCATTAAAATTGAATTTTAATCTGTTATTGTAAAAATCGCATTCAACTTGTTAAGTACATATAAATATGTATTAGTTTCCATTCTAAATTGTGGGAACATGGATTTCAAATGTATGCTTCCTTTATTTATATTCCGAGTGGAGTATCATGTTTCACAGCTGAAAATAGATAAATATATGTATTAAAAACAGATAATCCGTTAACAACATGATTTTTTACTGTATCTTCCGTATATTTCCTTAGTTTTTTAATCATTAAACTGTGCTTGTCAGAAACAATTAAATAGAACATCAGTCATTAATATTTTGATTTTTTAGTAATTTTTACAAGTTTAATACTACATTATGTTCCTAATAGTAGATTGCAACATCTGTTGTAAAGCGATTTTACCTATAACGCAGTATTCGGTATCCAATTAATTCTAATCAATATACATAATCATATACGTGTAATACAACCCAGTCGGCACTATAATTGATGAATTTCTCACCGAGATCCATCTGTATTCTTGTATTCTACTATAAATACGTTGTAAATGTAAATTAATAAAATTGTAATAAGAAATAATTTATTGATACTTCAGTAATTACGGTGAAATCACTTTTTTGATTGATAGCTTATTGATAGATTTAATGTTATTGTTTCTTTATTATATGCTTTTAAGTAGTTATTTATAGATAGTATAGAACTTATAGCTTAGAAATTAGTAATGATAAGAAGCATCATACCACTGAAAGAGTAATTTTTAGCAGCGAATTAACCTATAATAATATTATGATAATTGTAGTATGGTATTCTTAACAGTATTTTGCAGCACAAAAGAATGAAGACATTTGGATATAAAATAATTAATAAAACCATTATTTTCTTTCTAATATGTCAGCTTTGATTAGTAATCATCTGCCCAAGAAAATATAATTTGAAAAGAAAAATAACATTAACTGTATAAAATAAATTTTGGCTGATTATGTTCAAGCCTAATGGTTTTAAAAATGTCAAATAAATTTCCCTCTAATACTTTTCTTTTAAAAAAGAGCAGTTAATTTTTTAAATATTTATTTCTAAAGAGTGAAAGGATTTACAAAACATGATAAGATAATATTACAAGGATTAATGTTAAACTATTTACATGATGAAAGTTCAGTGTATTCTTTTTAATTCCTAATGAAAAGAACTTTGCATTAGTCAAAAATAATACAGATGTCAGAAGATGTTGCGAATCAATACAGATCAACTTCATATGTTTAATGTTAAGAACTAGATATATGATAAAAGATGCAATAACTTTACAGATAATAGAGAAATTATATATACATTTAAATTTTTTTTTATTGAACCAGAATATTTTTATAATGAAGCAAGATACACATTTTTTTCACTGTAACTGTTGAATTATACATAAACAACTGGAGCTATAATGTTCAATGATCAAATGATACAGTCAGATCTATTTCTTATCTACTGTAAATCTCTTAATAATTCTTTGGAAATATGTAAAAAAATTAAAACATATGATTTTAATGATAAGAAAAACATTTGACTATGTTTATAAAAAATTGCATTGCAAAACTTGGTTGGAAGGAGAAACCTGTGCTGTGCTCCTTCGTACATGTTTATTTATTTATTTGTATATTTACATTTGAAACAAGAAAACACATACAGGATCCATGCCTGTGTTGTTGGAAACATTGTTTTACCTTCAAAATCCGAAAATATAATTAGGTATTAAATTACTTATATATTTGCGGCTAATAAATATTTTATTTTAGAACAATAATTTGATAACATAAATTTTTCTTTCCTTAAAAGAATCCCTCATATTTTTAATGATAATATTTAAAGAATTTGAAATTACGTTTTAAAGAACTACTATTGTACAATGAAACTTATTTTCTATGCAATAAAGTTTCAACAAGTAATAGTTGTCTTGTTCAAGACGTAAATTATAATGTTTTTCCTGCAGAGCTTTTTGTTCCATTGCAGTGAAGCCATTTTCTCTTTACTAAAGATATATTAACCAACAAGCATAATGGCCTTTGCTTTCATTTTATGAAAATTTAATTCTTACAGCCATTAAGATATTCTATTTTTGAAAACAAAAGAAATGTATTATTAAAAATAATTTTCTATAAAGCCTTTAATAACCCCAAAGATGTGGGAGCAAATTGAAAAATAATTCAGGTACACAACTGATCGGAAATAAAAAAAATCCGTGCTTTAGCGTCTATTCAGTATTCATGCACACGCTTCTACAAATTTAAAATATGTATAGAAGAATAAGTTTAACAACGTCTAATAGCAGCTGGTTTGTCTTTTACGTTTAGTCTATACTAGTAGACAGCATTATACATTGACACACAGAATAGACAAGGAAGACATAAAGGAATAATTGCACCGTTAAGTAATTACATCAATTAAAAGAAAGTAGCATAAAAAATCTGAGCTAATCCATTCGAAGGATATCATTCTTCTGTAAGAATTGGAAAACTGTAAGAATCTGACTCTAAGAATGTCTGTAAGAATTGGACGTTATTGAATATGAAAAATAATCCGAAACCAACTGCTCTTGGAAAATACAGAGACTAAAATTCAATACTCATAAGTTTCTGTACTGCTTGTTATACCACCCCAGTCTATCTCACTGTAAATTTTCATATGGTGAGCAATCATAGTGCACTCTTATATGAAATTTCCTCTATTAAAGCGACCGGTTGTAGGTGTGCAATTTGTGTCTGATTTGGCCCGTGAGACAAATATAAACGTTCTGTTTGATTATAGTTACTTACGGAAAACTTTCACTAAATCATGAAACTTTTATGTTGAACATTCAGGAGACATTTTTGAAAGATTCTGAGAACGTTTCTGAACTCATCTATCCCTATATTTTCATACTTTTTTTATACTTTAGGGCCATTTTATGGGGACTACGGATTATTTTCTCATCCGAGTTTTACTGTATTGTACTTTAATGTTTCGACCAACGATGATCCTTATTTATTCTCTTTCTTTATAATGATTCTACTCGATGTTTTGCGTACATGGTTTTATTTACCCAATCTACATATTCATAAGACACTTTCTGTGCGTATATTGAGCAAGATGCACACATACGCATTTTTGCAAATTTATCCGTGAGCTTTCCTTCAGAAATGAAACACCGTAATATACTTAACGTCTTTATCATAATATCTGTGCTGGGACATACCTTCACTTAAAACATTTACTCCTTGTATAAAAACTGTGCTCCATTAGTTGTTGACTACACCATCGAGGTAAAGAGTCCACATGAGTAACCAGCATCTATTTCAATCTCCAGACGTTACATTTTTTACATTCATTTGCAAGCCCTAACTGTGGTTGCTGGAGTACTTCGTGAGGTATCAGTGGAGTATGCCTATGTATATTATCACCCATTCCACCATCACTAGGAAATAACCTCGAGAGTTTCACACTAAATAGGGTCCCTGACTTGCGCATGAGTGTCCTGCTAGATGTGATTCCAAGACTGCTGTGGATGGTGTAATTCGTACTCTTTTTGCAAAGAATTTACCTTTCAAACTGAATCAAGCCCATGAGTAGTGAGTACTTTTTTCTTTCAGTGTGTTACTAATAAATTGATCTCTTTCCTGTAAGCTAATAATAGTTTAACCAAATTACAGAATTTTTGGCAATACATTCCATCAGCATATCCTTAGAGGATTTAAATACATGTACTGTTTCATTGGCTGTAGAGGGTGCTGTGACTTTTTTATTTCTGTACGAGGAATTGGATTCAATAATGCCTGAATCATTTTTGCTGAATGTGTGTTAATAACTCAAATTAATAATTGAGATATTTTGTATTAGATAAACTACTACCACCCGATTAAAATATTTTGCAATTATCTGTTGATTTTATATAAACTCTAGAAAATATTTGCCTCTCTTTATTTTACAAAAAAATATTACCGTTAGTTCAGTTTTTTAATGAAACCTAGAAAAATAAAGAAATATGTAGTGCGATAATAAAGGAAAACCAGCTGAGAGTTTTTTTTTGTATTATCTCATTAGTCACGTGCTTTTTAGGAACTTCAGTTAATATAGTTTAATGAGAAATGAAATTTTAACAACGTTGGAACGTGAGCTGTTAGCGAAACTAAAGCAGAGAGTAAGAACTAATTTAAAGAGACATACAATATTTTTGCTATTAAGTTCTATGCATAGATTATTTAATGTTGGAAGTATTTATTTTCATCAAATGACTGCCAGTCTGGACATTATTATTGACGCACACACTTTGGTGTTCAAAAGTTAAGCAAATATTACGTAAAATGTGAATAAAATTTAGTAAAAATGTTTAAAATCATTTCTAAAAAAATCATCGTACTTATGCAAAACTTTTCAGTTGATGTCGACATGGAGGAAAGCTTTCCGCACTTTGGAATGAATATAAACCAAGCTCACTTGGCATTGGGAAATCAAGATGGTTTTGTGCAATTCATGTGCTAAAAAAGTTGTTAAAAGATTGAAAACGGCGATATAAAAGATGACTATTTTAAAAAAGTGGTCAAAAAGTTTCCATTTGCAAGCTGTACAATCTAAATTTGGTATGCAACTCTTACAAATGGTAATATCGAGGCAATTATCCTACTGCTTCCCATTTTGTATATACCTCTTTGGTAAAATCCCTCTTTCTGCTATTTGAAGACGTCTTAAACTGTCTTCTGTCTTCTGCACAAATTCATTCCAACAGAAATCGTCAATCTTTCACCTTTTTTAAAGAGATCGAAATCGTGTAAATTGTATGAAAAAGATCATGATTATAGGATGGTTATCCAGTGTCTCTTTAGTGAGAGTAACTTTTACATTACATTTGCGATATGGGGATGTAAGTTACCCTGAACCAGAATTACTCAATATCCTAGACTATTTTCCTTGATTGCATGCTTTAATTTTCCCAGTGTTTGGCAGCACCATTTTCCATTGATAGAGATACATATATCTATGAAATCAGTAAACAATATCTCCTGGTAATAAAAGAACTGGATAAACATAACTTTTCCAGCAGGTGACTGGCTTTTTAACTTCCTAGGACGAGGGGATGAAGGATGATACCACTGCATTGTTTTCATAGACATGCTTCTCTATACTCATTCTGTATTCTCCTATAAATTTCTACCAGGTAAAAAAAATAAAGGATAACAGCCCGTTGATCTGGTTTGAAAACATTTGACAGCAATGTTGTTCATTGTTACTGCTTCAGCATTTTACACACAATCTTTGGAAATATCCGAGTGAAACAATAATCCTATTCATCCATGTGTTTCTATACCAATTTGCAAATACATTGCAGCCACGTCCTAAAACGAAAATATTTTGATCGACCTCTATACATCACTAAGATGCTAACTGAACATTTTTGTGACAGAGATATTCTTTGGAATGCTAGAACCCGGACAGTAAAACACCGAAGTGTTTTGAAATTGGAATGTTCAGAAGTAGCAAATTTTATTGCTTCTTTGATTTTAATACTGTTACAGAGGTTTGTGTGCTGGAAATGTTACCCGATGACTAGTATCAAGTCCTTCAAGAGTAGTAATCGTTTACAAATACCGATATTTAAAAACAATTGAGATGTAACAGAGAAACATTTATAAGATCTGGGTTTTAGCGTTCACAGCTGCCATAGAATTACAAGTTTCAAGATAAGCTCTTTACAAGACCGTATATATGCCCCCAGGGGCACATCTCCTTTAGGTGTGTACGGGGTTCACGATCCCGGGGTACCTGAGTGATCTTTCTCTCTAGAGTCTTCCCTGGTAGACCAGAACTTGCCTCTGTAGTGCTTGTTCCTTGTTAGGGTTAATCACATTAATCTTTGAACCATGATGGACCTTTCATAGGTCAGCAGCGGCTTCGTAGCCGTTATGGATCGCTGTTGTGATGATTGGTAGGTATGTTGCTGCTGTATGGACATATAAGTTTGGATCAGCGTAAAATTAAATTCTCTTACAAGACCGTACGGCTCCGGCTAGGTCGGCAAGAGAAATTCTCTTACAAGACACTTAGTGATGTTTGTCTCTATGTTAGATGGTGAGCAGTTTTCATTCCCCTCAGGCTTGTATAAACACATTAAGACTGGTGTCTGGAACAATAGACATACTTGATGTCTAGTGACAAGTACCACTTTAATCTGAGTGCTAATTCTCGTTGTATAAACGACGGACAAAGAATGTAAAACTCATTTTCACGTACAGGGCATTGCAGAAATTCACCTTTTTCTTTTCGAGGGGAGCCACTATATTTTGAATTAATAAATTTTCCATTTTTTAAAATTTATTAAATTATATATTATTTTTGCTTTTCATGCCGTCTATTTTTCAATTTAGATAATTAAGCATAATTTAAAGCTTGCGAAATACGCAAAGACCAAACGCCTTCCTATCTCAAGGAGGCATTGGAAGACCCCCTACAGAATTTTTTTTTTTGCTGTTTCGATTGCCCATCATCTCTGTTTAGAGCATACTGCGAAGTGCGAAGGTTATGGTTTCGATTTTCCTCAGAGTCCGAGTTAGTTTTTTATTCCTACTTCTATATTGTGCATATAAATATAATAGTAGTTAAGATTTATTTTAATTTTTGAAAATAAGTCGGCTAAGATTTTTTATTATTATTATCATTAGATGGGTTTTCTATTGTCAAACTACATAGCTTTATAACACAACCATTGTATTAGTATATTTTAATAAATATATTTTGGTTTATCTACTGTGCCAATATTTCAGTCTAATTTTAGTCTTTTTACTTAGCATATATATATGGATTGATGGACATATATACATACATATCTATGCATCTCTCTCTCAGTCTCTCCCTGTCTTTCTTTCTCTATATATTTGGCCGAACAATGGCTGATGGGTTAAAATGCTGACCTTCGGTACGGAGTTCGTGGGTTCGAATTCCACTGTGGCATAGATGTTCGTAGCCCTTCGGAATCAGTTTTAAGCTGTAGGTCCCGCTCTTATTAGCCCTCGTGTTGCAAAAAATTAGACCGTTGCAATCCCAACTAAACCTAAACCTTCCCTATATATGTATGTGTATATCTACACACATACACACACACGCTCATATATATATATATATATATATATATATATATATATATATATATATATATATATATATGTGTGTGTGTGTGTGTGTGAATATATATAAGCATATATGTGTGTATCAATGTATATAAATATATATATATATATGTATATATACAATATATATATACATATATATATATGTACATATGTATGTATGTATGTGTGTGTGTGTGTGTGTGTGTGTGCTTGCAAAATTTATAAAAGACTTTGAAAATAGACAGTCACAAAAAACGGAAGGAGTTCCGTTTTGAAGCTAAATAGATACTACCACCCGTTAAATCGAATTCTTCATCCCGGGGGACCACGTGATGCTTTTATATTTCTCATAGAGGATCAGCTTTATTTCTCGATGAGTGGAGTATTATGAGAGTGGACGCTGAAATGACAGCTTCTGATATGCCTAGGGATTTGGGATGGAAAGCTAGACACAATATCATCGGGCGTTTTATATACAGTTTATGAGGAAGATGGAAGAGAAGAGAATTGCGAAATATATTGGGGAAAAGGCATTTAGATAGAAAAGACATCATTTGTTATTCTTTCTTTGCTCTCTTACAGACTTTTATAGAATACTAGAAAGCTTTATTTAAAAAAATTTAATTTTTCAAGTTTGGAGCTTCTTTGTTTAACGATATGAGGGCTATTTAAAAAGTAATAAGACTATATTTATATAGAAAATAGATTAATGTTAATCATCTCTATTTCTTTGGTAATTTTAGAAGTAATTATAGGGAGAAGAAATGTATTTGTTCCAACGTCTTGTACAATTCTGATGTTTGTGAAAATCTATTTTTTGAAAGTTGCATAAAAACATTGGCGAAAATATTGAGGAACATTAAGTGATGCACCTTTTATGTGCATATAGCTCTTTGATTTCAGTGGAGGACTTTTATTGGTTCTTTGATATAAAGAAACAGCTAGAAATCGTACGGTACAAGATCAGTACTCTAGGAAGAATGATGCACGATCTCTTTGTTGTTCTTCAGTAAAACATCTAGTACGTAATCTGTAATATGTAAACTTTTATATGACGTAGAATATAAGATTTTCCTTCATGTTGAAGTTTTTCACAATCAAGATTTTACCTTCCGTCCTTAAAAGTTTTATGCCAACGAAAGCTACTTGCGTTGGGTATTTCTTCATCATGGAAAGCCTCTCTATTATATTAAAAACATTCAATATTGAAATTTTCTAATTTAATTGTAAAACGATGCCCCAAATGCGTTCCTATTTCTATGATTGGACGGTTCTGATAGCCGTTGTGAAACAAGCTCTACTTTTAGTCATGTCTCACTCTTGCAAATCATGCCGTATGCACCATAGATCAACTTCTCTTGTTAATTTAGATAACAACAGTTCTTTAATTCCCCAGAAGTTATTACTGTGATCAGTAGTATCTCGGAAGGATGATGAGTTTTATTACTTATTGAACAGTCTACGTATATTGAGTCTTATTAATGTTCACATATGTATTATTTTGCCTCAGATTTTTGATTAGAATTATGTATACTAATTAATGTTTCAGTATGAACGTTTAGAAAGACTTTTTTTTTAAATATATTTTATACAGATCCATGAAGCTAAAAAAAAATTGTTGTTGTTGTATATGCCACTTGGTCTAACCAAGCACGATTGAGCCGGAAGTTACTCGTATTATGGCAAGGGGGTGAACCTTTCGTTTTGACGAGCACCTCAAGGGTGAAAGTACGACTTTGCTCAAGTAGGTCCTCGTAATTTTGAAGCATGGACCTAGCAGAAGACCCATAGGCTTGGCTTGTCACCCCTAGAGGTATCGATTGAGAACTTGGAGGACAATGTATCCACGAACCTATTTTACGTGCTGCAGTCCCCTTTAACGAACACGGCGGATCTTAGACCGGCTAGGGCTCCGAAGCCGCAACCCTCTAGTTACGAGAGCGTTGTCTTTGCCGACTGAGCTACCTTGGCTCCAAAAAATTGTAACAAATTATAAAGCAATAATAAAAATTGAATTAGAATATTAGTTTTTTATGGTTTGGTTTGGTTTGGAGTGCTACGGTCTACTTTTTGCAACACGAGGGCTAATGAGACCGGGACCTACAGCTTAAAGCCGATTCCGAACGGCTACGAACATCCATGCCTCAGTGGGATTCGAACCCATGAACTCCGGTTCCGAAGGCCAGCACCCTAACCAATCAGCCATCGTTCTAAGTTTTTTTTTTATGATTCTTTAGCTTTGCAATTATTTATTGTGCATGTAGGGGCAGCTGCTATTTTTTAATCCTTAATTTGAAATAGTTAACTAAAAGGTAGCAAAAGTAAAAACACAGAATGTTCTCAAATTAGAACATAAAGTACAAGGATAGGAAGATTTTAAAAAAGTTATTGGAATTTGTATTTTATTTTACGTTTCCTAATAAGGTATCCGTCTACGTTCGGAGAACTTTTTTTTTCAAATGTAGAAACTAGTTCATGTTTTTACATTTTTTGATTTTTTATAGCATCATAGATAATTGCACTTAAAACATTTATTCATCTAGAAGTTTTTATAAAATTTCTAATAAAGAAAATTTAGTAAAAAAACTGTTTTTTCAAAAGTTCTAATTACTTAATAAATTAAATTATTTCAATATTTTTTTATGTAACACATTTCTAATACACTGGACTAGTGAATCACCTAAAATCTTTGCTTAATTTACATTTGGTAAAAATGTTTGGTCCTTCAAAATCATACACATTGAATTTTTAACGAATTTTCATTACCTTTATAGCTAATTATGAGTGTAACATCAGTAAAAATTATATAAATTTTTAGCTTTTAGGTCATTTAACAGCAAATACTATCAGAAGTATTCATAATAATTTTCAACAAAATATTTTAAGAATTTTTTGAGAAATCACATTTCAAGTTTCGACATTTTATTAAAAATACCGTTCTGGGAAAAACGCATTTGAAGTTTATGAAAGCAACTTCAACTATTAAAAAATTAAAAGACATGTTCCCACACTTTCTTGCTTCAAAACTTTCTAATTGACAAGTTGCTAATTATTAAAAATACTAGAAAAAGTTTTAAACTAATCTTCATGAAAATTTAAAGAGTTGCTCTTTAAAAGGTTTTAAATTCACAACTTCCGGTTCCGAAGTCGCTACTTCCGTTTTGTTTTGACAGCTGTCACTAATGTTTAAACAGTTGTAACTTTTCTTTAAAATGCCTTAGAGATAAAAGAAAAACAGATTTAGAAGCCTAAAAGTTGAAATTTTACAATAGAGAACTATTAAAAAAATATTATTTTTGGCAAAAAATGACGTTTTTAACGTGGACGGATACCTTAAATCAAAGAGGATAATCATTTCCTTCTTAAGTTCGACTTTTAACAGATTGTAAAAAATATGCACTGCGCAATTTGCCTTTGGCATAAATTTTCATTTATTTGATGTAATGTTTTATTTGAGCCCCAGTAGCTCATTCGGAAAAGGCAACGATCTTGTCACAGGAAGGTTGTGAGTTCGGAACCCGAGCTGGCCCAACACCTCCTAAAGGATCTTTTAGGAGATCCTAAAGGATCTTTAGGGCTCTTTTAGGAGGTGTTGGCTGGCGTAAGATCCATCGTGTTCATTAAATATGACTGGGAACGTAAAATATATTCTTGTTCTCAATGGCCTCCAAGTTCTCAAACAATACCTGTGGTAATGGCAGGCCTAGCCTATGGGTCGTCTTCTTGGTCCCTGATTCTTAATTACGAGGACCCACTTGAGCAAATGTCGTTCTTTTCCCCTAGCAGTGCTTATTAAACGAAAGGAGTACCACTTTCCTTTAATGTGAGTAGCGTATAGCTCAAATCGTGCTTGGTTTGTCCAAGCACGTTTGTCTTGGTTTGCTATAAGTCCAAGTGGCTGATGCCACTTGGACTGGGAATCAACAGCAACGTTTTATTTAACTTTTTGCAGAAAGTGTTCGTCTTCCTTTAGATTCCATATTAGAATTTCTTTACCACAAAAATTGGCAACTGGTATAACCGTTCAATTATTTAATTTAACAATCTATTTAACTTCTGAACGACAATAAAAAGAACCTATCAGCTCACATTGAAGGAATTTTCACCCAGAAAGTTTTCTCTCTTTTCTTTCTCCTCTACGATTTTCCAAGGAAATTGCATCGTTTTGAGTCCTATTCACACGTTTGTACTATTCTCCCCATCCGCGGGCGGGAACTTTTGGCGGCGCTTTCCTCTCTGGCAGCCCGAACAGATCAAGAGAAGATGAGGCCTAAGTACAAATGCCAGTCCAAGACGCCATCCATCATCATCAACAATGAATTTTGCTCCCGACATTTTTTTTCTTCTTTCCTACTCTATCTCTTTCGTCTTTCTGCCACTAAAAGAAAGGGGATGCCACTGTGTGCATTTAGAGAAGGAATGTTGACTTAACTCCGCACACACTCCGCAAAGGCAGCAAGCGACTCCTTTGGGGTCGTAGCCAAATACTCGAGAAAGACTGTCAGCGAAAGGGAGAATAAAAGAAGAAAAAGAAGAAAAAAAACGCGACAAGTCGGTTTGCTTAATCCTTTAATTGAATCAAAAGAAATGAATGTCAGCTAGAGTGAAAAAAAGAAGAAGATAAAAAGAAAAGGTAGAATGGAGTATGTCCCCAAGGAGTGCTTTGAACAGTGCAATCTAAATAGTTGTCAGGCATAAGTTAACAAATGGCCAAGTGAAGTATTCTGATGTACTTTTAAATAAAAGTAGTTAATATTATTGTGTGCTTAAAATAAGGAAAGTTTAATTTAACAAAGTTGAATGAATTTTTTTTTATCGCCGCATCTAAATGAAACTTTTCGTTCTGGAGATAGATGCTTACGAAGAAAAAAAGAAGAAATGAAAGAATGTTTATATTAAAAAAACAATAAGTAAATAAACAAAGGATTTTAAAATGCATCTTGATATAAATAAGGGCTCCATTTTCTGCTTTGTGAGGATTTTCGTAACAATAGATTTGATTATAATTCGCGATGAGAAGGTAGAATTGTAATTTTAATTGTAAATTCTTAATTCATTAGTTTGCAATTTAATTTAAAATAATGTAATCGTTTTTGTTATTGAATTAGTTAACTTAAAAACATTTGAGAAGCTTTTGAGATTTGTGAATTAAATTCAATAAAAATGACACATATTTGAATTCATTGTACTGATTTCAAATTGATGAATTCAAATATGATTGTATTGATTCAAACTTAAATACTTTACTCTTGTTCACACTTAAATATGTTACTCTTGTTCAAACTTAAATATTTGACTCTTTTTGTCAAAATAAAACTGACCCAAAATATACAAAACACAATTTAGAAAACTCTAAATTACGACAATTCTACTCTCATTTCTAACCATAACAAACACTCCATCTTTTTCCATTCCATCAAAATATAAACTCCCAGTGCTCAATAAATCATTATGGAGGTCTTGAATATGTACTATTGTTGACCTTTTCAAAATTTCCTAATTTAGAAGAAAAAAAAAAGATTAAGGAATCAAACATCACTGAAAAAATATTTAAAATTTATTTTAATAATTTAATACAGTATTTCCAGAGATTGGTTTGGTTTTTTGGAGCCTGTTTACTTTTTCTGCAACACGAGGGATACTGAGACCGGGACCTACTGCTTAAAGGTGAAACCAAAAGGCTATGAACTTCCAAGCCTCAATGGGATTCGAACGTACGAACTTCGGTATCGCAGATCATCGCCCTTGCCCATTCTGCCGTCATTCACTGTAGTTCCATGGTAGATGGCCGAACGTATAGGACAGTTCTCTTGAGTACCAGAGTTTGTAATTTCGAATCCTGCTGGTGACATGTATGATCTCAACTATTCTATATTAATCAGTAGATTTCAGTGTTATCAACTTTCGGGTATTAAAAAAATAAACCGTAGCGCTATAAACGAAAACCAAACTGATACTTACAGGTAATAATAAAGAATGAATTTTGTTTTTTGTGAATGTACAAATAGATTATATTCTTTAAATTATTTTATTTCCTTCCGTGTAATATTTTTTATACTTTTACAAAATTTTTATAGCAATAATTTGATGATAGGAATGGCTTTTTACTGGGAGTAAATTTTGCTAAAGAAATATATTTTCAGAATTTTTTGATAGATCGAAAATATAGAAATAAAACAAAGTGACGAAAAAACTAAACAAATGGTAACAAATTTTAAAATATTTGAGATAAGGTAAAGGATTTTATTTAGAAAGCACTAAAAAAATGTGGTTTTCATAACTGGTAAAGGTATATTTCAATATAAATAAGATGAAATTTCATATTTGCAGCATAACATACAATTTATAAACTTGATAGTTAATACTAGATAGCTAATCGTAAAAAACTACAGTTTTTTAACGTGAGGAAATATTCTTCATAAAATACATTAATTGAAGATTTTAAAACTTCATTGAAAAATGAGTAAGGTGTATGAAAATTTTGTTTACTCGAAATATGAAATTAAATGCATTTAATTTTAAGTTTGGAATAAATACTCTAGATTTTAATCTCTATTACAAAAAAATTTTTAATCAGATACTGAAAACCCATATCAAACTTTTTGCACAAAATGCAATAATTTAATTATGGTAATATAGTATAATTTATTATACATGATATGATATGTACTAATAATATTTGCATAAAAATAATATTACAGTTATTTTATTTATATAAATGAAACTATCATTAGGATATTATTAAAAAAATTAATTAGCTTTTCTTAAAAACAGACAGTTTATACACTTTGTACATTTTTAAAACTAATTTATTATTAATGAACTCGTGTGTTCATTTTTATTAATATTTGTCAAAATATTTTTTTAAATATAAAAGTTTAATTTATATTTAAAAATACTGATGTACTTATTTAGAACCTGCAAAAATATTTATAAGTCAAGTAAAATATAAATGTGTCTAAGCATCACTAAAGTTCAAAGTTCAATCCCTAATAAATTTAATCACTGTTCATTTTAGGTGAAAATTACTGCAACAGTAATTTTCACAAAAATAAATCCTAATAGAACATTAAAACATAATGACTCCACCCAAATCATTTTTGCCAAGTGTTATAAAAGTACATACGTTCAATGAAAATTTAAATATCATTTTGATCATCCTTGAGTGTTTTCTGACTATCTTCATTGTAATGTATGCACTTACGGGTTCACGTACGATACGGATTGGGTATTTCATACAATTCAATAACTATTAGCCCCAGGAGGCTGAAATACTTTGTTAAACACCAAATTAGCCTGTAAAATTTAGAATTAATATTTTTTCCTTATATACTTACAAAGTAGAGTGACAATATATTTTATTTTCAAACACCAGACATCGATTATAACACCATTAGTCTATTTTTAGCAGCCCAATAAATTTTAGATACGTTAAATAAGAACAAGATCGTTAAGAACATTATTGCTACGAAGATTGAAACAGCAATATATATGAGCACAAGGCAACTCATTTGCACCACCGGAAGAACAGAAAGGAGAGCTTGCTAATCCAATGCACAGGATCACAGGATGGATTGGCACAGAACTTTCTGGGCCTAGCCCTCTAGTTCTGTGATACATATGATTTGGGCATACAACTAATGGAACTGAATTGGCTTTGGATGGATAATAGATATAAAACTAGGCAATGGATGATTGAATTTAGGCAGAATATAATAACACAGATAAAATGTAAAAAGTGAGAGATACAGTGATTAAAATAAAGAGAGCGTAAGATTATCTAGCGAAATGTTAGAGCATAATAACTAATCCAATACCATAAAGATGTTTTTACATAAATTCATGTCCAGCAGGAATCCGGAAGTAGGTAACGTCTTCTTCTCTAAGCAACTACAGTGAAAGGCAAGTGTCCAGAAAAGAACAACAGCCCTATTACTTAAATATGCTTGCTAAAGACTAATCTGAAAGCTTTAATTTTAGCTTCAATTATTCTCTTTTCCGTGCGATGTTCAAGAGGCAGTCCCGACCGAAAAGAAGGAAGAACTCTGTTTCAAGAAGTCTGCCATTTCATTCTTCAAAACCTCACAATGAACAGGAATCCGCTGCAGACAAATATACTTTCCATTTTCAATTAAATCATTGACTGCAATTTGGAATTGTAAAAATGTTTAATGACCTGTTGAGAGGTGTTGAGGTAATGACACTTATCGTGGACTGTTAGTCTGTAAAATTAAAATATCCTCACCATATTGACATCAATAGATTGCAGTCTTAAAAGCCAAAAATAATAGGAAATATTTATTAGCTGATATATCAGCTGATTTTAAAAATAGTTATAATGATTTTGACTAATATTAATATTTGAGATGTGTTTATGTAATGACACTTAACTAAGCATGAGAATCAGTTTAAAAGAAAGCATCTACATCATACTGAAAATAATAGATGACATAGACTTATAAGCCATAAATAATAGAAAAAAATTAGCTGATATATCAGCTGATTTAAAAAGAAGTTTACTTTTGATTAACATTATTATTTGGGAGGTGTTTAGGTAATGACACTTATTGCAACCTGAGAATCTGTATGAAAAATATCAACATTATAATGACAATAATAGATGACTTAGTCTTATAAGCCATAAATAATAGAAAAAAATTAACAGATATATCAGCTGATTTTAAAAAAAAGTTTACATTTGATTGACATTATTATATGAGAGGTGTTTAGTAAAGACACTTGTCGCATCCTGAGAATCGGTGTAAAAAATATCAACATCGTATTGACAATAATAGATGGCATAGAATTATAAGCTATAAATAACAGGAAAAAATTATTAGCTGATGTATCAGCTGATTTAAAAAAGTTTACATTTGATTGACATTATTATATGAGAGGTGTTCAGTTAATGACACTTGTCGCATCATGAGAATCGGTATAAAAAAATATCAACATCGTATTGATAATAATAGATGGCATAGAATTATAAGCTATAAATAACACGAAAAAATTATTAGCTGATATATCAGCTGATTTAAAAAAAAGTTTACATTTGATTGACATTATTATATGAGAGGTGTTCAGTTAATGACACTTGTCGCATCCTGAGAATCGGTATAAAAAATATCAACATCGTATTGACAATAATAGATGGCATAGAATTATAAGCTATAAATAACACGAAAAAATTATTAGCTGATATATCAGCTGATTTAAAAAAAAGTTTACATTTGATTGACATTATTATATGAGAGGTGTTCAGTTAATGACACTTGTCGCATCATGAGAATCGGTATAAAAAATATCAACATCGTATTGGCAGTAATAGATGGCATAGAAATATAAGCTATAAATAACACGAAAAAATTATTAGATGAGATATCAGCTGATTTAAAAAAATTTACTTTTGATTGATATTATTATTTTATGCTGGAAATTATTTCATTAATTAAAGAAATTAAAAGGAAAGAGTAATTAAGAATGAAAAAAATTGATTTCCATCTAATTAAACTTCAAAAGGAATTTAGTTGTGACAGAATACTAGAACATTTTATTCTACAAATCCGAAATAGCAGATATCTAAGAGGAAAAAATATACATCCTTCCTAATTATATTCTGCGCAAATTCTTTTATTCCTGAAAAAGAAAAACGCAAAAACCCACCTCACCGAATAAAATAATTTCATGTTCTTCCGCCTGCAAGTTTTCTTAAATATAATATTTACTCCCATCCCCTAGTACTCGGTGCAAAAAACCACGGACTACACACAGGGGACTTAGCACGCTTTTTTAAACCATCCCTCCACTTCTCTTCCAGTGGCGTGAGAAATCTTTTTTGCGGCACTTTTCGGGGCGTAAAGCGGTGTCCCCCCAACCTCCCCACTCTTGGGGGAGAAGTCCTCTACACTTTATTTTTCTGAAGCGCTTCCTATTTTTAGAGAAACAGCAGAAGACTCTGGATCGAATTGGCATG
Organism: Pardosa pseudoannulata; assembly: GCA_032207245.1. Lineage (NCBI taxonomy): Eukaryota > Metazoa > Arthropoda > Arachnida > Araneae > Lycosidae > Pardosa > Pardosa pseudoannulata. Next base: position 143,160,118 of record CM063511.1, on the reverse strand, counting down.
TTACGGGGCCCTGGGGAACTAGCTCACGAGGATGCGGTGGTAAGTAGAGAGTAATTCGTCATGGGGTTTCTGTGGATTGCTGTCTCTTACGATATCCATTCACTACAAAGCATGGAGGAAGGATTCTGCTTTTTTTTAACTGTAAATATTTTTTACCGGGTTGGTTGAAATTCATTGGTATTGACAAGTGGCTGGAGCAGCCTTTTTAAAATTAAGACTACATATGTCTAAATATTGCACCCAGATATACAAAAAAAAATCCCATTTAAATGAGGAAGACTTTCTATTTTTAAATACTAATTCTTTTTACTAAGCTAGTTAAAGTTCATTTCTCAGAACAAGTAGCAAGAAGAGGTTTTTTTTTACGCTTTTATATAGTTTTATATACCTTCCTTCTGAGGATTGCAGGCTTGAAAGATATCTAATTACTACAAAGCCGGGAGCAGCGACCGAGTAAATCGTACTCTTATTTTTGTATTGGGATGTTTAAATTTATTAATATTTACAAGTTATTCTAGGAGCCGTTTGAAAATTAGCTCTATATATGTATAAAAATGTAGCCACACATATATATATATATAAATGTATAAAATACATATACTAT
>CM063511.1:143099514-143157014 GCA_032207245.1 Pardosa pseudoannulata | reverse complement strand
AAAACCCTATTTTTAAACCTGACGCACACACACGCATATATATATATATATATATATATATATATATATATATATATATATATATATATATATATATATATATATAAATATATATATATATATATATATATATATGTATATATATGTATATATGTAGTATATCAAAATTATTTCACTTTAATAATTCTTTAAAATGTTTTTCCCTGCCTCTAAATGTCTTAATCAAAGGAGTGTCCTCCACTTAAAATTCTTTCAATACATTTTTCAAAGCTTTCTGTCGAATTGATGCAAATTTTCTGTCCATTCAATACGTTTTCCAGCAGTCACCGTCAATTGACTCCATATTTTTCCTTATCTTAACAGTTAAATTCGTTGACTAAGTTTCTTGTCCCTTGGGAAAATTCTTTCTATCTTCACTCTTGGGTGCAGCTTTGTTCGAGCAGAGTGATTTTTGTTTCTTTTCTCTTGTCTGCCACTGACTAGTGAAGATGTTCTTTTCTATCAGCTCTTGAATAAAATTTTAAGTAGACTTGAACTGTGTGTCTTGCTCTTCAATGAGGGCCGACTGCATATTTATTACTACTAGCTGATTAGACTTCTCTTTGCCCAGTAGCTCGGAAAGTAAATTGAATAGGGCTTTAATTTCAAATGTGTCCAGCAATTTTATAATTCCTGGATTACACATGCACACACACACATATACATAAACTTTATTTTTTAAAATTTTTCCTCTTTTTAGTGAGCCGACAGAGGATTCTAAATTGAACTGGCATGTTACGGGGCCCAGGGGAAGAGAAATTCCCAGTAGAGAGAAATTCGTCATGGGGTTTTTGTAGACTGCTGTCTCTTAAGATATCCATTGACTACAAAGCATGGAGTAAGGATTCTGTTCTTTAAACTGTAGATTTTTCTTACTGGTAAAATTTTAAAATTTATTGGTATTGACAAGGGACTTCAGCACCGTTTTGAAAATTAAGATTATATATGTGTAAATATTTTACGCAGATATACACAAAGTTTTCACTTAATTGAGGAAAACTGTTGTATTTTTAGTTTACAACATAGTACATACATTATCGTTGCTTGAAGTGCTATATAAATTACAACTTGACAATGGTATGGAATTCGACTTCAGCCTTCAGTCTGAAGGACTAAAGATTGACCATGGGAAATCTCGTTATTCATAAAGCTGAGATAGAGTCAAAAGAGCTAATAAAGATATTGAAAATATATTCTCTACTTGCGTACAGGACAGCAATGCTGACCGCTACAATGAAGGATTGAATTTCGTTAAATTTATGAAAACTGAAGCTTATCATCATGAAATCAAAAGAAAAGTATATAAAGTTTTTACTTACGACAGCACCGAAGACAATGTGAATTCATTACTCTGTGATGGACTAATTTGCCGGTTACACACACACACACACACACACACACATATATATATATATATATGTGTGTGTGTGTGTGTGTTTGTGTATTAATGTTAGTCTCGAGCATTATGGAGATTGTGGAGCAAATTAATGTAACTCAAATGTGTAGCAAAATTTTACTGTTACTTTTATTTAAAATGACATAGACGATTATAAACCTACTTTTATATAGAGTATTATTATATTCATTTGTAAGTGAAGAGCGAACCCCGTGGCTCTGGGGAAGCTCTTCGCACTCCCACGACTCATGTCCGAGGTTCGATCCTCGGGCTGGGCATGGTTGACTCAAATTTTCATTCCTTTAGTGGGTAGATAAACTGAGGACCAAGCATCCTTGGGAAATAAACAGTGGGGGTTCCGAGTAAGCTTGACATCCTAACCGGAACATATGCTTCGCACTCCAGAGCCCTTATTATCGGAGAAGGAGATTGACACTGTAGGATCTGGCCCCCTACTGGCTGTTGCGCCAAGGAGTTTTTTAGGAGGAGAAGAACAGCTTTTCCCCCTCTGAGGTCCTATTACATACACATCTTCACACAGAGATAAATGTGTTTTGTGTGTATGTTTACATTTACATTTATATATATGTATACACACAGATATGTGTGCGTTCATTCATACACGTGTGCATTTTAATAAAACTCAAATTTTATTTTTAAATAGAATATAGGGATCTGCACTTGAGGCAAAACTTTAACAATTACTTATACCGAAGCACATGACGACCCCTAAATAAAATGGTCCACCAAATAAAGAAGGAAGTTTAAAAAGTTGCGTGTGAAACTCCATCGAGTTTAAACATCTGCAAAAGCCTGCGACAAAACACTTTTTGGGAAAAATAAAAGAAAATGAGGTGACAATGAGCTTGTAAAGGGAGAAATAACAATTTTTCATGAGCAGTGTTTTTAATGACCCTCTGAAGGGCATGTTATCACCACCCTGACTTCAGAGATCGAAGCGAAAAACAGAAAGGGCCATTAAAGAGGGAAACCACACATTTAGTATTCGTCGCAGATTATACACTCAGCACGGTTTTTGATTCGACTTTTTACTATTTTCTTTGTTGGATTTCTGATGCCCTCAATTATATTATTTAAAATTCGCGTATAATACACGTGAACAAGAGTTCCAATTTAATGATATAAAATTAAAGTTATTATGTTTCTGTATCTCCTTTTTTTTTTCTTTTATACTTTTTTGAAAAAGGAAATGACAGGATCTTCATTTACTAATTGATTTTGGGAGGGGTTCCTTTGTGTGCTCTTAAATAATGTTTTCTACGAACCTATTTTTAAATTATAGTTCTGTGAAATATTTTTAAAAAGTATTTTTTATTATGACACATGATTGTGAAATCAGGAAGTTTTTTTCTTAATCCAGGAATATATCATTACGAAATATTTGTAAGTTCATTACGAACTCTCTATATTATTTGTATTGGTATTTAAAATGCATTCTCTTCCACACATGTAAACCTATAAATACAGGTAACATGATTTGATAAATGATTTATAGAATGCTAATTCTTGCAAAAAAATTATTCAACCCTCAAAATTAGATGCACGGCATGGGAAGAAGAAGCATACATAGAATCTAAAACAGCTGTTTTAACGCAATTAACTACTTGCCAAATTATAGGGTGGAACTTTGAATGATTGTAGGGTTACTCTTGTTACTAACTTTGAAAACTTCTTTAACCAATTTTTGATTTTCTTTAATTTATTCTCCATATAATCAACTACTACATAAAACTAATCCGGATTTGTGCGTATCTAAGAAAATTTAAAAATAGCATATAAAAGCCATTCTTCTATTAAAAACGATAGTTAATCTATTTAGCACACCAGTGAGGAATCTTTAATTCCTCACTTGATATAATTCTTGAATCAATATATTTTAAATATACACATTAATCTATCTGAAATCTATTATTTGAAGCATAAACATGGATATTACATTCATGTTCATACATAAATTAAGGTCATAAACAAAAGTACTATAAATTTGTGCACACTTTAAAATGATTTTAAAATAGTAAATAAATCATTAAAATGGCAGCTAAACTATAAAAATAGCAGAGAAACCGTTTACTTTCCTCTCGTTACTAACTTAAAAACTTTTCAAACCAAATTATGATTTTTTTAAAATTTATTCCAGTACAATCAGTACTAGGAGCCATTTGAAAATTAGCTCTATATATGCATAAATATGTAGACACACACACAACACACACACACACACACACACATATATATATATATGTGTGTGTGTATGTATAATATATATTATTATATTATACATATATCAGGGTCCGTGATGTAGGCAATTAATCCCAAGCTCTTTTCTTTTTAAACCAAGCTTTATTAAATTCAAACCTTCCGTTAAACTTTGGCTAAGCTATTAAATATACTCTTTTGTTCAGTTACATCGTCGATCAGCGTAGAGGGTGCTGCTCAGCCCAGCTTCTGATTCAAAAGTGAGCCAAAACGTTGCTTGCCTAAACCTCTTCTTCCTGATGTTCCCCCGCAATTAACTTGTTTTCGCTTTGTACATAAACACGAGGGTGCATCTCTCTCCTCTTACGTGATCTTTAAATAGTTCTACTTACTTTTAAATATAACTCCCTTAATTTTTCAAACCCCATTTTCATACCTCACACACACACACATATATATAAACTTTATTGTTTTAATATTTCCTCTTTTTAGTGAACTGTCAGAGGACTCTAGATTGAATTGGCATATTACAGGGCCAAGGCAATTAGTTTGCGAGAATGCGGTGGTAATTAGGTCCCCATACAATAAACTAATACATTAAACTAATGCGGATTTGTCCGTACTATAAAAAAATTTAATAATAACATATAAAATCCATTCTTCTATTTAAAACGATAGTTAATCTATTTAGCACACCAGTGAGGAATTTTTAATTCCTCACTGGATATTGATTCTTGAATCAATATATTTTAAATATATACATTAATATATCTGAAATCTGTTATTTGCTTGATTACCATAGATATTACATTTATGTTCATACATAAATTAAGGTCATAAACAAAAGTACTATAAATTTGTGCACACATTAAAATAATTTTAAAATAGCAAATAAGTCATTAAAATGGCAGCTAAACTATAAAAATAGCAGAGAAGCCGTTTACTTCCCTCTTATAACTGTGATGATTTCAATGTTCTTGAGTGAAGAAGTAGCTTGAAGAAGGATCACAGTCATAACAGAATTAGAAATCACTTTCATTTTTTCTGGAGTAAATACTGGTTATGTACAAAGGGATTCTAATTCTCCCAAAACAACTCGAAATGTAAAATTGTTGATTGTATAACATTATCACAGTCGGAAGAAATAGATGAAATAATCTCACAAAATGCGGAGGCTTTTCCAGGGTGCAATGCAAACCCAATCTCTCCCCCATTCGGTGTCCGAGACCCTGTCGTCCTTTATATGAGCGGACTTTACGATCACTAAAAAGCTCGCTCCGGTCAAAAATCGCAGAAGCCTCCCTGAGGTCAAAGCACCTACTTAAAAAAATGTCGAAAAGCCCCGAGTCACAAAACTCTAGGCTTTTTATATTGGGGGTCAGTTACGGTCCCGCCAACGTTTTTTTTTTCAGTTACTATTTCAGTTACCTGAGAACTCCAGCTGAGGTTACAGCTAGTTTTTTTAGTTGAATTGTCATTCACTAGCTGTCCTGATTCCGGAATTCTCGAGGCAATCTTCCGGGATCATTACTGAGACCGATCAGGGGCGTGACTCCTATTCAACCAAACTATCAACATACAAGACACTGCGTCGCCGCGATATTGTAGTTGGGTTGAACAGGAGGGATTCAGATCAACTGATTTCGGTCGTTGAGTGTACTAAACACTCAACGTGTAGTGTTCTGAACAAAGGGGGTCTTCACATTACTAACTTAAATAATTATCAAACCAAATTGTGATTTTTTTAAATTCATTCCCGTACAATCAACTAATATCTAAAGGTACTGGATTTGTCCACAATATGAAAGAATTTTAAAATACCATATAAAATCCATTCTTTTTATTAAAATCGATAATTATAATAATTGGTAAGCCACTCAGATATTTTAATTGATTCTTGAATTAACAGATGTTAAATATATGCATTTAAGTATTTAAAATTTTCTGTTAGCAGAATAAATGCAGATTTTTCATTTTTAGGAAAAGTTAAAAGCTATTCTTCTATTAAAATCGATATTTAATCTATTTAGTACTCCACGAAAGTATTTTAATTGTTTTTGCAATAAAGAAGTTTTTAATCTATGTAATAATGTATCCAAAATTTGTTACTTAAAGAATAAATATAGATTTTACATTTAAGTACATTTATGAAAAATTTAAGGTTAGTTACGTAGTACATGAAATTCACAGAAACCTACAAGAATTTGGATAGTTTGTGTAAAAATAATGTTACGTTGGCCTAGTGTTTGAGAAAGAAGAAATTTATTCTCATTAGTAAACACATGGCCAAATATGTCTTGATTAAATGAGGCATAGCTATCAGATAGAAGCAAGTTGAACCAAAAAATACAGCTTTTATGCATAAAACTTAACTCGAAATCGATTCCATAAAGTGCGAACAACCTTCTGTAGCTATGTCTGTTATAAAGTTTTACTTTACAGTGCTGTAACTTACAAATTTTATCAAATGACTATCATCTAGCGGAGATTTACTTTTTACATAAATGGCTTCTTACTACCATACTTTCATGGAAAACTTGAGATAAAGCTATTGTCAAGAGCCATAGCTATCAGACAGAAGCAAATTGCAGCAAAAAATAGAGCTTTTATGCATAAAACAACTCGAAATCGTTTCCATAAAGTGCGAACGACCTTCTGTAGCTTTGTCTATTATAAAGTTTTACTTTACAGTACTGTAATTTGCCCATTATGTCAAGTAACTGTCTTATTGCGAAGTTTAACTTTTTATGTATATGGCTCCCTACTACCATGCTTTCATGGAAAATTTTATCTAGAGGTATTGTAAAGAGCCATAGAAACAAATTGCAGAAAAAAAGAGCTTTTATGCATAAAACAACTCTAAATAGTTTCCATAAAGGGCGAATGACCTTCTGTAGCTTTGTCTATTATAAAGTTTTACCTTACAGTACTGTAATTTACCCATTATATCAAATGACTATCTTATTATGAAGATTAACTTTTTATATAAATGCCTTCCTACTACCATGCTTGCTACAACCATACTTTCATGGAAAATTTGAGCTAGAGCTATTGTCAAGATAGAAGCAAATTACGGCAAAAAAATACATTTTTTACGCATAAAACAACTTGAAATCATTTCCATAGAGTGCAAACTACCTTCTGTAGCTTTGTCTATTATAAAGTTTTACTTTACAGTATTGTAATTTACCCATGATATCAAATAACTATCTTATCGCGTAGATTAACTTTTTGTATTAATGGCTTCCTACAATGTTTAAAATTACAGAAAATCACTATAAAGACAAGATATATTATTCAATGTTGCTTAAATTTTATTTATTTTTTATTCTGTGCAGTCCATAAGAACTTAAACTTAAGATATTCATCAGAAAATATTTGGTAAAAAAAGACTAGAGTAATAATGGATGAAAGAGTATTATTGTTTTCATCCTCCTAACAGAAGTCATGATTTTTTTGCCCTCTGAGTTTTGCTTTCAACACGGCAAGCAGGTATTTGCTATTCAAAATCTTTGATTCAGATGTTTTTATCTGCGAGTATGTAGTACATTTTTTCTATTTAAATTTAAAGTTGGAGAAGGGATTGCATGTTGCTGTTATAAAGAATCGACACCTTAGCTTTAAGTTAGACTCTTGATTTTTACTTCTCCTCATAGGTAACATTCATAGCATAAAAGTAAAGAAAAAAAAGTCCTGTGCAATGAAAGTTGCAAGATTTGAGTAAAAATCCAAACAATATAATCTCCGGACGTTCCTGGGTTAATTATATATGAGGTGTATCTTTCTCTATCTTCATTAATTTTTTAAATAATTCGGGGGCATTCGACCATACAACGCCATGGATTCTGTAGTGTTTCCCTTAGGCATTTTCAGGAGGGCGCTACGCTCTGCCCCTTTTTTTGGTCTTCAATGCTCCCTGCCCTCCTTTTTTCCCCCTATAATGTGCCCTACCCCTTTTTGATTTGTATGAATTTACCTACGATATATGGCGAGATTTGTTTGAAAAATCAGAAGAAATCGATTAATTATCTATTATATGCCGTATAGTTGCTTATATAAATATTTTATTTCCACTGAGAGAATTTTTCTCTTAGTGTCAAGTCTCGTAACTAAAACTAAAGTTTGACTTTAAATCCAGTTTTAATTATTTTAGTCTTTAATTATTTGATTTTATTAAAAATGTATAAAGTAAAAAAAAATTCTTAAAAATTGAATATATATTTAATAAAATAAAATTAACTTCAAACTATAGCAAAACAATAATTACATTTTTTAAACCTATAAAAATTATATAAAATAATATAAACCTATAAAAATTATATATTAAAAAAAATCTTTTCAGTTAAAAAATGTCAGTTTTGTTGTGATAGAGTACCTTTATACCCAGGAGCACCTTTCTCTTTTTGTTCTGATCTAATGCCCTTTTATCGAGGAGCACCCTACCATTTTTTTGGTCTGGGGGAAACACTATTCTGTTGACCATTTTACTGTGGAAGCACTATTTAGTGTCGGCCAACACTACTCTCTAAGACAGCACAAACAATGTGGGTCCTCGTAATTCAGAAATAAGGATCTAGCAGAAGACCGCCCGAAGTTTTGCCTGCCCCCTCCAGAGATATCGTTCGAGAACTTCGAGGATATTATGACTACGAACCTATTTTACGTGTCCTAGCTGCCATTAATGAACACGACAAATCTTTCACCGGCGCCAGCCTTGAACCCACAACTCTTCGGTTACAAACTTTCAACCTTTTCCGACTGTTTTTTTTTTTTCTTTCTTTTTTTTTTTTTTTTTTTTTTTTTTTTTTCCCGAAGTGGATAATTAAAGGTTAGTTTAACCAAAATAGTATCACATTGATAGTTAATCAACACATTGGTTTTTCTGTATGGTAGTTGTAATTACCTCAAAGGTTTCTCAAAATTACATTTTCTGCGTTTTTCTTCCATATTATTTCTTTAGCTGTGTCATAAAAAAATTCGAGGTTTTTTTTAATATGTAGTGAACAAAAATGAACCAAATAATTAAACAAAGGTCCATTTAACCTAAATATTATCCCATTGATAGTTAATCAACACATTGGTTTTTCTGTATGGTGTTTGTAATTACCTCAGTGGTTTCAAAAAATTACATTTTCTGCTTTTTTCTTACATATTATTTCTCTAGCTGTGTGACAATTCATTTTTTTTTAATATGTAGTGAACAAAAATGAACCAAATAATTAAACAAAGTTCCGTTTAACCTAAATATTTTCGCACTGATAGTTAATGAACACATTGGTTTTTCTATATGATATTTGTAGTTACCTCAACGGTTTAAAAAAAATTACATTTCTGTGTTTTTCTTCCATATTATTTCTTTAGCTGTGCCACACAAAATTCAGATTTTTTTTTTTTTAATATGCAGTGAACGAAAAATGGTTGAGAGAAACTAATGTAGACACATACAATCAAGCTATTCCAGATCTGAAAGGGTTCACAAAAATTTAGAAAGAAAGATTTTTTATGATTTGCTTAAAATTCTTTCTCTTTTTATTATATGTTGAATACTTGGCGCACTCTACATAGCTGCAGTTCTTTCAGTTTTGCAGGAACACCCTTCTTATTGATAAAGCAAAGCAAAAATTCAGGAGCCTTCACATCCTGAACCTCAAATACATGTACCATTCACTTACCTCTGATAAATTGAAACCCAAAAATTTTGGGACTTCACTATCATGTTCGACAGATACATCTGGGCTGTATCCGTCCAGATGATAATTATAGTAATTACCGCTAATGGGTGAAAATTGTGACGACTGTATGTTCGATAAGACAGTACTGGGTTCGATACAATAATATTGAAAAAAAAATAATAAAATCAGCTCCAGTAATTAATGATGATTTAATATTAATGTGTTCCAAGACTTTGAAATATGTTTTGTGCCAGTAAATCAAAGATTTAGTACATCCAGGTTCAGAAATGGATAAAAAGTCTTTTTTTTTTCACTTTTGAAAGTTCTTTAGTAATTACAAGAAAACATATTTTCTTGATTTTTTTCTTTCATTTTCTCCTCCAGCCGAATCCTGTTTTTTGTAATTACATTTTTCCCCCTCTTATGCTTGATCAATAATTCTGCTAATGGACCTTTTTTTTTTACCCCAACTTCATCTTTTTGCTTTCTCTTTCTAATTATATAAGTTCTAAAAAGAATTGGGGAGAAAGCTATAGTGGAAGGTCAGTTTTAAAAAATCCATAAAATGAGGGGGTGCAATTTTTTAAGGTTTTTTTTTCTCCTTTTCTTTCAGGGCCTGTATTGCCTTAGCCGTATTTCTTGTACAATTATAATTTTTTGCATGCTATGATAAATAGACCTTAGTGACGTTTCACATTGTGCAGTGATTGTTTTTTACATTAGGGCTTGTATTAAAGATATTTTTTTTTGTTTCTAATTTCTTAGAGGAAATCGATTTAATTATGCAAATGACTATGGTAGTTTGTATTAGGAGAATGAATTTCAGAATAAGTTATTTTTATTTGGGATTTAATTTTTCCTATATTTGGTGCTCTCTTCGTGTTTATATTAACATTCATCGTAGGACAAATAATTTGAATCCTTTAAACGCCTTTCTACATGTTAATTTCACTACAAATTCAAGTAAAAAATAACTGATTTTACTAATGAAAGTGATAGAAAAAATTATTGTTCAGTAATATTTTTTCACACTCCATTCTATATATTGATTGTAGAAGAAATCTCATAAAGCTGGGGTTCCTAAACTGTTGGGAGCCGCAAAAATAGTGTTAGATATACTTAAACTGGAAACATTCTGTGCCCATAACCATGGAGATTAATGGGCAGTGGGACTTATCATAAGCAAATCGTTTAAAACACCCATTATTTTTTTAGGGGCAACAGGAGATAACAGGCAGACAAGAAGAGTCTAAACATAATTTCCTAGTTACATTGGATAATAAAATTATATATAGTACGTATTAGGGTATAGTTACAGTTAAATCACTTAGTAATCGGCCGGTTAAGTTCAACAAAGACGCTAGGTGCCCCGCGATGTGGTCCAGGCCCCTTATCACAAGCAGGCATGAGTTGTATTGAATTCTCGGCTACATTTTTCATTAATTATTTATATTTTATTACTATTTACAAACAAAAATAAAAATTATTGAAAAATAGAAAACAGACATGAGTTGTGTTGAATTCTTGGCTACATTTTTCATCAATTATTTATATTTTTATTACTATTTACAAACAAAAATAAAAATTATTGAAAAATAGAAAACAGACATGAGTTGTGTTGAATTCTTGGCTACATTTTTCATCAATTATTTATATTTTTATTACTATTTACAAACAACAATAAAAATTATTGAAAAATAGAAAACAGACATGAATTGTGTTGAATTCTCGGCAACATTTTTCATTAATTATTTGTATTTTTATTACTATTTACAAACAAAAATACAAATTATTGAAAAACCGTAATAAAAATATAAATAACTAATGAAAAATGCAGCCGAGAATTCAACACAATTCATGTCTATTTGTGATAAGAGCTCAGGACCTCATTGCGGGGCATTTATCGTCTTTGTTGAACTTAACCGGCCGATTACTCTTTTGTTCGTTTCGAAGAGAATTTAATTGAACTTTCTTGCGACAATAACCTGAAAACAAAATTTACTTAGTCAGATTTAATGGAGTTTGGAATTTTAATCAAATCTAAGTATCAAACTTAAGTTCAAAATACCAAATAATACACAACATCTTTGCAACATCCTATTTAATCGGAGCTTGATTTTCAGCTGTGGCTGTGAGGAAGACTAAATATCGTTCCAAAATCAAGCGAGAGTTGTTACAACAAGTCTTCTTATTTGAAAATGTGTTGCGATCAAAATGCACACCCATCCCATCGTCTAATTTGCTACTCAAGTATTTCTTTTCCTTCAAATTTGTATTTATCTTCTCATGTTAATTAAGACTTTTTTACTTTTCCACTAAAACATTTTTTCTTTCTGTGAGTGATTAAGATTATAGTAGAAATATTGCAACTGGGGTCATAGAAAAAACAGCAAAACTCCAAGTGCATCTCGTGCTGCAAAGTAATAATGCAACATTGTGATTGATTTTGGAAACTCAAGGTAATTAAACAAAAGCAGTGATGAAAATTCAATTCTTAATGACAAAACGATACACTATTTCTGTTTCTAGAAAAAAAGGGGGTGGGGAGAATGAATGTATGATTATCGGTCGTTAGGATACATGAAGTGATGATAACGCTATCAGAATAATTTTTATTTAATTTTAGGAATAAAGTTTTTTTTTCTGCTGAGGGAGTGTACTTTAACTCAATACTTTTAATCCGTTTGACTAAATAGTTTCTCATCCATAAACAGCATTTGATCCCATAAATGATTTGAAAAGTTTTTATGTTCTTAGCAGGGCTCCGAACCGAAACTGAACCAAAAACTGAAAACCTGAAAAAAAACCATTATTTTGGTCTTAAATAAAACCGGAACTGAACCGGAAAAATGCCGGTTTATTTCCGTTCGATATATGTTGTTACTCTAACCAACTTATCAGTATTATCTTAGTGCTAGTAGCTTTCTATTGTATTCTTAGTGCTAGTAGCTTTCTATTATATGCTTAGTTAATTTTTTTTCTTCGCTTGCTTCATTGGCAAGTGCTTAAGGTAATTTTCCCTCGAAGTTGATGTGAAAGAGGTCTGTCTATACGTTTGTAAATACTGTGATGCACAAAAATTAAGATTGAATGGTTTTACTTATGAAGAGACTAGTAGGACTGCTTTAAATCGACACAAATAATGTCATAATACCCTCAAATTGTTAGGGCATGGAAAAATAAAATAAAAATTCCAATAAAAGGAATCTAAAAGATGCTATTAAAGATTGTATTAAAGCTAGCTTAGCAAAAATATACAAAATACACCATTGCTTAAGTCGCAAGTTGTTTAAGAAAAACCTAACACTTAGGAAGGATATGATTGCTGTAGACTTCCTAGCGGTATTTGCCTCCTCTTTGCATGCTGGGTATGATTTTTTAACGAGTGTAATTGTATACTGGTACATTTCTCTTAAAGTTGTAATTATGGTTCCAGAATCGAGGTTGGGAACTTACTTACAGGTGTCTCCAGAGAAAGTTTCACATTGATTAAGTCCTCGTGAACCCTAAGCTAATACCTACTACGAACTTTCGAACCCTTAGCTACTATCTTCGCTTGTATAAGTCGCATGGGACGATAGATGGATTGATATCTCTTAGGACAAATTAGAATTGACGACAGCGCTAATTTAAGTCCTTTCGTTGAATTTCTTAATAACCAATAGCTTTGCGACAGCCACTCTACTATAAGATGTACGTTGTGACGTCACGACAACCCATTAGCTTCACAAAGAGGTTTTGTTAAAACCCAGGTCAAGGCGACATTCTGTCTCGATTTTTGACACTAAACGACAAAAGATTTTCGGTTCGACAAGCTCTGAGATTTCCGGGGTGATTAGAAGTCGTGGAAATGACAGACTCTCAGACGCCAACGAAAGGACTAATCGAATGCTAGCAGGACGGAGACGCAGGAAGGAAATGCCAATAGGAAGAGGCGAAAGGTGACGTCAGGCGGCGTGAGTTTTCGCTGGAAAAATATTGACGAGAGAGAAGGCAACGGGAGGTTTCCTGTTTTGGAGAGCCCATCTCCAGTTTTTTGTGGGACTCAAGGAGTCCAAGTTGCACCTTGTACAACTGCATATCTGACGGACACTTGGAAGCAGATTTCTATTTAGAATCACCTCAAACTTAAGACTTTTGGGTCCGTATCCAGCTCATTCTTAGACCCTGTGGTTTCCATTCGGAAACTTTGTGAATAGTTTTACATTACGTCCAGAATTAAAGTTGTTGTTGTTTTAAACTGTAAGTCGTGTCTCTACAATTTCGACACCCACATGCTACCAGAGGATCCAGTGACGTTACAACGTTGACATATGTGGATGCACTAAACACTCATAGTACCTCTAAAAAGAGACAAGTGAGAAAGGAGATATTCTGTATAATAGAAGACACCAATGACTGAAACTTCTTTATTTGGGAGGCACCAAGAATTAAAGTACACCTCCTCAACCGAGAATACAGGCCACCTCTTACTTGGTCTCTTTTGAAGATTTTGTGTCTGGTAAAGAACCTGCCGTTTGACTAAATAGTTTCTTATTCATAAACAACAATTGATCAAATTAATGATTTGAAATGTCGTTTTTGCTTTCTTAGCAGGGCTTCGAACCGAAACTGAACCGAAAACTAAAAACCGGAACTGAACCGAAAAAAGTACGGGTTTATTTCGGTTTGATATATCTTCAGTCATTTTGTTACTGTAACCAACTTATCAGTATTTTCTAATTTAACGTTAACCATATAATTATCCTCATCACATGTGCATTGCTTCTCAATTTTCTATTTTGTTGTTCACTAGTACTTGTCTGTTTCAGTTTCACATTAATCTATTGTAGAAGGCAGATTTAATTCAATTGAATGGTCAGTTATCAAGTGCGATTTTGATAACGGATAACAATGCCAATGCTCAATGTTCTCTGCTCACTGCTCGTATCTTACATGCTGGTTAATTGTATCAATTCACATAGTGTACCAATTAAAATAAGAATAAAATCCTCTAAATTTTGATAGAACTACATTTGTTGTTTATGAGAGAATTATATTTTTAGTACAAATAAGAATATACATAAAATAAAATTATTCATTCAGAAATTAACCCCATACCGTTATTTTTGGAGGAACGAGAACTAGAATTCAACCGATATATATATATATATATATATATATATATATATATATATATATATATATATATATATATATATATATATATATATATATATATATATTTAGTTGAACCGGAACAGAAACCGAAATGAAATAAATTACGATTTGAACGCCTGGTTCTTAGTACCCCAAGATTCACTCTCTCTTCTGAGAATGTGTTAATTTTATATAAAGCCTCCCTTTAGTTATTTCGTTTATATGTTTACTATATTTGTTAAACATAACGTAAGTTAATTGAAGTCTTTATGCCCAGATTATCAAATTTTTTTCAGTAAAGATTTTGCTAGTATACAAAAAAAAAAAAATAAAAAAAAATAAAAATAAATAAATAAATAAAATAAAATAAAATAAAATAAAATAAAATAAAAAAAGACTGTTAACATCATAAATAAGATAAAAAGCTAAAAATTTAAATGGTTTTGCTAATTATAATTTCATTACCAAAGTTCACATTAAGAATTAATTTTTTTTGTTAATGAATAAAAATTTATATTCATCGCAATTTACTACCTTAAAAAAGTTCTATTCTTTTGTGTTTAATTCCTAGGAATGCTTTTTGTAATTGACATCTAAATAACTCCTATTAAATATAATTTTTGATAATATTTTAATAGTTCTCTGTATATTGTAACTGGGTTGGATTTTGTTAAAGAAAATGAAGTAGTTCTGAACAGTGTCCTGATTTTTTCGTTCATACAGACTTATAAGGTGCATTTACAACTTCTATACACGTGACAACAAATTATTAAAGTTATTTTCTTATAGTTCTTTAAATTATTTTCTTAAAGTTTTAACGTATTTTGAAATTGATAAAAATGTTCTAGTTAAGATTATAATTTCGTGTATTAAAATGTTTGTTACACATTTAAAAAGTTGATTGTATGAAAAAACTTAAAAATAAGGAGCAATTTGCTTGAAATTTTTTTTGAAATCTATCAGTTATTATCTGTTAAGTAATAAAACAAATATATAAAAGTATATCTTGTTTGATAGGTAATAAATAATAAAATTGGATCTGATTTTGTTTTGAGGTGGGGGAGTTGTCAAAATAACATAAATCCAAATTATTAAAAAGATAAGTTATAATATGAATAATATTTCAGCTTGAAATTTACTGTTCCCTTTTAATCATTCCTAGAACTTAAAGCAATAGTAACAAGAGTAAGCTAGACAAGGTTGCACTTTCGAATGATCACGTGTTCCTGACGACAATCCTGGCAAAAATAAAGGGTGAAATCACTACTCATGTAAACGGGTTTCTTTCTACCCTCCAAATAAAATCGCTTTTACCGGGTAATTTTACTGGCACGTGTAAATGGGACTTAAGAAGAGATAGGGGACTATCTAATTTGAATATTAAGAGTAAGTAAATCTGTGCTGTTAATAAGTTCTAAATATTATGAATTATATTATATTAATAATGATATCAATAATTTCTACATATTAAGTACTTTATTAAAAACAAAAAGTATTAAAATTGAATTTACTGTTTTTACACACCTTGATTATGCTAAATTGAAGCAAAAGCAATAGATGATGTAAAGAATTTTTAACTTTTCAAATAATTATTCGTATTTCTACATATGTCTAAAAGAAGAAATAAGGATTATCTGATTTGAATACTAAGAGGAAGTAACATCTGTGTTATTAATGAATTCTAAATATTAAGAATTCTATTAATAATTTCTAAATATTAAGTACTTTACTAAAAGCAATAAAAAACTGAATTGAATTTACTACTGTTTTTGCTTACTCTTGATTATGCTAAATTAAAGCAAAAGCAACAGACGATGTGAAATATTCCTAACTTTCCAAATAATTATCCGTATTTCTACATATGTCTATAAGAATAGATAAGGATTATCTGATTTGAATATGAAGAGGAAATGACATCTGTGTTATTAATAAATTCTAAATATTAAGGATTATATTAATAATTTTTACATATTAAGAGTTATATTAATAATTTCTAAATATTAAGTACTTTATTAAAAGCAATAAAGAACTGAAATTCAATTTATTACTGTTTTTACAAACTCTTGATTATGCTAAATTAGAGCAAAAGCAATAGACGATGTGAAACATTTCTAATCTTTCAAATAATTATCCGTATTTCTGTACATGTCTATAAGAAGAGATAAGGATAATCTGATTTGAATATTATGAGGAAGTAACATCTGTGTTATTAATAAATTCTAAATTATTCTAAATTATTAATATTAATAAATTCTAAATACTTCATTAAAAGCAATAAAAAACTGAATTGAATTTAGTACTGTTTTTACATACTCTTGAATATGTTAAATTAGAGCAAAAGCAATAGACGACGTGAAATATTCCTAACTTTTCAAATAATTATCCGTATTTCTACATATGTCTATAAGAAGAGATAAGGTTTATCTTATTTGAATATTAAGAGGAAGTAAAATCTGTGTCATTAATAAATTATAAATATTACGTACTTCATTAAAAGTAGTAAAGAACTGAAATTGAATTTACTACCGTTTTAACATACTCTTAATTATGCTAAATTAGAGAGAAAGAAATAGACGGTATGAAATATTCCTAACTTCTCAAATAATTATCTGTATTTCTATATATATGTGTCTGTAAGAAGAGATAAGGATTATCTGATTTGAATATTAAGAGGAAGTAACATATGTGTTAAGCGTGAAGAACTTTCTCTCAAATTTTCTCACTGACCTCTCTTGACTTTTATCTCCCTCACACAGCTAGTTCAACAGCTTTTAAGTTACAGTCTTTAGCTTTTGACTCATAATCACCTCGTTTATACATTTTCAAATGTCGATGATGCATTCATCCACGCGGCAGGACATTTGCAGGAAAGTTTCGAACCCTAAGCTACTACTACCTCAGCTTGTGGAAATCGCACGGGATGATGGATGGATTGAGATCCCAGAGAACAAATTAGACTCGACGACAGCGCTAATGGCGGGGTTAAACAAATGTGGCAGGTGATACGTCTTGCGTCCTGCTGGTTTTTAATCAAAAGAAAACCCATTTCCATTTGTCAGATTTGCTCTTCTTCAGACACATCTTGCCTTCATGTTGTTATATGAGGTCTGAAAGAGCACCGCGCGAGTGATCAGTTAGGGAAGGTTTAAATGCAGATGTCTCATTTAAGAACCGTCAACACCATTATTATACTTTGATCTATTTTAAATTTCCCTTTCGGAATAGTTTTAATTGCGCGGTAGAGGAAATCGCGCTGCACGCTATTGCACTATTCGAAATTTGCTGCGTTTTATTCGAATTAAAGAACGGAACTGTGAAGTTTCATACACTAATTACCATACGAGGTTTTATTTATTTTTTTATAGAATAAATAAGGTAAAAAAAAAAAAATACGTAACTGAGCACATTTATATCTGTCATATTTAAAAATAGGAAATACACCCAGTTTAATTTGTACTTGGATCAAATTGATGTATATTTAATTCATATAAGTAACTTCCGTTATAATGAAATATAATTTATCTTACATTAGTGGTAATAGAACTGTTTTATTTTTATTCTATAATTTATTTTGTTTTATAAGGTGGTCTGAAACGTGAGAGATCGAAGTCTACGCTAAATACACTAATTAATTATGTTTGTCATATAAATTTTCGAAAGTTGAAAAATATTATTAAATATTTCTGAGACAAAAATTTACATTTTTTAAATAAAAGATAACCATATAGTAGGGAAAATGATTTATAAGATACTCACGTATATGTAATATTTAGTTATGCGAAGTATTTTTCTATAAGGCCTATGCAATAAATTATCCACATATATGAATAGGCAACTGTACAAAACATTCACTTATCCTATTAATATCTCCATATGACTTTAACTTGTTGAATTTTTGTTTGTATTAGTCTTTAAAAAGTAGAGAAAGTAGAGAAAGATTTTTATACATATTTTCTATTTAATTAAGCTCAATTTTTATTTTTAATTCACAATTATAATAATGTAGGATTGGATATTAGTGTTTTCCCCAGACCAAAAAAGGGGCAGGGTGCTCCTGGATAAATGGGCACTCCATCAGAACAAAAAGGGCAGGGTGCTTCTGGGTATGAAGGTACTTAACTGACATCGGAACATAACTGACATTTTTTAATGGAAAAGATTAAAAAAAATTTTCTCGATTACTATATATTAAAAATTTTTTTACTATTATTTTGCGATTGTTTGAAATTATTAAATTATTTTATTAAATAAGTAATAAATTTTTGACTTACGGTGTGATCGGGGATATTTGAAGAAATTTTTGGAAAACGGAGCATAGGGCTGTGTGGGCAGCGTAAAGTCATTTTTCTATTCTTTCGTTTTGGGAAGGAATTTAAACTAAGCGATTTGAGAAAAGGAAAAATTGGCCAAATGGACTGCTGAAAAGCAGTGAAACATGCTTCAGAATTTTTACTCGGCGGAAAAAAGCATGGTTTTCCGCGATCTCGGCTGATATCGTAGGTAGATTCATGTAAATCAGCAAGGGGTAGGGCACATTAAAGGAGAGAAAAGGGGGCAGGGCACAGCGCCCTTATGAAGATCCTAGAGGAAACACTAGATGTGTAATGACAGGAAATAGTATAAGTACTATTACTACTACACTAGATGTACATTTCTTTCATAATTAAAGATAATTTTATATACTGAGAGTTTCTATTAATTTTCATAGTTTCCGAATATTGACATAAAAAACTAAATTGAAATAGACACAAGTTCATTTTAAAGTATATTAAGTCATCAAAGTTTTAAAGTATGGGTAAACATGTTAGCATGTTAAGTGATCAAAAATATTTTCTAGTGTCCCCAAGTTTTCCTTGCATTCGGGCCGAACGATGGCTCATTGGTTAGGATGTTGCCCTTTGTTACCAGAGTTCGAGGGTTCGAATCCCACAGTGGCATGGATGTTCGTAGCCGTTTGGAATCGGTTTTAAGTTGTAGGTCCCGGTCTCATTAGCCCTCGTGTTGCAAAAAGTAGACCGTAGCGCTCCAAACCAAACCAAACCTTGCAATCAGCGACACCATTCTAATTTTCCCCAAAGTAATGTTTAGAAATAGGGCTACCTTAATAGTATATCGCAATATTTGTATAACTACTTTATTCAAACAATTTCCATAAAATCGGTAAAATTAATTTGCATTTTAATTGCAATATTTCTTTAAAGCAAGAATTTGTTTTATTTAGGATTATCTATGAAAAGGTTTCTTTTATGTTATCATTTCATTATACTTACACATTATACTTTTAAATTTCTGCCTTTAGTTTAATAATAAAAAATTTTTAATACGTAATGAAATAATATATTGGTAAAAAATATCTCAAATCAAATTTCAACTTTTATTCAGCACAGTTATAGTAATGCTTGAGGAATTCAGCAAGAATATAACTAAATATGTAATAAGAGATAATACAAATAAATTGTACATTACTGATTTCAAGAATTATTATAGCAAAGTAAATAAGGTTTAATTGTTTACTTTGTGATACTAAGGATGATATATTTTTGGTAACCTAAAATCAGATAAGCTGAGATATAAGAAATATATTTTCAATGATAAATTCTTAAATGTAGGTACAGGAGATTTTAAAAGTACATGGATAATATTTAAAATTGAATTTGGTGGAATAAAAAGCTAATAACTTTAGATTAAATTATATTGACAACCCGAACTACCTTATTGAAATTTTTAATACGACACAGTGGGCTTGTTGAATTTAAGGATGGTTTTATTATATATATAATAAGCAATGTAATTAAATTGTTCATAACTGCATGCATTGCTTTAATGTGCGAAATGTATACCAATATTCAGTTTTTTACTATAAGATAATATGGATAATGTGTTTAAAATAACAGAAAAATAGATAAACTGTAATATATGATATAAATTTTCAAGTATACTTCTAAACGCATGTGCAGGGTGTTCCAAAA
This sequence comes from Pardosa pseudoannulata, assembly GCA_032207245.1. Classification (NCBI taxonomy): domain Eukaryota; kingdom Metazoa; phylum Arthropoda; class Arachnida; order Araneae; family Lycosidae; genus Pardosa; species Pardosa pseudoannulata. Next base: position 143,136,582 of record CM063511.1, on the reverse strand, counting down.
CGACCGCATAAACTCTTCACAGCTAGATTTCTCGTTGGGAGTACATAAAAACTGCCCAAATAAGAGTACCTGTACGATCCATAGTTTACGAGAAAAATACGAAAAACAAAGTATGACGTCACTTCCGGTGCAAGAAAAAACACTTTATGAAAAAACACTTCATTGAATATATCAACAGCAGTATATGCATCGGCATACTTCCTAACAGTTCGTAAGGCATTTCCATTATATCGGCAGTACATCAAGTACACATCGCAGTTGTCACGAACGGAATACATGGCCACCATACGAAGACTACCGTTAGCTACAAGACGCAGTCTTTTAAATACTAGTTCAACGGCGGCTTAACCTTATTCCACGACGCACACACATGCATGGCGCAATATGCTCGGCGAACGTTTTAAACATTTTCGTCTAGAGAGATATGCAAATACTGTTGTTGATATGTTCAATAAAGTGTTTTTTCTTGCACCGGTAGTGACGTCATACTCTGTTTTTCCTATCTTTCTCGTAAACTATGGATCATACAGGAACGCTTCTTTGGGCAGCATTTAGGTACTCTCAGCGAGGAATCTAGCGGAGTTTATGCGGTCGTTTTGGGACACCCTGTATACTGGCTTTTACAAAAGCACATAGACTATATTTAATAATGGATTGGACAGAATAAAAAGCATATACTTTTCAAGCATATGATCTCGAACCACCCGAAACCTTTTTTACTAGAATTTCAATACGACGCAGTAGGTATAAATGAAATCTATGATCATATTGATAAATACAGAATAACAGAAAATGTAATAAAACTGTTCATAATTGCATTTATCAAAATGATTATAAATGAATAAATATTTAAAGTTTTACTTTGAGGTATTCAGGATATTTTTACAGCAAAGGGAATTTAGATAAACTGTAGGAGATAAAATTCGAAAGATATATATTCCTAACTGTATGCTTAGATTATATTTGATCTTAAAGGTTTTGTAAAAGAGAAGAATCATTCTTTTCGAATGTATGATCTTGACCATTCGAAGAGCATTCTCGAAAATCTTGGTAAATTTAAAGCAAAACTGGGATGAGACATACGGCTCTCTCACAAGAATTTCGATTTGAGTAATCCCTGACACCTCCTATGTGATATTCCTTTTGGGAGTCGACCATTGCTATCTGCAGTCCCCGTGCCGTATCCCTCCGCCCACGAAACCGTTTTCTAGCACAAAGGCTCTCCGCCTGTCTACACGCTCACCCATGAATTCCTCATCACAATGGGCCCGCAGACCCTGACAGGGATTGTGCAACCGCCCTGAAACAAAGCCCGACTATCGCATTACACGCTGCACTTGAGCTTTTCTTAATTAAAATCGTGTTCCCTCCGCATTTTAGTTCGCCTTCCGCCGTAATTATCTTTTGTTTAGATTTGCTCTGGCAATTTTTTTTTCTTATATTCGGAGTCGTGCATTTGTGTCAGAATGGCATGTGAAGGCTTGAAAATTAGGTTCATAAGTTATTTTTTTATACAATGTTTATGTTGGTGGAGATGGATTTTTCTTTTCTTTGCACCATTTTTTTTCCACCTTCTCTCGTTGGTGCAGTTTTACTTTAATTCAGTTAGATCGCAAAATGTGATATTTTTTTTATTCTAGTGGTATACAGATTCCACGTGCTGGCGATATTAAATACATATTTTTAAAGGGATGATTAAAATCTTTGTAACTTTGCAAGAAAATGAATTCGGTTGCAGCAGGGGGATAAAATAGCCAGAATGTATTGCATGTGAAATTTCTTGATTAGCATTTTTATTAAAATTAATTAAAATTATTTTAATCGAAATATTTTAATCGGTGGGTTATAATTCAATACTAGCTTTTCCATTCTAGGTAATTTTAACAACAGCTTCTACTCAGCGTATGTGATAGGTGGATATTTCTCAGCAGCGAAGTAAGCAAAAGGGGTTCAAAGAGACATGTTCAACCCACCCCCCAAGATTTTATTTATGGATTATTTCAGGTAATATTTTGTTATACTTTTATAATTGTTCTAAATTTCATTTTTTATCTAATTTTTTATTATTTTATTATCTAATTTATAATAATTTTATATTTTTATTACGTAATTTTTTATTATTTCATTTAATCTAATTTTTCCTCTAATTTTTATCCTATATGAAGAAGTAAAATGAGTCTCATTATAAAATATGTAAATGATCTAAATATCTAAATTAAAAATATGAAATATTAAATATAGACTGTACACAAAAATCCGTAAGTCAAGAAGTCATAAAATTTTTACGCTAACAAAAATGGATGACAAGTACAAATTCACAGAAACTAATATTTGTAGACAATTTTATTTCATTAAACATGTATTTTTTAATTAATTTTTTAACTGTGCCCACGGTTTCTGTTATTAAATGATTTTATCAATTTTTCAGGGATGTAGAAATCCTCCAATTCTAATAAATATAATTTTTTCCTATATCCTTATTGTTTTTTAAAATCATGTTTATAATTTTCATACCTTCATTAAAATTATATCCATACTTTAAAAGTTTTAAGTTATAGAAATAATATTGATAATATATCCTTTAGTTTTACGAAGTGGTTACTCTACAGAACGTACTTCTTTCGTGCGATGACAATCTGTATAAAGATTTGTAACTTCCTGCTATTTAATGTAGATTTGTTCGATTTCAACAAGTTGTAGATTAATGTAATCTTCTGTATGGTGAAGATAGAGCTAGCAGTGTGATCATTATAGCTTTAATTATTAGTAAGAAGTCACTTAGATATCTGGATAATATTTATTCTGCACATTAGTTAAACTTATGGGCATAGTATTATAAATTTCTGCTGTTAATGTAGATTTTTTTTGGTTTCAGGAAGCCTTTGAAAGAAGTAAACTGAGTGAAATGTTATGTTGTATTTATCTCTCCTCATCGTTAAATTTCCATAATTATAAAAATCATCATTACACCGAGAAACTGCTGCACAAATAAATCGCTTCATTAACGTTAATAATCAAGCACTTCATGTTATTTACTACTGTATGAAATAAATAATTAAAATTGAATGGTGGTAATGTATCTTTCACTCTGACTATTTTTCTAGGGCTGGCCTAGAACAAATCCCAAAATGCCGCAGGTCATGAACCAGAAAAAAACTTTAAATAAAAACATAATCATAAAATAACTAAGTTAACTGAATGATGTCAAATAATTGAATTAAGGTAATAATACTAATATCAATGATACTAGTATCTATGAAAAATTGTTTTATTAAGAAGCAAATTTACTCTTTTATGAGATAATGAAAACGGCCTTACAAAATAAACTAGTATTAGTACAGATTTTCAGGAAAATTTAAGTACATTTTAAAATATTAGTAAAGACTAGCACAACAATGTACAAAATCTAAGCATTAATTAAAACAATCTCTTTCTATTTTTTAACAACTTCTATGTATTTTTTAACAACTTCTTGTTAACAACTTCTATTAAATTTTATTTATTACTCGATTTATGTTTAATGGTCAACATTACTAACACTTTAATACAATTTAGTAAACCTGGTATATTTTTAACTAATATTTTTAAAATTTTTAATTTAGAAAAATTCTTTCTGGAATAACAACAGTTATGGGTAGTGGCAGCAAGACTTTTAAAGAAATGCTCAAAATTGTACTATTTTTAATTAATAAGCTTAAGATTAAGCTTAAACATTCATGAACTGGATCTTTCTTAAAATCTCAGTCAATTTTTGCCGCTTCTAAAATTAGCCGCCGCAGGCAGTCGCCTACCTCACCTACTGCCAAGGATCGTTCCTGATCTAGACTTTGGTTGCCATAAAGTTTTGAGTGTGAGAGTTGATGGAGGTTTGGATGTAGTCTGTAATCTGTAACCCTCAGTACGGAGCTGTTCGCCGAGAAATTATACAATAACGGCATTAAAAAGATGAAAAAAGTGCTGGGAGAAATGTTCAAATTTAGATGGTGACTATGTAGAAAGATCTCCTAGAATAAAAAATAAAAATTAAATTTCTGCCTTGATTATTTTTAACAAAAAATAAAACTTTACTATTCCCTTCCTAAATACAATAAAAACTGAAACTAAACTCCTCGACGCAACAGCCTAACTGAGGGCCGGTCTCACCAAAGTCGGTAACTGCTAACCCCAATTAACCAATGACGTCAACCAATGGTGGGACGCAATTCTTCGTTTAAATATAAATTAGTCGTGATTAGCCATTAAACGACTTTGTTGAGACCGGCCCTTGGTGGCCAACGCTTACGGTGCCGATCTCCGTTTATTGGACCAAGGGTCTTAGTGTGCGAAGCTTTGGTTTGGTTTGGTTTGGGGTGCTACGGTCTACCTTTTGCAACACGAGGGCTAATGAGACTGGGACCTACAGCTTAAAGCCGATTCCGAACGGCTACGAACATCCCTGTCACTGTGGGATTCGAACCCACGAACTCCGAAGGCCACGTACCAATCGGTCATTGTTCGGCGTCAGTGTGCGAAGCAATGTCCCACTTAGGTGGTCAACCTTAAGTGCAACCCCACTTGTTTAGTTCCAAAGCAAGTTTAGTCCTGGAACCATGGTACACACTGAAGGGTTGAAAGGCTGAGTCAACCTTGTCGAACCCGGGGATCGAACCTCAGACCTGTGCCATGCGAGCGCTATCCCCACGCCACTGGTATTTTCATAAATATAATATTATAGTTAAATTTCTGATATTATATGCATCATCATTATAACTGTCATCATTTATTACTTTCATTGTGCATTTGAACATTTTGAGCTTCTAATTAATGACTCTAATACAGTAAGATTTTCTATTTTTGTTAATTCTTATCATTATTTATACTCAACGATGGCTGTATGGTCTATAAAGAGGTGCTTAATGTGACTTAGTACCTTTTGGTATGCCTAAAGTATAACAGCCTAATTTTCATTCATTGTAAAATGAAATGGCATGCTCTGTTTAGAATAAAATTTCTCTATATCATTATAAAAATCGAACTATATAGGAATTAGTTAGTTTTGTTAGAGGAATCAGTACATTTAAAATTACACAAAATAATTACAACTAGTGATAAAAATAGAAATCCGCTTAGCTGAAAAATGACTTTTAAAATAGGAAAACAAGAAAATAATATTTTATATTAAAAATTGTGGGAAAAATAACAGTTCTATGGAAATAAACTTGGAATTGAATGAATTGAATGATGAATGCAAGAAAATTAAAAGAGCAATAATGTTAAGTAGAGGTTCCATTGTATTATATGATTATTAAATAAATAAATAAATAAAAATAAACCCTCTAATAGTCTAAGAAATTATCATAATAAGCCAAAGATTCTTTTGGCGTTCACAGGCATTTGAAACAACATATATCAACACATAGCAATTTTTATACCCGGTTCAACAAAAAGGGATACTTACATTATAATAAAACTACAAATCCGGGAAAATTGCAGTTATCTCCTTTATAATAATATCCTAAGTTATCTGTCCGCCTGTCCTCGAATTTATGAATCGATTGTAGCTGGATTGGATAGAGGCATTCATATTGCATTCTTGATGAATTAGGGTTAACAGCGTTCGAAATCCACCCATTCCCCCCTTTTTTAGCATTTAATGCTATTATTTTCAAGCACGTTTTTTCCCGGTTTAGAGCAGGCGATTAAATTTATCAATTTGTCACATAATAAAGAGGTAAAAATAACATTTTTTATTCTAGCATTATAATGTCGTTCCTTTAACCATCTCATTTAATCATTTTTTATTTTAAATTATTTAAATATCGTCTGCATTATTTTCATACGTTTTATCACTGAATTTAGATATTACGTAAATAATTTTCTTTTATATTTGGTTTAAATAATAGATTAGGTACATATGTGATAATTTTAAATTTAATCATCGATTACTTTTTGTTGCAATGAAAATTTTATCACTGGTATTAACAACAAATTCTATCTACCTCCAGGGTGTGGTACAAAGGATAGTTTCATTTCTCTTCTTCCATTAATTACTGTAGCAAAAAAAAAAAAAAAAAAAAAAAAAATTGGGAAGAACTTAACGATAATTTCGACGTAGCTAAGAAAACCTTGAATAATCTTTCTAAATGAATTCAACGTGATTCTAAACTGCATCCACAGTATCGGCAGAGACTTAAGAGGAGTATGAAGATAAACAAATTATTGAGCTTGTATTATATAATTCTCAGCCAAAATACAAACCACTTTTTATCTGCCTTATAGGGTACTTTACAATTACAGAAAATTAATTTGTTAAATAAATTAATTTGTTTAAATAAATTAATTTTAATTTGTTTTATTTAGGATTATCTATGAAAAAGTTTCTTTTATGTTTTCATTTCATTACACTTACATATTAAACTTTTAAATTTCTGCCTTTAGTTTATTATAATTTTTTAATACATAAATGAAAAAATATATTGTTAAAAACTATCTCAAATCAAATTTCAATTTTCATTCAGCAAGGTTATAGTAATGCTTGAGGAATTCATCAAGAATATAACTGAATATGTAATAAGAGATAATACAAATAAATCACCCATTACTGCATTCAAGAACTATTACAACAAAATAAATAAGATTTAATTGTTTACTTTGAGATATTAAGGATGATATATTTATGGTAACCTAAAATCAGATAAGTTGTGATATAGGAAATATATTTTCAAAGATAAATTCTTAAATGTAGGTACAGAAGATTTTAAAAAGTACATAGATAATATTTAGAAAAGGATTTGGTGGAATAAAAAGCTAATTACTTTCGAGTAAATTATGCTGAGAACTCAAAATACCTTATTGAAATTTTTAATATGACGCAGTGGAAAAATTCTATCTACCTCCATGGTGTAGTGGAAATGATAGTTTCATTCCTTTACTTCCATTAATTACTGTAGAAAAAAAAATTGGGGTGATCTTAACGATAATTTCGACGTAGCTAAGAAAACTTTGAATTATTTTTCTGAATGAATTCAACATGATTCTAAACTGCATCCCCAGCATCTGAAAACTTTAGAGGAGTATGAAGATAAACAAAGTATTGAGCATGTACCAGATAATTCTCAGCAAAAAAAAAAAAAAAAAAAAAAAAAAAAAAAAAAAAAAAAAAAAAAAAAAAAAAAAAAAATTACCTGCCTCATAGTGTACTTTACAATTCTGGAAAATTAAAAATTTTACTGATGCCGTCATATGACGGGCTATATGCTAGTATAGTAATAAACTTAAAACTGAATGAATTGAACGATCAATGCGGGAATGTTTAATCAAGGGTCTACTATAATGCATAATTATCAAGTTTCATTCGGCAGTTGGCAGTTCTCAGTAATTCATGCAGAAATTTTTATTTATAATTTATTATTTTTAAAGTAATTTTAATAAAAACTTATGCTTATTAACTTTGAACTCTTTATAATAAATTTCGAATAGGAAAAAAAATTAGAATATACCATACGATTATCAGTTTAAAAACTGGTTCTATTTTTAGTTACATAGGGATAATCAGCAGTCATCATATCATTTTACAATATTATAAGTCATAATTCATACTATAACTATTATCAGAATTCATATTCCTGATCAGTCTAGTTAATATCAATTATATTCAAGTGAAAGGTGGGCGGACAGATGCAAGAAACTTATAGGAAATACCTTTATACACGTTCGATAATTTGTTCGCACCACCCTTGTCGAAAAATTATTTATGGACCAGATTTGATTGGGTTTTGAGAGAAACAATCGTCGAATCAGTTCTGTACCTGCAAATTATCGGTTCTAGAACACCCGGAATCAGCACCAGCTGCTGTAATACCCAATTACGCGTCATCGGAAGAGGATTTATTGCTTATTATTTCTCGGTGGCAACGCAGACTCGATTCAGGTCTACAATGAGAAGTGGTAATTTTCCATTTAAATCGAGAGCTACCTGTAGCAAAGAAATATTAACAAAATGTCAGGGAATTGGAGAAACTGCTCTGCAAAAGGTTATGCCGCACAAAAATGGATCACGATGAACTGCCGTAATGGGTGGCATGGGAATTTTATTTTCCATTTCATTGTTTTTGCCCGGTGATTAAGTGCTTTAGTTACGCTATTACAGAAGCTCGAAAGGGAAGTCTCCCCGTAAGTTTTTTGACTGGTAATAGTTTTAAATTTTCTCCGCTCGATTTTCAGTCGATAATCAATTAGGTATTTTCGGGCATAAGAAGAAAAGCACAGCCAGAAACTGCTAATAAAATGATAATGAAATTATATTTTGATAAATAGACGACATAAGATCAATGTTTTTTATGTTTTACAAGACTGTAAGTGATAATCTGTTATTTATGTCTGTAAATTATACAGAAAATAAAGTATAAATCTGGAAGAACAATAGGAAATAATAGCAATCAGATTTTGTTTTTCCTTTTTAGTTTTGCTGAAATTTAGTAAAGAATTTTTAAGAATGTTTATCAATGATAGCAGACAAACACAGATCAAACATTGTTTAAATACACAAGGTGACTACAATATACTTGTAGTCGAAACTATTAAACACAGGTTAGAAAATATGGCGATAGAAATTCACTGTTACAAGAGCATTATTTTCAGGCATAAGAAGAAAAGCACAGCCAAAAACTGCTAATAAAATAATAATGAAATTATATTTTGATAAATTGGCGACATAAGATCAACGTTTTTTAGGTTTTACAAGACTGTAAGTTATAATCTGTTATTTATGTCTGTAAATTATACAGAAAATAAAGTATAAATCTGCAAGAACAATATTAAATAATATCAATGGGATTTTGCTTAATTTTTTTAGTTTTGCTGAAATTTAGTAAAGAATTTTTAACAATATTTATCAAAGAAAGCAGACAAACACAGAAAAAACGTTGTTTAAATATAGTCGAAACTATTAAACACAGGTTAGAAAATATGGCGATAAAAATTCACTGTTACGAGAGCATTATTTTCAAGCACAAGAAGAAAAGCACAGCCAGAACAAACACAGATCAAACATTGTTTAAATATAGTCGAAACTATTAAACACAGGTTAGAAAATATGGCGATAAAAATTCACTGTTACGAGAGCATTATTTTCAAGCACAAGAAGAAAAGCACAGCCAGAAACTGCTAATAAAATGATATTGAAATTATATTTTAATAAATAGGCGACATAAGATCAATGTTTTTATGTTTTACAAGACTTAAGTGATAATCTGTTATTTATGTCTGTAAATTATACAGAAAATAAAGTATAAATCTGGAAGAACAATAGTAAATAATAATAATTTGATTTTGTTTTTCATTTTTAGTTGTTCTGAAGTTTAGTACAGAATTTTTAAGAATATTTATCAAAGAAAGCAGACAAACACAGGAAAAACATTGTTTAAATATTGTCGAAACTATTAAACACAGGTTAGAAAATATGGCGATAAAAATTCTCTGCTACAAGAGCATTATTTTCAGGCATAAGAAGAAAAGCACAGCCAGAAACTGCTAATAAAATGATAATGAAATTATATTTTGATAAATAGGCGACATAAGATCAATGTTTTTTATGTTTTACAAGACTGTAAGTTATAATCTGTTATTTATGTCTGTAAATTATATAGAAAATAAAGTATAAATCTGCAAGAACAATAGGAAATAATACTGTTGTGATTTTGTTTTTCCATTTTTAGTTTTTCTGAAGTTTAGTAAAGAATTTTTAAGGATATTTATCAAAGAAAGCAGACAAACACAGATCAAACATTGTTTAAATATAGTCGAAACTATTAAACACAGGTTAGAAAATATGGCGATAAAAATTCACTCTTTCAAGAGCATTATTTTCAGGCATAAGAAGAAAAGCACAGCCAAAAACTGCTAATAAAATGATAATGAAATTATATTTTGATAAATTGACGACATAAGATCAACGTTTTTTCGGTTTTACAAGACTGTAAGTTATAATCTGTTATTTATGTCTGTAAATTATACAGAAAATAAAGTATAAATCTGCAAGAACAATAGTAAATAATACCAATGGGATTTTGTTTTTCCTTTTTAGTTTTGCTGAAGTTTAGTAAAGAATTTTTAAGAATATTTATCAAAGAAAGCAGACAAACACAGAAAAAACACTGTTTAAATATAGTCGAAACTCTTAAACACAGGTTAGAAAATATGGCGATAAAAATTCCCTGTTTCAAGAGAATTATTTCCAGGCATAAGAAGAAAAGCACAGCCAGAAACTGCTAATAAAATGATAATGAAGTTATATTTTGATAAATAGGCTACATGAGATCAATGTTTTTTATGTTTTACAAGACTATAAGTGATAATCTGTTATTTATGTCTGTAAATTATATAGAAAAAAAGTATAAATCTGGAAGAACAATAGGAAATAATAGCAATGGGATTTTGCTTTTCCTTTTTCGTTTTGCTGAAATTTAGTAAAGAATTTTTAAGAATGCTTATCAAAGAAAGCAGACAAACACAGAAAAAACATTGTTTATTCTGTATTTGTCTGCTTGTTATTGCATCGCCATCATAGTGGATATTCTGTCAGGACCAAATTCAAACAGCCGCTGTCGGTACAGAAAGGGATGTACCCGGTGTTCTGGGACAGAAAGGCAGATTTCATTTATAGGCGGCAGAGTTCTACGACAGAGGTATACAAAAGTTGATCCCACAATACAAGTGTCTCAATTCTGGTGGTGGCTATGCTGAAAAATAGCTGAAACATTGCTGTACTTGTTGCCAATAAATATATCCGTGAAAGTGTAAGTTCTTTCTTTCTTTTAAATAGGGAAACTTACTTTCTGGATGCGCCTCGTATAATCAATTATATAATTACAGGCTAAAAATGCAATACAGTCAGACAAGATTGATAAAATGTTAATGAAATTATATTTTGATAAATAGGCAAATTTTGCCAAAAAGTTCAATCCTTTTTATGTTTTACAAAACTGTTATGTATGACAGTAAGCTATATAGAAAATAAATATTAAAATTTAATAAAAGTAGGAAATAATGCCAGATCTGTTAATTTCTTCTTTTATTTTTTAACTTTGAAATTTAGTTGAAAATTTTTTAAGGAATGTTTATAAAAAAAATCAAGCACAAAGAAAGCATTGTTTAAAAAACATTCGAAAATACAAGCCTCATGCTAAAAAATATGTTGATAAAAATGCATTGTTATAGAATCACAAAACGGAAATATCCCCTTAAGTTTTTGACTGATAACAGTTTTAACTTTTCTGCACTTATTCATATTCTGTTAAATATATACAACTGCAATCAGTTAAGTAAAAAAAAAAAAAAAAAAAAAACTAATCTCCTTGGGCAACAGCCCCTAGGGAACCATTGCCTACTGTGCCAATCTCTGTTTCTGAGACCAAGGGCCTGGGGGGTACGAAGCATATGCTCCGGTTAGGTGGTCAATTTTACGCGGAACCCCCAGTGGTTATTTCCCAATCATGCTTGATTCTCTGTCTACCCACTGCAGGGATGAAATTCTGAGTCAACCTTACGCAGCCCGGGGATCGAATGTCAGGCCCGAAGGTGACTGTTAACGTAACATTGTGATGTACTGGAGAAGTGGTAGGAGAGGCCGTCAAATGTACAGGCGGAATTCTATTTAATCTTGATTAAATAATTTATTCATGAGAATAAATGTGCTTATTAGTATTCATTTTCCAAACATGTTTGGTCCTCAGTTTGTCTATCCATTGAAGGGATGAAAGGATGAGTCAACTTTATCCTGCCGGAGGATCGAACCCAGCGCTTGTGTCTTAGGAGTAATAAGCGCTACCCCAGCGCCACTGGGATTCAAACAATTAAGTATGACCAATCAATTTATTTTATTTTAGTGTATTAATTAATAATACTGTAATATCAGCCCACTTATTACTTACCGAAAACAAATATGTAAAATATATTACTTTATTAGCAAATTAGATTTCTTTTTTTTAAAGGAGTTTTTTGTGAAAGTTCATGAGGAAATTTAAGAAAGGGGTTTTTAGTGAAACTCAAAAAGAAACTTTAATATTGTAATATAAAAGCTTGTTCAGACCTGATACCAACTGCAAATATATGAATATCTATTCTTTGATAATCATTATAAATTTCAAAGAGCAAAACCGTAGCTAATTTTAAAAATATTTTAAAATTTTAACCTTGTATCGATTTAAACGTAGTTAATAACAGCCTAATTGTTTTTAAGTCAAATGACTTTAGAGCCCTTATGCTATCGCAAAGAATCTTGCAACTCAAATTTTTTTTTTAAATAACATGTTTTGGTGATAAGCTGCTTAATTGTTTAACCCTTTAAAGGTCACCAAAATAAATTCATTAGAATTTAGTGTAATTAGTTTATAAATGTTATCTATGAACCTTGTAAATGTAAAATATATGATGAGTTTTCTTTACATTCCTTAAGAGGGTTTGCCTTAGAGGATACCGAAGAAGGGTTTGGTTTGGAGTGCTACTATCTACTCTTTTACAAGACGAGGGCTAATAAGATCGGGACCTACTGCTTAAAGTCGATTCCGGACAGTTATGAACATCCATGCCCCAGTGGGATTTGAACCCATGAACTCCGGTCCCGAAGACCTCCCTAACCAATCGACCATCGTTAGGCAAGGAGGTTTTGAGAAGTTGTTTAACTGACTAACCCCTCCCCTTGTATAGCTTGAACATTATACTTTTTAAAAATTTAACTATACTAGAAGAACAATAAATATTAATCCTTAAAATGATATAAATCAATAGCTTAACAATTTATAAGTGGGGTTTGTATAGATATTTTTATTTGGGGTCATAAGAAGGATAAACTGAATTACTGACTTCTCAGGTACAGCAAGTTTAAATACATATATTTCAAAAGAAAGAATAAATTAAATGTAGAGCTATCATCTGCTGTAAATTTAAAATGTCAAAAACATAAAATAAAATCGAAAAATCATCCATGTCTCTAAAAAGTTTTTTTTTTTAATTGCAGAAGCTCTTGATTCTACATTATTGGCTTCCATACATCACAGATGTATGGGATTGGAGATGTAAATAATTATGCAAAGATAAAGTAAAGTACTCCAAAAAGTAAAGTTTAAAAGAAAGATGTTTAATAGGTGGTTTCGCTACGAAACCACTAAAGGGTTAAGAACATAATGATCTTTCTCTTTTACGCTCTTTTTACTTAAAAAAAATAGTTAAAATGTTTGCCATCAGTCAACATTTTCTGTTCACAAGATGCATGGAGAAAAGTTTCTTAACATTTTTAAAAATCAGCATAGCTTTGTTGATCTTCTAATAACAAGCGTCACTAGCTTGCCACATTCTCCACTATTGATAAATCGCAAAGCAAAGAATCTTTACTTTAAACTCCTACCTGAAGAAACAGGGTTCTCTTACAGAGTCAGTTATATCGGACAGGGCGTTACAAAATAGCCCAATTTCACTACCTTTATTAATCCTTCTCTGTTAGATTTTATTTTTCGAATTCGCTAGCCAAAACACCAATTTTTTAATTGATAAAAATCAACACATTGACTGCCAGACGCATGTTCGATGTCTTGCCTAAGGCGCCGAAGTGAACTTTACATCATGCGATGCATATTATACTGAAATGTTATTGTAAAGTGAGTAAATGTAAAGTGAGTTAAAAAATCATGCTTGAAACACTTTTCGAGCTGGGGGTCACCGGTGAGTTCCATAGCAGTCAACGTGTTAAATTATCAATAACCCAATATAGATAAGAAAAGACCACTGTCTCAAAACGAAATTGAGTACTACGCAAATCTAAGTGATTCAGAATTTGAAGAGGATGGTAACGATAGTAGCGATTATGAACCTTCTGAGAATTCCAGGGATAGTGAAGATGAAATCGTCTCCAAACCTGAGGTTGATCCCGAATCTGAAGATAATGACGATGATTCCCAAGCAACAACATCAAATGCGAATGATAATTTGTGGACAGAAATTCAACAAAGTCCTGAATTATTTATTTTTCAAGAGCAATGATTTTTTGGTCTTTTTCTAGAAGCCATCTATCGATATTAGCAATGATATACTACTAGTTTATTAGTAGCTGCACAAAAATGGCAAGTAAACACAGTATGAGATAACTCGTAGTTGGTGTCTTAGAAAAGAACACAATATACGAGTTATCTCGTAGTTGGCAGTCGATGTGTTAATATATTTTCCATCCTGTATTGAAAAAAAGCAAATAATTTTGTTAGTAGTCATTTTTTTTCTTTTCGTGCTTTTGTTTCTATATGTTATATCTCATTATTCGATCTCCAGATTTCATTACAATGAGTTTATGTTTTAAATTAAAAAATATTTTCTTATACTGTATTTAACGAATATATTGCTTTGACGAATATATATTTAATGAATATATTGCCCGCTTGACTGTCAGAAATCAGACCCTGGGCCTTGATATAGAGTTCTCTGATTACTTATTGGAAGCTCTAACAAAAATAAAACTGTTTATCCACATAAAACAGGTATGCATAGCGAAGAAATATTCCAAATGGCAATGGTAGTAATAAAATATGACAGATATGCACAGCGAAGAAATACTCCAAATGGCAATGGTAGTAATAAAATATGACAGATATGCACAGCGAAGAAATACTACAAATGGCAATGGCAGTAATAAAATATGACAGATATGCACAGCAAAAAAATACTCCAAATGGCAAAGGTAGTAATAAAATATGACAGCTATGCACAGTGAAGAAATACTCCAAATGGCAATGATAGTAATAAAATATGACAGATATGCACAGCGAAGAAATACTCCAAATGGCAAAGGTAGTAATAAAATGTGACAGATATGCACAGCGAAGAAATACTCCAAGTGGCAATAGTAGTAATAAAATATGACAGAAAAATGATTAATTTTTCACGTGCAAGGAAATAGAGTAAGCGGGAGAATGATAAATTGGTTGTTTAAGTCTAGTTAGTCTGATTAATATTTTGTAATAGAATAACATCGAATAGTTAACTGTTTCTATCCAAATCCTCACCTTGTATATATATATATATATATATATATATATATATATATATATAATAAAATAAATAAAAAAATTTGGAGGTCTAGGAACATTTTCTGATATTTCAAAAATAATTTTCTTGTACATTTGATCTTGAAACTTTCTTACCAATACAAAACAGTAATTTTTCCTTTCTTCTAGATACTACTAAATCAATAATTGACGGGGTCACAAGTTTCCAACTGTGGATACGGAAAAAAGAATAATTCGAGAACTATGAATGCAAAGAAAAAATTACTTTGATTCTATAAAAACGAAAGTGGGACACTACATAAATTGAACAATCAGTGCAGGAGAATGAAAAAAGCGGGAACGATAGATCGAGATTTTTTTTTTACCATGAAATTAACTTTCATTTACACGTATTACGGATAAAATTAACTGTAATTATTATGAAAAAAATAAAAAATATGTATAGTTCTGCATTAATATTATATAAATATCACTAATAAATATGCTTTAATACATTTTGACTTTATTATTCGTTTTTACAAAGCTTTAAAAATACCCTAATCAAATTGCTTTAAATGACCCATTAAGAGTATTCTATTATTTCAAAAGGTTCTTTAAAAGCAAGTGCTTGTTATGAACAATTATTCCCAAACATTTTAAGTTATGTTAATAAAAAAAATCTCACATTATAAGCATCGCAAAAGAAAAACAAATGTGATATGTTATAATAAGGAGTTAATTTTATTTTATACCCTAGAGCCCATTTACAAGAAGGCAGCTAGCAAAACTTTAAGGAGCTTGAAGGGACTTAGGAGCTTAAAGCTTTTAAAGAGCTCCGAAAGGAAAAAAAAGGGCATTATATGGAACACGTGTTATTTCTAAGATCACCAATACGTCGTAATTTTTTTCTTAAGAGGATAATTTTAAACCCATTTCGGCATCGTTACAGTTTTTTTCTTTTCCAGAGTCCCTCTCTTTTTTAACCTAGTTTTTATATATTTTTTCGGGGCTCCCAGTCATTGAAAGGTATTGATTTGAATTCAAAGGAGTATTTTAGGAGGGGTGTGTTGGTTGTTTCTTTTTTCTTTCTTTTTTTAATTCTTTGTCTGGTCTTTAGTAAATGTCACCGTGAAACCTATTTGCAAGTTTAATGGCCACTTTAAGAGAAGCCCTTTAAAAATGCGCAATACATTTAAGTTTTCTCTCTGCTGTGGCTCTCGTTAACACAGTTTTAAATTTTTCCTTTCCAGGTAATATTTCGGGGGAAAGTTTAAGAAAATAACACTAATATCTCACGAAATAAGAAATATTTCGCAACCCTTGAGAGGTAGTATTTTCCATATATCTAGATAGACGAGTCTTTAAACAAGTTTCTACGTGTATATATAGTTATCAAATTTAACATTTAAATCCCATCGATTTCCCACTCAGTTCATTTTTTATTTTTATTTTTACGTTCATGAAAATACAATATATAGAGTCTATTATTAATAATATACATTAACTAAAAAATAAAGTACTGCATTGTAACGATCAGTTACATGACCCTAAAGAAAGAGGAGCTGAAGGTGACCTTTCGCAAGCGGACAATTACGGTTAGCGGCAGGTAGAAACGGGTGGTCTAACAATACACGTTATGTACTTGGTCCCGGACTTAATTGAAAACTGTCCATGTGCTGGAGCCAGCGATTCTGAGACTTTGTGAGACTGTTGAGTGAAAAGACTCGGTGAAATGATTGTAAATAATTACAGTGCCACATGTGCGCCCATTAGCGGTAGCGAAAAAGGAAATTAAGTTGTTTGGATCGGCTGATTTAAAGACAGCTTTTCGGCCACATCTGGAAACGAAACAGCTGATTCAGGCGGGAAGTGACCGCAAGATTGCATCCTCCTGCTTCTGGAAGTTTCCAGAAGAATCGCGTAAAGGGAACCGGGACCGCTATAAAAGAAGAGTGGCGGAGCCAAGACGGGGCTTTTTCTTCTTGAGGCTTCTTCTTGAGAGTTGCTTTTGGAGCTGTTCTGTGGAGCTCGAGAGGAGTCCACTCGTCTCTCCGATTTCTGGAGTTTGCTTGTTTAGAGACTGCAGCGTCTCTGTTTGCTAAGAAGTCGACCTTCGACTTGGGAATTCCATTCCCGTTATTTTACTATTTTTTTTTCTACTTCGTGCATAGAAGTAGGTAGCTGAGAGTGACCCTTACTCTCATTTTGGATCATCTTGCATCCCGAGTTTCCTTCACTAACCCCATTTTGATACGTACTCTGAGCTTTCGAAACTTGGTGTGAAAGCCGACTGTACTAATCGTCAGCCCGGAGGTGATAATGTCAGCGTTTATTACCGGCATTAATTACCGAACTGTTCCAGTGATTTAGAAGCCCTAGCCACATTGTACCCAGTATCCACGCATCCTTATTGTGTGAATGTTACCTCAGCACGAGATCCCAGAATATTTAGAAATCTGCTGAATCTGTACATAGCTGTACATAATCTATTCACCTGAATAAAATATTTAGTCTAGATTAAACAGTTTTCTAGCCTGTTTCATTGACGTCTTCGCCTACCATATCTCCAGTACGTTACAGCGTAGATGAAATTTCTTTAAATTGTACAAATTTAACGCTAGAACGCCTGTGACGAATATGTGTGTGTGTGTATTTTTTAATGTGTATTGTGTATTTTTGTGTATTTTTTTGTATTTTACTTCAATATTTATTAAAAATTCTCTTCCTTTAAATCTTTTTTCCCAGGCGCAAAATATTTTACTTAAAGGAATGTCAGAGACTTAAAATTTTTCCGACACAATTCCCAAAACTTCTCAGCAATAAATGCAAGTTTTCTGCTCACTCTCCCTATTTTCTAGCTGTCCGAATAATATCGCTCTCTGTCCAATGATCTAAGATTCTTTTTACTGTTGAGTGAGCTGACTAAATATTTTTCTTTGGGAAAGATTTCATCTTCGCGTCTCGCTTTAGAGTTCAACCCTGTAGTCCACCAATTTCATGATGTTTATGTCTTCTGCCTCTGAAAGACTTGCATGTTATTCTCTTAATTCAATAAAGAGTTATACTGTCCGCTATGAACTCTGCTTGTTCTTCCTATGGAATGGCCTTACCGTTTTTCAATAAGGTAGTTGCATATGCATCTCCTTGCCCAATAGCTGGAGCAAGGATAAACAATATGGACTACAATATTTATTGTAGCCTGCAGAATTAGTTTTTGCGCTGGTTAACACACACATACACACACACACACACACACACACATATATATATATATATATCTTTCATTGTGTCAATCAGTAAAATATTTTAATGTTTCTCAGTATTAGATAATTAGAAATATGCTGAATAAATAAGAATAGACAGAGATCAGTAACAATATTGTTATAGATAAAATCATTCTACAATGTTTCCCTGTGTATACATAGATGTATTAACATATATGTACAATATATATGAAAATATAAAATATAAATCTTTTGTTGTTTATGTTAGTACATTATCCTTTTTTTCCTAAATATTAGAAAATTAGAAATATGCTGATACCTAAACATATCTGCATGACCAAAGACAATATTGATGTACCTAAAATCCACATACAATGCTTCCCCTGCATATATGTACACACACACACATACAAACATACGTACATACATCTTTATATATAAAATTCTTTTGCTCGTGTGTTTATAATAGACCTCCTCCGACACGGCTGTACTGATTTTGATAAAATTTTGTGTATGTAATTAAGTTGATTCGAGAATAGTTTAGATTTACAATTTGATCGGATAAAAAATGTTTTTTTAACTAAAAATCCAGAATTGCGCGCTTATTGAGATTATTATAATGCCTCTTGAAACCCCTCACTGCCAGCGTATCTGTGGCATAGTGGTCAGCGCAGCAGGCTTCAGTGCCAGAAGTCCCAGGATGGGATCAATGTACAGCCGATGTGGGAGTTTTAATTTAATACAATTACGGTTGTGATGACTTTACACGTGGTGGTGTGAAGTATTTTTAAAATAATTTTTTACATTATTTTTCCATCAAAACGGTCCAATTTAAAATTTATTTAAAAACATTTTATAATTTTGGGATTTACAGCTTTAAAACAAGACAACGTCTGTTGGGTCCTCTAATACATATATATATATATATATATATATATATATATATATATATATATATATATATATATATATATATATATATATATATATATATATACATATATATATGAATATATATAGATACATATACATATATAAATATAAATATATATATATATACATACATACATATATATGCATATAAAAATATGAAATAAGAATTTTTCTCCTGTGGAAATCAGTGCATTATTCTATTGGTTCTCAATTTAAATATTGAGCACATATGGTTAATATAAATTCCTCGGTGATGCATATCTGCATGTATATGTAGTAAATTATTTTCATCTAGTTTCCTCATTTTCTCTCCATCCATTTCTCTTATTTGTGTCAGTACTCGGTATCAAGGGCATAAATCAAAAATTCCACATTATATACACACAGAATCTTCCAACAGACGCATTACAAAAAATCAATACTTTCCCCTTTCCTCTCTAGATATATATTTTTGAAAGAGAAAAAAAAAGTAAAATAAGGGTGGCCTACAAAATGTAAAACTAATCGATGTACCCAAAACGCGCTAGACAATCCACGATAAGATAGAACACTTGCGTGTTTACGCTATTAATCCTTCCTCCTTCCCAAAATTTTCCATTTTTTCATAGAACGTGGGGACCCTGAGGGTTGTACCCATGATTTATTCGTCTGGTGGAAGTGGGGAGGGGGGAGGGCTGCCCTTGATGGATTACATTCTTAATGCGAATTATCGCCGGTCTAGGGGCTCCCAAAACAATTCTCCTCCCCCGCACCCCGATTCTTTAATCTCTGTGAATGCTGTAAGATATTGTGCGGGGTATCGAACCCAAATGGAAGCGTCCCTGTGTTTTCTCAGGATGTGCAGTTCTTGTCGTGAACGGTTTCCACTTGTTTTATCGAATTTTCAGAGGTGTATTTCTTTGCAAGTTACGTGTAATTGCCAGAGATGAGGGGGAACAGTCCATAATCTGTATTATGTTATTTGATGGTACTGTTTTTTTATCAGTTGCATCAATGTGCGGATCTGTTATTAATGGATTTAATTATGGTTGGGGCCCTGTTGTTATCCGTAATCTTTTGAAGAGTGTAATATTCACACTCTTGTATGTACCAATTATTAATATTTGTCTTTTTTATACCATTTGCTCTTCAAACTGAGCCAAATATCTTACACTTTTTTTTCAGGTAAAAATCAATATTAATTATTCGTGTCTCAATTAATCAGTATTAAAATATAACAGTGAACTAAACATGGATATAATTTTTCGAGTGTACATAACACTTAAAATATGAGAAAATATATAATGTATCTACTATTTAGAAATTCTAGCAATTTTAAATTTTAACTTCATAATTGCAACATTTTTCATAGGTGCTGATACTTGTAGAGTCTAAATGTATCCTAAATAGTAGCTGATAGTATTTAGATTCTTTTTTGTTTTCAAGATGGTAATAAATCTTCTCTTTGTAAAGTATTTAACCTAATGTCTAGTTAAGACTCTTTTACATTTTCAAATGTATTTATCGAACTTGTTATTGAATTTTATAGATGTATTTCTTCGGATGTTATATGTATTGCAATAGAAGTGAAGGGACAACCCATATCCGTGTTATATTATTTGATGATATTGTTTTTATCAGTTGCATCAATGTGCGGATCTATTATTGGATTTAATTATGGTTGGGGCCCTGTTGTTATCCGTAATCTTTTGAAGAGTGTAATATTCACACTCTTGTATGTACCAATTATTAATATTTGTCTTTTTTATACCATTTGCTCTTCAAACTGAGCCAAAAATGTTACACTTTTTTTTCAGGTAAAAATCAATATTAATTATTCGTGTCTCAATTAATCAGTATTAAAATATAACAGCGAACTGAACATGGATATAATTTTTCGAGTGTACATAACACTTAAAATATGAGAAAATATATAATGTATCAACTATTTAGAAATTTTAGCAATTTTAAATTTTAACTTCATAATTGTAACATTTTTCATAGGTGCTGATACTTGTAGAGTCTAAATGTATCCTAAATATTAGCTGATAGTATTTAGATTCTTTTTTGTTTTCAAGATGGTAATAAATCTTCTCTTTGTAAAGTATTTAACCTAATGTCTAGTAAAGACTCTTTTACATTTTCAATTGTATTTATCGAACTTGTTATTGAATTTTTAGAGATGTATTTCTTCGCATGTTATATGTATTGCAATACAAGTGAAGGGACAACCCATATCCGTGTTATATTTTTTGATGGTATTGTTTTTATTAGTTGCATCAAAATGCGAATCTGTTATTAATGCATTTAATTATTTTTGGGGCCTGTTGTTATCCGTAATCTTTTGAAGAGTGTAATATTCACATTGTTGTATGTACCAATTATTAATATTTGTCTTTTTTATACCATTTGCTCTTCAAACTGAGCCAAAAATGTTACACTTTTTTTTCAGGTAAATATCAATATTAATTATTCATGCTTCAATTAATCAGTATTAAAATATAACAACGAACTGAACATGGATATAATTTTTCGAGTGTACATAACACACTTAATATATGAAAAAATATAGAATGCATCAACTATTGAGAAATATTAACTTCATAATTGCTTGTAGATACTTGTAGAGTCTAAATGTATCCTAAATATACAGCTGATAGTATTTAGATTCTTTTTTGTTTTCAAGATGGTAATAAATTATATCTTTGCAAAGTATTTAACCTAATGTCTAGTAAAGACTCTTTTACATTTTCAATCGTATTTATCGAACTTGTTATCATTGAATTTTTAGAGCTGTATCTCTTCGCATGTTATATGTATTGTAATACACAAGTGAAAGGACAATTCATATCTGTGTTATATTATTTGATGATACTGTTTTTTATTGGTTGTATCAAAATGCGGATCGGTTATAAATATATTTAAATTATTGTTGGAGCCTTGTTATTATCCGTAATCTTTTGAAAAGTTTAATTTTTACATTATTATTACCCACTATTAATTTTTTTTTATTATCACTCTTAAAATTAGACTAGAAATGCTACACATTCGCCTTTTTTCTTCAAGTAAAAATATAAGAATTAATTACTTGGGTATCAACTAATCCGTATTAAAATATAACAACGAACTAAACATGGATATAATTTTTCGAGTGTACATAAAACACTTAAAATGGGAAAATATAAAATGCATCAAATATTTAAAAATTTTAGAAATTTTAAATTTTAACTTCATAATTACAACATTTTTCAAAAGTGCTGATACTTGTAGAGTCTAAATGTATTCTAAATATACAGTCGATAGTATTTAGATTTTTTTTTTTTTTTGTTTTCAAGGTGGTAATAAAGCATCTCTTTGCAAAGTATTTAACCTAATGTCTAGTAAAGACTTTTACATTTTCAATCGTATTTATCGAACTTGTTATCATTGAGTTTTCAGAGATGTATCTCTTCGCAAGTTATGTGTATTGCAATACAAGATAAGGGATAACCCATATCTCTGTTATATTATTTGATGGTACTGTTTTTATTATTTGCATCAAAATGCGAATAGTTTATAAAGGGATTTAAATTATTGTTGAGGCCTTGTTGTTATCCGTAATCTTTTAAAAAGTTTAATTTTTTCATTATTACTCACTATTAATATTTGTCTTTTTATTTACCATTCGCTGTTAAACCTGCAATAGAAATATTACGCATTTGCCTTTTTACTCCAAGTAAAAAGATCAAAATTAATTACTTGAGTCTCAATTAATAAGTATTAAAATATAACAACAAACTGAATAGGAATAATATATTTTGATT
Source organism: Pardosa pseudoannulata (assembly GCA_032207245.1). NCBI lineage: Eukaryota > Metazoa > Arthropoda > Arachnida > Araneae > Lycosidae > Pardosa > Pardosa pseudoannulata. The sequence continues at coordinate 143,113,635 of CM063511.1, read as the reverse complement.
GTACAAGATAAACACCAAAAATATAAGACCATACAGTGTGTTTTAATAGTTTAGAAATTTTAGCAACTGTAAGTTGAATTTTAAGATTACAAAAATTTTAATATGTGCTAATACTTGTAGAATCTAATTGTCTCTTAAGCATCTAGCAGTTAGAATGTGGATTAAATTTAATTTTCAAAGTACTGATACAACCCCTGGTTAAGAAATATTTAATTAAATAGCTAATAAATCAATAAATATAATCAATAAAACAATTTTATACTTGCTAACTCATTTATCGAACTTGTTTTACTGAATTTTCAGAGTTGTATTTCTTTGCACGTTGAGTATCTTGATAGAGGAATAGTACATGATTTGTATTAAGTATGTTATTTCGTAATACAGTTTTTATCAGTTTTTTTCAAAGTATAGATCGGTTATTAATGAAATTTATTATTTTTTAGATTATTTTTATCCATAAATTTTTTTAGTGTAACTTTTACACTCTTGTATGAATCCAGTTATATTTATTTACCTTTCTGCTCTTAAAACAGTCTAAAATGTTAATTCTCATTTTATAAGACGGATAGATTTATTTTAATTACTTATGTCACAATCAGTATAACAATCAGTTTATCTTGGAAGATAAAGTATTTAATGTAAAAAATATTTAAAAGAAACTATAAAAACGCTTTAAAAGTTTAGGTCTTTTTGCAATGGTAAATTTAGTTTATTTGTAAAATTGATATGATATTTTTAATAGATGATCATTTATGTATACTATTAAATGCCTCTATGCATGTTGATCGATAGTTATTTAGATTTTCTTATAATTTTCAAAGTAGCAATATATAATAATCTTTTGATATGAACTGTGATTTGAATGAATTATATACCTTCTTTTTATGAAGTAAATAAATATTTCATAAAAGAAGTATATGTATTGCTACTTTAAAAATTCTAAAAAAAATCTAAATGACTAGTCACTACGTGTATAGAGACATTTATATTATACAAATATGAGAATTTATTAAAAAATATATTATAATTAAATGTGTAGCAAAAAATATTTAAAAATTTCTAATGTAATTATCCAACCTTGTTTCATTTCAGAGGTATATTTATATGCAAGTATCGTATAATTTCCAAAGATGAGAGAGCAGTCCATAATCTGTATTATTTTATTTCGTGGTACTGTTTTTTTTTATCATTTTCATCAATGTGTATATCTGTTATTAATAGACATGCTATTTTTAGGAGCCCCCCTTATCAGAAATCTTTTGAAAAGTGCAGTTTTCACACTCTTGTATAAACCTATTGCTCATAGGGTTTTTTTTCTAAAAAGAAAAAAAAAATAAAACTATATTTGAAATGCTAAACATTTTTTTTTTCAGGTGAAAAGATCAATAATGATTTACATTCATGGGTCACAGCGTTAATCAGTATTAAAGTATAACAATAAAATGAACTGATATAGAATTTGTATAACGTAGTATTTCAAGTGAAAAAGAGAAACATTTAAAATATAAGATGCTATATGACTTTTTAATAACTTAGGTATTTTAGAAAATTTAACAATGTTGATTATTTTATAAACCATCATTTATGGATTTAATTATTGTCAGGCCCCCTTTTATCTGTAATCTACTGCAGAGTGCAATTTTCTCACTCTTGCATTGACCCATTATTAATATTTGTCAATTCTTTACGCTCTCTATTCTTTTGTCTTAAAACGGGGTCTGAAATGTTAAACTATTATTTGATATGAGATAAAACGATCAATATTAATTACGTGTGTCAAAATCAATCAGTATTAAAACGTAACAATGAATTTAAAGTTGATAATTAGCCATTTCAAGTGCACAAAATAGACACTTAAAATATAAGAAACTATCTAACAGTTTATGTATTTAGCAGATTTAACAAATTTGGGTATTTTAAAATCAATGTACAGATTAGTAATGAATTTCAATGTTGTGTTGCCTTTTTTAACTTCTAATCTTTAGAAGAATGTAATTTTCACACTCTTGTATGAATCTACTTATTAATATTTGTTCTTTTATATGTTCTCTGCCTTTTGCTTTTAAATATGGATCTGAATTACTTAACTCTTTTTTTTTCAGACAAAATGATCAATATTAATTTTAATAATCCGTGTCACAAAGCTCGATAAATTTACTATCCATTTTCGATACAACGCTATGTTTTCCTATTGATTAATTATATGCAATATATATATATATGCAATATATCAAAATTATTAAACTTTAATATTTCCTCAAAAACCTCCTCTCTCTCATTCTAATTCCTTAAAATCTTTTTTCCAGCCTCTAATTGTGTTAATCAAAGGAGCGTCCTCGACTTAAAATTCTTTCAATACATTTCGCAAAGCTTTCTATCCTATGCATGTAAATTGTCTATTCAATACTTTTCCCAGCTGTCGCCGGTACATGGCTCCACTTTTTTCTTGATTTACACTTAAATTCGCTGAGTAAGTGGGAAAATTCTTTCTGTCTTCGCTCTTGGGTGCACCTCTGTTCGAGCAGAGTGATTTTTGTGTCTTTCTCTTGTCTGTCGTTGACTAGTAAAGATGTCTGTTTTAGCAGCTCTGAAATAAAGTTTTAATTAGACTTGTGCCGTTCTCTTCAATGTGGCTAGACTGCATCGTTCGTTATCACTGCTAGCTGTTTAGGCTTCTCCTTTCCCAGTAACCCGTAAAAGTAAAAACATAAATGCATAATTATTCTGACTAGAAAAAATAATGTATTACACGCACACATATATATCTGCATGAAAAAAGGATAAAGAGTAAATTCCCTACCTGCTTATCAATCTTTACGTCTTTTTGCTTTAACTGCATTTTTATTGTATAATTGAGTGTTTGTTACAATTTATATTTTCCATTTGATTTACACACAATTTTTCTAAAATAATGTTTTAAGCAGGTTTTTAGCCAACACTCTCTTAGTAGGGAAAAATAAGGTAATAACTATTCCTAAATTAAAAATTAGAATAGTATGTCAGTAATTAATTAGCTTCTAAGTTTATATTGTTTAAATTGTAAATACTTTTATTACTCAAAATGTTAAAAATGATATAAAAAAGTTAAATTTTTGGTCTTCTGAAATTTGAAGTAATTTAAAATCTTTTGAAATTTTATCTGCTGCTTAATCATAAAGTTTTTTAAATGGTTTAAAATTTTAAAGTTTGTAACTGCTCAGAACATGTTATTTAATTTAATCTATATGTATATTTTATTTATGAAGTGTTGAAATATGTAACCGCACTCATACTTGGTGACTTGGCTGCTTATTATTATTTAAGTAATAGCTTTCTCTGACGTACGAGGATTTCTTGAGTTGATCCCTTTGTGTTTTCATTGGTGTTGTGTTTGATTAATTTTGTCTTGTGCCTGTAAATTGATTGGCTGGGCTCAGGGTCTTTATAAAACTATAAAAACCCAATGTACCTCGTATTTTTGTATTATAATTATTATAATTATTATTATTATTTTGGTATCTTTAATAAAAGGTGTTTTGCTATCTGCGGCTCTTCATTATACTTCAACATGAAGTAATAACTGCAGTTATAGAATTAAAATCTATAGCAGCGATAAATGTTATTTATGTTTTAATGCAAATAATTGAGTAAAATTTCAATAAGATCCCGTTTTATACATTTCGTTTATACCAGATTGGCATGTTTTGAAATTAATTTAATTTAAAATAGATTATACATTGCTAATTAGCTATATTTTTTGGAATGAATTACAATATATTTCTCTTATTTTGTATTTGTTTACTTATAAAGATAAGTTCTTTAATATGTTTATATCATTAAAATCTAATAATTTTTGTAAGCGATAATAAGTAGTGATAACTAACTGAAAAAAAAGTGCATTTTTTTTATAAAAGTAGTAGATAACTTCAATTTAACATATTTTGTTTAATCCAAATTATGCCTGGAATGTAATTGTTTAATTATTCCATTAAAAATAATAATTTAACCAAACCGATATAATTGAGAAAAAAAAGAAGGAAAAAAATCACAAGCCTTGAACAATAACAGTAAAACAGAAATCTTTCTATAAGTAAATAAACGATAACATTTTCGGAAACGCTCTAGAAATATCCAGTTAAAAACTTTGCACTAGTTGCTGATGCAGGAGAAGGAAAAAAAGGGAGTAGAAGATAAAAATAAAATGGAAGCCCCATTTTTCTTCGAAAGAATAGTGAGAAAATGCTGCTTCCCTTTACATTTCCTTTTGTTTTTCTGTAATTGTGTTAGTTCACTAATGAGTGCTTTCTTTTAGAGCAAAACTTTAATGAAAGACTGTAGTTGAAATGGTTATTATTTAAAACGCTGCTCTCTCTGTGTGGGGAACGTGCAAAAATGCCATAAGTGCACTGCCGTTTAAGAAGGAGAAGGTCTTACAGCAATTGCACTTGCGTTTTGCAACAAGGTGAAAAAGAGAAGTTTGTTTAAGCGAAATAGACATTTTTTAACGTGTATTTTGTTTTAAATGTTCTTTTGTTCCTTTATTTAAAAGTGGAAGGAAAATCTATTAGAAGGACTGTTATTTTAGTTATTTAAAAAAATTAAATTGAATTTCATAGATAAGTTAACGAAAAACTAATTTGTTATTTATAAATTCAAAATACAATTACTTGTAAGAATGAAAACTAATTTGTTATTTCTTAACACATTGTGTGCGGGTACATTTCACAGCGGAATAGTACCGGGGGAGGACGTTTTGAGCGTAAATTTAGTTATTCAGTTAAATCTCAATAAATCGAAAAATATTTAATTTTTTAACCAACTTTTCGCATTTTATATTGAAATATATAAACGAATATATAAATAGAAATATATAAATAACAACCATAAGATTTTTGTAAAAAAATATATATATTTTTTAGTGGATAAATTTATAATAGTATCGTAATTATGAAAAATCAAGTAGAAAGAGTAGTATATAGTTTTAATTTTTTCGAATTATGTTATATATAAACATTTTTACATTATAAAAAAATGAAAAGAGCAATCATAAAACTATTAATGTAAAAAGTAGTTCTTTGTCTAAATTTTTCCAGAATATATGTAGTAGAAAAGAACAATAGGCTTCGTTTTCATGTATATACAGTTATTTTTGTACCCACAAACAAACCATATTGTTACATTAACCTGTATTAGTACGTGACCCACGCTCAAGTATGATTCGTCAGAAAACGTACTAGTACGTGTCCTGCACACAATGTGTTAATACAAGATACAATTGAATGGAGATTTAAAGAAGGATACATTTTTAAAGTACATCAAATTAATTGTTCTATTTTTTTAAAACTACTATTTTATTATCTAATAAATATTCTTAACAATTTAAAATAAGACAGGACTTGGATAGAAAACAAAGAAAGATGTTTTGCAATACTTACGTTTTGCAATCGTGCTCTTTTAGAAAATAAAGTAGAGAAGTTTGCCTAATAGAAAGAGATATTCTTTTTTATAAATTTTGTTTTAAATGCTTATTTTGTTATTTTATTTAGAAGTAGGAAGTAAATATATTTAGAGGACTTTTATTTTAGTTAATTTTAAAAATTAAACTGAACTTCAAAGATAAACTATTGAAAGACTAGGATATAATAAGACTAGGATTAAAATAAGACAGGACTTACGATAGAAAGGAAAGAAAGCTGTTTTGCAATACTTACGTTTTGCAATCGTGCTCTTTTAGAAAGTAAAGAAGAGAAGTTTGCCTAATAGAAAACGATATTTTTTTTACAAATTTTGTTTTAAATGCTTATTTTGTTATTTTATTTAAAAGTAGGAAGTTTGCCTAATAGAAAGATATATTTTTTTATAAATTTTGTTATTTTATTTAAAAATAGGAAGAAAATCTATTAAGGGAACTTTTATTTTAGTTAGTTTTAAAAATTAAACTGAACTTCATAGATAGGCTATTGAAAGACTAGGATTAAAATAAGACAGGACTTACGATAGAAAGGAAAGAAAGCTGTTTTGCAATACTTACGTTTTGCAATCGTGCTCTTTTAGAAAGTAAAGAAGAGAAGTTTGCCTAATAGAAAGAGATATTCTTTTTTATAAATTTTGTTTTAAATGCTTATTTTGTTATTTTATTTAAAAGTAGGAAGTAAATATATTTAGAGGACTTTTATTTTAATTTGTTTTAAAAATTAAACTGAACTTCATAGATAAACTATTGAATAACTAATTTGTTATTTATTAAAAAATACAACTGAATGGGTGATTGCAAAAAAAATTCTAAAATATCGTAAATTAATTCCTCTAGTTTTAAATAATAATACCTTATTATCTAATAATAGATTTCGCGATTCTATTATCTAATCTATATCTAATTATCTTATTTATTATCTTATCGTAATTTATTATCAAAGTATCTTATTATCTAATAATAGACTTAATAGACTTGAAGATTCAAAACCAGACCGGACTTGGAAAGAATAAAAATGAAGGAGGAATGGAATGGTCTTGCAATACTTGCATTACTGAAAAACTAATTTTTATTATTTATTAAATATTATTATTTAATATTATTATTTATTTTTTATTTTATTATTTATCAAAAAATACAACTGAATGGGTGATTGAAAAAAAGATTTTAAAATATCGTGATTTCATTCCTCTTGTTTTTAATAACAATATCTTATTATCTAATAATAGACTAGAAGATTCTATTATCTAGTTATCTAATCTAAATCTAATTATCTTATCTATTATCTAAGTATCGTAATATCTGATAATAGACTTAATAGACTTGAAGATTGAAAACCATACCAGACTTGAAAAGAATACAAGGTAAGGAAGAATGGAATGGTCTTGCAATACTTGCATTACTGAAAAACTAATTTTTATTTATTAATTTGAAACACAATTACTTGTAAGAAAAAAAACTAATTTATTATTGCTTAATACAAATAGATTTGAAAGGAGGATTAGAAAATACTTTTATCAAATTTTCGGTTTATTTCCTGTTCGAAGCCCTGATTAAAATGCAATATGGTAAATTCCAGAATTTCGGGTGACAATTCATTTTTGTTAGGGACTCCAAAACTTCACATTTGGAGTGGGGCTCAAAACCGTCGAGATCAACCCCCTCTAGATAGCTTTACACACTAGCAACATAAAAAGGCAGTATAAAATTCTTATTCTCTTCAGCTAAAGGTATCATCATCGTCAAGATTTATGGCACCATAATGGTGTCATAAATGAAATGCTGGACTGAAATTGCCTACTAGCTCATAAAAAATTTGTAAAAATGACCATTAGACAATTATTTGAGTGATTCACTTTGTTATTATTAGGATCCGTTATACCTATTTTAATGCTTTAATAAGCTATATTTAACTTTATTAAAGGTTTCAAATATTAAATCTATCCTGTATAAATACGTCCGTAGACATTAAAACGACTACCAGTTCCTCAATATGGAATATCCAGTTATCAAGAAAGAACAAAGCCTCTACACCGTTTCTGAAAACAAAATTTTTTTTTACACTAAAAAAAAAAATCTTTCTACTTATCGTTAAATGGTTTTCTGACATACCTTTTATGAGTAGGGATTAGAACGAAATGTAGGCACGTTTTTCTCTTTGAAGCTTTAATTCGTTCTTGAAAATGCAATACCAACTGGTGTGAAAAGTTGTTTATACTAAATATACTTGCAAACAAGAAATTAGCTTTTTTATACAATTCATTTTATAATATTAATTCATTATATAACATTAATGGCACTAATTCATTATATAACATTAATGAATCATTAATTCATTAAATAACATTAATAACATTTATTACTTACATAGCACCTTTCATAGTATAATTCATTATATTATTCATTACATAACATGCTTTGATTTCCCATGATAAAATTACCATGGTAAATTAATACGCTTATAATTTTTTTTGTATCCCTTCCAGTTTTGTAGATAATTTACTAATTGCAATGTAAAGTTATTCATTACATAGCCTAATTCATTATGTAATTCATTATATAATGCGTTATATAACACTCTTTGATTTACCAGGATTAAATTATCCTTAGCAAATTAATACGCTTATAAAATTTTTTTGTTCTATATCCTTCCTAGTTTTGTAGATAATTTACTAATTACAATGTAAAGTTATTCATTATATAGCCCCATTCATTATATAATTCGTTTTATAACATGCTTTGATTTACGAGGATAAAATTATCACAATATATTAATACATTTATAAAAAGTTTTTGTTTTGTACCCTTTCTAGTTTTGTATCTAATTTAATAATTACTATGGAAAGTTAATCATTTTATAGCACAATTCATTATATAGTTCATTATATAATTCATTACATAACACGATTTGATTTAACGGGGTAAAATTATCATAATAAATTAATAAGTTTCTAGAATACTTTTGTGATCTATACCTTTAGTGTTTTAGATGATTTACTAATTGCAATGAAAAGTTATTCACTATATAGCATAATTCATTACATAATATATATAATTCATTATATATATTATGTAATAATTATCTAATTCGTTACATAACACTCTATGATTTACCGGGACAAAATTATCATAATAAATTAATAAGCTTATAAAATTTATTTGTTTTACATTCCTTCTGATTTTGTAGATAATAATCTAATTGCAATGGAAAGTTATCTAATCTTAATTTACAAGTATTATTTATATATCTAAAGAAAAGTATATGTAGGTTTGTATGTCCCGAAATTTCTTCTTCAGTTTTGTTCCGATCTCGATGGGTTTTCGTACCTTTGACATTCTTAACGATAAGAAGATCACTGCCTATTTTGAGTTTCCATGGGATTTTAATTAACGGAGACATTAATTAGAATCTCCGAAGCGTTAAATTCTTCTCCTTTAAAGTATACTTTCCAGTGACGTTCGACGTTTGCCGAAGTTTCGGACGTTAATACCTATTTGTTTGTCCTAGAAGGAGTTATACTAAAAATACGAACATAATCGTGTATCCTGATTATTTTTCCGTCGTACAGTAAAAGGTTTTTTTTAAACATAAAGACTTTTACTAATTTTTTAAACATAGATTTAAACATAGATTAGAGTTATGTTAAAAATATGGACTAAACCGTGTAGCCCGAATTATTTTTGCGTCTTACAGTATAACGTTTTGAAAAAATAACAATTTTACTAAATTTTTCAAATTTTTTTAAAAATTCAGATATTGCAACATCATTACGAAGTAAATTGTGCACTAGTTCTTTTCGGTACGTTTTTACATAGAAAGTCCAGTAACTGTGTAATTAAAGAAATTATATTTTCATAATGTTTTTACGAAATTTTAAAAAATATTCAGAATTTGACTTAAAATTTCTATAACGTTGGAAATTTTCATACGAATTATTTATTCAAATGCCATACGTGGTTTTCAAAAATTTTCATAAAAATTATGGATTTTACAAATATTTTTCTACTTTTTTGTTAAACGTTCAATGTCTCCATACATTCTGAAGTAGCCATTATTTCCTAATATGTAGGAGGAAAAATATATTGGCATCTTGTCAAGCGAGAGCAGTGCTGTTTCTAACAGCAGCCGAAAATTGAAAATAGCAACATTTTACTTTTGACTTTCGAACAACATGTTCTGGTCTTACACATGTCTTGCAAAATAATCTTTAAGTCAGATATTTTATTTGTTTACTTCACCAAACAGATAAAAATAAAACACTCTGTGCACTCCAGCTAATATTATATTTCTTTTGTATTTAAATGATTTATAGTTTTATTAGACCTTTGCAAATTTTGCACCTTTCACCTACAATCAAAATAATCAACTTTAATCTAAATAAAATACCAAACCTCATCTTACCCGTACTCCGAACAGATAAGCGTAAAACATTCTGTACACATGAGCTTTGCTCTAAAGACAGTGTTTCTTTTGCATGTATAAAATATAGTTTTATTATACCTTCGTAGAATTTTGCAGCATTCACTACAATCAAAATAATCAACTTTAATTTAAGTCACTTCTTACACCGGTCCCAGCCTAAGCCATCCAGATCAACTTTAATTTAAATAAAATATAAAACTCCAACTCCACCAGTACAACGCCGGGTACTTTTGCTAGTCTTATAATCTTTGAATAACGACTTTTAAATTAACTAAGTTATTTTGACTTTGAAACAAATGTTTAAATAATGATTAGCTTTGTAGCAGGGAGACATAGACGCTGGTTCAGAGAGACAAGGACTCTTGTTCTTGAAAGAGATACTGAGGTGCAACTTTAGTGGAATACAAATTGATGAAAATGGTACAGAAGAACAAATTTCCAAATGTACAAGATACGAAGAAAACAGATAATATGAAATATGTTAAAATACAGAAATAGTTGGCTTTTTCTAGTGGAAAATTACAAAAACAACAAAGGGTTGTTCATGGTCAAAACACTTGAAATACGAATGCAAGGAGAGCAAAAACTAAGACATATTAAATGCATTGTACAAAATTTTCAAAATAATTCAAATAAGGCACTGGATAATTTTAACATCTAACAAAACTGAAAAGTTCTTTAAAAAGGTCAAGGTCCATACTCAGAACCTTGAAGAAGAATTTTTATAACCATTATTTTAGAACCATTATTTAGGTTCTCTTTTGTACGTCAAATTATTATTTGCATTTGCCTGTTTGATGCCCAATCATGTTGAAATTTTTATTTAACCTTTAAAAGAAATATGCTCTACAATTTACAGAAATAAAAATGTTTACTAAATAATGCTGTCTGATACCATTAAATTTTGGGTCTTTGTTCCCCATATATAGAGAGTATAAGAACAAAAAAAATAAAGATTTTTTTACATATAAACATAGGATATTTTCCACTTAAAGTAAGATATATTTTCCATAATATCAAAGTTTCTCATTTAGCTGAGCATAAGGTAAGTTCTAAATGTTTTGTAATTAAATTAAAAGCTTTATTTCTTTTATTTTTCAAAGGAGAAATAGGTATCGTTTATGCAACCGAAGACTAATTCTGCTATAAATAAAACAATTTTCTGGATTAATAAAATGAAATCCCTTTTTATAACAATCTGAGATACTTTTTTAGTATTATTTTAAAAATTTTGTATTGCATCATTTCAGCTACTCTAACCATATTATTAAAGGATATGTAACACAAATAATTAAAAGAAAATAAATTCTAATAAATTTTAGAATAAATTGGCAAAAAAATATTTCTATTTAAGAATACATAAATGAACTATACAAAAAAAGAATTTTTGTAAGGTTAATTTATGCTTTTTCAGTTAAAATTGTATTTGGAAGAGTAACTTAAAAGTTTAAAGAATGATAAAATCTTTGCATTAGGTCCAGGTTTAACTTTTATCAATCTCAAATAAAATAAAAAGCTAAATTACTGTTCTTCGTGCTTATTATAAACTATGAAGGCATGTTTCATTGTTATTGCATTCTCTGTTTACAGTGAGAAAACAAATCTTTAAATTATAATATCTAAATTTTCATTTCCTATTATTGATTTAAAAGTAATTTTCTTACTTAAATATTGATCAATCACTTAGAAAGCCGTGAATTTGTGAATAAAGGTAGGGTTTTCAAACTTATGATATGAAAGACATATCATAATTTCAAAGTTAAGTATGCTGTGTAATTTGATTTTACACGAAATGAAGCAGAAACGAGAAAATGTAAAATTTTAACCAATTGAAAATAAAACTATTGCGAGGGGCTAATTTAGCTTAAGCCACTATTGCAAGGAGAAAAAACAAACAAACGGGGTTGAAAAAAATTGGGATATTGAAGCTGTCGTCAATAAGTATTAATTAATTATTTGGGGAGTTTCCGAAGTCTCCAAAGATTACCATAGTTAGAGGAGAAACAAAGATATCTCGGCATAAGGTGTAATTGTAGGAATTGAATAGCCAGAAATTTATTTTAGAATACAATTATAATAAATTTTGGGTTAAAATAATATTTTATATATACATACATACATATTTAATACATCAAAATTGTTATGCATAAGATAGCTATTAAAAATTCTCCTTTTTCCCATTCTTATTCCTTTTAATCTATTTTCCTAGCCACAAAACATCTTATAAACATCTTATCTAAAGGAGTGTCCACAACTTAAAATTCTTTTAGCAGTCTCTCAAAGCTATCTCTGAAATAAATACAAATTTTGTGTCCATTCACCACATTCCCAGCTGCCCCAGGCGATTATCTTACTCCTACAATACTCTAAGTTACTGGATTTCTAATAACGCTGACAAAGAGATGTCTACCCAGGTGTTAAGGGCCTTTTACTTATAACTTCATGTTAGATGACCCCTCAGTTTGTCCTGCCAACACCTCCTAGAGACCTTGTCTCTAGGAGGTGTTGGTCCTGCCCCGAAAATGAAGTGGGAACCCGTCCCACAATCTTTCTGTTAATAAAGGTCTTTAACTAAAACGGTGTCATTTTTATGGACCATGCCTGCAACCCTCCATCGAGAAGTCAGTCTCATTACACACACACACACACACACACACACATATATATATATATATATATATATATATATATATACATATATATATACATATATATATATATTAATTACATAACATTTATTTATGTTTAGTAAATGGCCTTGAAAACAGAAATATCGGATAAAGATTATTTGCACTAATGTTATTTTAGAATTCTTTAACCATAAAAAAGAAAAATATCTTACAGCCTAATTCTTTTCTTTTATTGTAAAGGTACGTTACGGACATTTAAAAGAACTAAAAAAGGCATGAGCACGCTTTCGAGTTATTCTGAGATTATTAACATGGAAATAAGGAAGTTAGCTTGTACAGAGAAAGACGTTTTACATATTGTCGGAGATGAATTTTCCCCTTTCGATTTAATAATTACAAAATTATCTTTTGATATTTTGATCTTTTACATTGCATTATTAATAAGTGAATGGCAAATTCATGTCAGTTCGTTTCCATGGATGTTCAGTATAGTAAGAAATAATGTATAGCATTAATATGAATGTATCCATTTATTTATACATAAAGTATTTTCACGTTTCTTGTTAAACGCTGTTAAAGGCTAAAAACATTTTTTATATTCTTATTTTTAAAGGAACAAAGTCTTTTTCGAGATGACATATCTATACAGACACTTTTCCGATTTCAATAAAAATTTATGTTACATTTAGAAGGAATTTTTTTGTAAGTCCTTAAATAACTCTATACCTTTAAAAAATTATTGTCTTTTCAAGTAGTGTATATTTCAAATAACATAAATATATGCACCAAATGAAAAACATGAAGTTGACTTAGCTACCTTACAATACAACTTTTAAAATATGTATAGTAAAAACTAAATTTTCATGACAAATTCAAATAAAATATCTGTTTAATTTAATAAACCAAAATTTTAAATGTATCAGACATTTTACAATTGAAAATACAAAATTGAAATATGTTAAGAAATTGAAAATAAAAAAATTAATTATTATGTTAAAAATATAATATATTGCTAGTATTAATATAATTGAGGTTTACAAATTAAAAAAAATAATTACCTTATATTTGATATAAAAAATTAGCTTCTAACTTATAAATTTCAAATGCTATTTAGCGGGTAAGTGGATTTCTATTTTGTTTTTTTTTACTCAGTGTTCATATTTTAAGCAATTTTGAAAATATATTTCTTCATACAACAAAACAAATTTATTTTTAAAATTTAGATCCCCATTTACGATTTAAGAAAAAAAATTTCTAAACAAAACAGAATTTTTTTTTTATTATGAATCAAAAATAATATGTTATATTATAGAAAATTTTTCACTTAGGGAGTTAACATGTCCCTATAAAAAAATTTATATTTTTTTCTTTTACTGATTTATTAATTACCAGTGTGAATTTAGTAAGCCTATCACTGAAAAGTTGTATAGCCTATCTAAATAAGCTATATAATTGACTATATAATAGGATATATAATTAGCTTTATAATAATAAGATATATAATTTAATATGGCTATATAATAGACAATATAATTTAGTGATAAATTTTTCATTTTCTTCATCAACTTCATCAACTTCATTTCTTCTTTATCTATTTCATATCATATGCAATACAT
>CM063511.1:143067014-143094514 GCA_032207245.1 Pardosa pseudoannulata | reverse complement strand
CGGTTCTGTAAACCAAGACACTATTTGTTGCACGTTTTTATGTCAATGATCTCTATGATTCTGAACATTGATACGCATAGTACTCTGAGCAAACAAATAATGGCACTAGTGCGTATTCTGTCTGTCTTGATTTGATATACTGTGAATTGCTACCGTGGCCAAGTTTTAACTAAACAATATTGGTTTGAGTGCCATTATCCTACATGAAAATTTTTGATTAAATTATGCATATGTTAAATACTAAACTTCTGTGCACTATTGTGAAATGGAAGCAGTCTCTATTATTAACATCTGAAAGAAATTTCAACAGTTACCATCGGTGTATCTGAGAAATTTTAAAAGGAGAAATTTTACACTTACTTCAGCATCACACATCATATTCCCTATTACTATATTTTAAAAAGGCAACAGACAGTACGGGTTTTACTTTTTTAAAACCTTTCTACCAGATACTATGTCTACCTTGTCGTATTACTTTTCTTGATATGTCATCTGTAGTATACGAGTAGGCTGTCTATAGAATGCCCATAACTGTTTTTCAGAAACTACAAGCAAAGGTTTGTGGTACCTGATAAAAGAAAATTTGTAGTCAATCTTCCTGCAGCACCTGTAAGTTCTATTTCATTTGATACCAAGACGTATGCAAACTCTTATATTTAATCTTGGTGACTTAAGAAATAATTAATTTTGTGTGAAGGAAATTTCTTTTTTTGTTACAATTCTTTTAGGTTTCACATGAAATATATTTACTAATAAAAATACATAAAAATTTCCTTTTGTTTTAATTTTTACCTGTAAAATATCTTTAATCAGATTATTTGTGTGGAGAGAAACATCACTGATCGAAGTTAGTAATTTTGAATTCATTACATAGCAAATAATGAATCAATAATTTTGATCTAAAAGCTTATTAGCAAGCATTACATCCAGTTGATACATTACAGAATTAATCATGAGATCATTCAGATAAATTCATTTTGTCAGTATGAAATCCACTGTATAATCTAAACCAGCATACAATATTGTTCATTTAGGAAAATTATTCGATGAGCCCCATATAACCAACTAAATGTATATACCTACTATGTGAATTCCGATATTAAATGAGTTCACTGACTATATGTCAATATCAACTTACTCATGTATACAATATCAATACTTGTCTGACTTGTATCATGTATGACTTGTCCTATGATTTAAGTAGAAAAAACTCATGTTACTTTCGGGCAAACAATGTACAGACTCGAACAATTGTCTTTGCAGGATCTGTAGAAAACTATAATAGAAATTCTCTTGAAATGGAGAAAGAGTTAGTTAAGAAAGAAGAATTAGGAAGAGTTAACTGTACATAATTCCTTGATATTTTCTGAAAAAAAATTTTTTTTTGTACCTTGAAGTATCAGAATATATTAATGTATAGATTGCCTAGGTGAAGTGTTGAAAACTTTTATCCTGCACGAGATTTCAAATTTTTATCTTTCGAACACTACAAGGGCAAATAAGTACCACCTAACTTGATAATATTTTTAAAAACATATGTTATTAAAATAATCAATGGATTATGTATGACCTACATTCAACTAGACAGTATAGCGGAGGATAATGCTACATTTAATTTTCTTAACTATTGGCACTCACATAAAATTGTTCTTATATGTTGTTCATAATTTGACTAATTTAATAATACAAAACTTTTAAACAAAATTTCTAACCTTTCAGAACTTTTAAAGGGTTAATAGTTAAGGGATTAAGATAATCTACAAACAACTGATAAATGAGCACAATAATGGAATTTTAACTGTTACATAAATGCTTCTGTGCATATGTGTAGGCATTTCATATTATAATTATTATGTAGAAAAATAGATAGCAACTTTCCTCAGAATTATTCTGTATTTTCTTTCCTCTTCTTCTTGCTTAAACGATGTGTATTGACTATTAACTTTCTATTATATTGTTCTTATGCTCTATCTAGACTGTTACTGACGACTTATTTATATGTAGGAATATTCAAACTGTTTAATATTTTCACTATATCCCAATTGAGAGATACGTATTTATTGAACCGATTAATAAAAGAAATCTTCCCAAACTTGCTACAGAACATTTAGTATAAAAACCAGACCTTAGGCTGATAAATTCTACTTCAACTCGATACTGGGCAGACTTAATTTAGATGCTTCTTCAAGCGAGTGGCGGCTCCCTTTCGGACAAGCAGTGATGGATGAGGTGGCCCTGATTGGCCCCTGTTCCGGGGGGGCCCCGACACCATTCCCCACCTTTTCTGAATTCTCCTGAGACCCGCTGTTACTTGGGTTGCCTTGTTTTTTAAGAGCACGCACTGAGAAGAATACAAAAAATGCTGGGAAAAATAGGGGGAAAAAACAGAACTGCATCTCTCCAGATGCATTGGGCGTTGACCATCAGTGCGTTTGATTGACAGCTTCAAGTATATATATTTTTATATTCTTTATATATTTCTTTTCACTCTTAGATCATAAATTTTATTGGAAAGATGTGGTAATCTTTTTTCCTTACATTTCAAGATATATAGATTTTTTTATAACTTTTTCACAACATGTCTAATAAGCAATAAGTTTATGATATTTAAAACATATACATCAAATGTTATTTCAAATTTAAATACGTTACAATGAAAATAATAATTTATTTTAACATAAATTTCCTTCTGAATTCATAAATTATGTTTTAAAAATCTTTATTGATTTCCTATGTGTCGGCGATTTAGATACTTCTGTACTACGACATATACTTTGCAATATTAGTGTAAGTATACATCAAACATTGCTGTCAATATATTACATAATTATAGAAATATAGTATTTATATTCTGTTTTATCTTTATTAAACAATAAATATCTATAAATGATGCAGCAATAACTTTTTTCATTCATGAATATATAGATTTTAATATCTCTTATAGACAGCATATAGCAACCTTTTCTTCACATGCATGAAATATTACTGCAACTATATTAGAAAATAGAGAAACGATTGATTTTTTATAGGCGTCACACTTTTATACCATAAATAATATTAGAGACAAATAGTAATATCTTTCCCGGGATTTAATAGAAATTTAGATTGTAAAATAGCTATTATGAATCGTTGCTATTCTTTCTCTTTACACATACAACATAGCATCAGTATAGCAAGTAAGTAAAAAACTAACTAAAAATTGAACTTTTCTTTAGATGATAAATAACGAATACTAAGCAATATATTTTTTATTGCTACACGGTTTGTTCTAACGTATTTTTCCTACATAGTGTTCAAAATTATGAAATCATTTTTCAATGTTTCCAATAAATTATTGTAATATATTATAATAAAATATGTAAAATATCATAATAAATAAAAAATTTGGGGTTAAAGCTTTATTTGTGTTGATCTCTATGATTTATCATAAAAAGAAGGCTTTACAGTTACTTTCAACACTTTAGTTTTAGTTCAAAACAAAATATATTGCTAGACATTGCATTTATTTCATTCGCTGACACTGTTGTTAAATATAAGAAAAACTATCTAAACTATCAAACTTTCTTTGCGTGGTAACGAATACTAATCAGTATTTTTCAGTGCAACTTAATACTCTATCGGAATTTTCCTATATACTATTGAAAGTTAAGTGTACAGTATTTAATATTTCCCAAAAATTATACCTAAACAAAAGAAAAAAATCTGTTTTAAAGTTTTGTTTCTGTTGATTGCTATGTATTAGTACAAAAAAAAACTTTGCCGTTTATTTTTGTTAACACTTAAGTTATAAGTAAAAATTAAACATATTACTATACATTTTATTTATTTAATTTGTTGATATTTACTGATTCTTCCCGCATGCATAATTGTTAAATTGAAAGTGTATATTTTAGACTACACGTGTCCCATCACAAATCCTCATGTTAAAGTTCATTTTTAGGCGTTAAATAATTCCGAATTTAACACCAGATTTACGGATGTTGATCACATACCTATTTTTACTGAAGTGAACCAATTTGACTCATACAAGAAAATTGAAGTTTTTTGCAAAGAAAATAGTTCCAAATTAATTTTAAAAATGAAATGTTTATAGTAAAAAAATTCATGAAAAATATTTTTACATATAAAATCTGTTTTTGAAACACATTTTCCGCAAACATTTCTATCACATTTAGCACAATGGTTTCTTTCTACTTCTGTTTCTTTTGCCTGATTGTTGAACAAATCTTCCGTGCGTCAGTAGCATGAATTTCTATCATTGGAATGGAAGTGTTCTCAACTTATACTATACTTTATATATTTTGTTCTTTATATTTACTTTATACTACATTTATAACTATATTTATTTATTTTCATATACATTCTATGAGTCAACTTGGCTCACAACCGTGAAAATAGGTATACCACATTTGATAATACGAAATCAAGGGGTCTGCGGGGAAGAGGAATGAAAGTACACATATATTTTATTACTTAACTAAAAACCAACGAATGTTTTTTTAAAAGTGATATTAAAGCTTTATATATGTATAGGGATCAAATTTTTAAAGAGTCAGATTGGCTCGGTCCGTAAATCTAGTGTTAAAGCACCAAAATTCATTTGTATTAATTCTCATCTTTGGTTATATATTACATTATTTACTGGCAGAAACGTTTCTGTAAAACTTTTGATTAAGTCAGAAATTAAATATTTTCACCTGTGTATTTGATTTATTTCTTTATACTAAGCTGATTGTCCAAATAAGCATAATAATTTGGAGTTAAATAAATGTTTGATTATTTAAACGACTAAAATGATTCATCTACTTGAATTTCTGTTGTTAATCAAGTTTTTTTTCCATTATTTAAAACAATTCTGAATGCAAACCACTAATTATCTTTTAGAATGCATTTCATCTTTGGTTTAAAGGTCGTATTCCTTACTTACGCATAGTTTTAATTTTTGGACCTGACCAAGAAAACTTTTCGCAGATATCTCCAAAAAGCTAAGAAACTGACTATTATTACATGTAGTTAGTTTAACACAGCTATTCGCACTTAGAAAAATATTTTTGACGTCTACTAGGACATAATGATATCTTTATTTCATTAAAAAGGCTGAGATATGCTATAGCTCGAAGAGTTTACTTGATTAATGGAACATGTTCTGTCAAGAAGTGATGGATGTCGCTTCTCCAGTACAAAATATTAGTTTCAAATGTTTTCTTAAGACACGATGAAGTAAAAAGTGAGAAGCAACAGTTCCAATGTTTGCAGCTAATAAACAACCTTGGAATTTGTGACACTTCATTCTAAATACTTTAGTCATAAGGAGAAAATATGCATAAAAATATTTTTAACAGTATGTAAGAAAAGTTAATAAAAAAGGGAGGAAACCTTTCTTTTTAGATATCTCTACATACCATGGATGGCCCCAATTGTGTAAAGTTTCTGCTCATTAATTTAGTTAAAAAATTATCACTGTGGAGCTATCATGAAAATATGTTCATTTAAAACTAGGGAATGAAGTAATATTAAAATTATTTAACTTATATTGTGGATTTATATAAATTCAACTAAAGTTTTACCCCAAATTTTGTATTTAAAAAAAACTTATTTTAAAAGTTCATTGGCAACTATTATTGATGTAAACCAAAAGATATAATTTTGATTAGAATTTTACTTATCATTTATTATTTTTTCTGCTTTTATTTTTTAGTTTATACTGATTGAGAGTTGTAAACATTTGGCTGTTGGGAAAGGCAGTTCCATTAGAAGTTTCGATAAAAACCAACATTTGAGGAGAACTAAAGTAAAATTTATTTAATACTGACTTTGAATCAGCTACAAAAAAAGTTAAGAAGTCTATAATTCAAATATAGACTACATAATTTAAGTATAATATTTAAACTATGTTCAAATTCAAGATTTTATGTTTTTGAGCATTATACAATATCTATTATATCTATATAATCTATATTGATTAATAATCTATATTGATTATTACTTATCGTAATAATCTCATAGTATTTAAGAAATGTTTTTTAAGAAAAGAATTTTAAGGAATATCCAGAATTCTGAAAATGAATTCATTCATATTTCTTTTACGAATGTAAAATTAATGTAATTTCATAGTGGTTTCACAATGTTTATTTTGTGAATTAAATTATTGTTATGATATTTTACGCAATGAACAGCGTGAAAGAACAAATGAATTCTACAGTTAGAATATATTCTTCAGTTGCAGAATTCTGGATAATTCCTTAAAATACTTTAAAACTTTTCTAAAATGCTATGAGACTTCCCTACTGATCTAGATGTTCTTCAATGTTTAGAGACGTAAAATCTTATAACTTTAACATAATTTAAATGTTACTCACAATTTATGAAGAATGCATTTGAACAGTAGAATTGTGAATTGATTATTGTAATTGATTTCAAATCAGTATTAACTAAAATATATTTTTTATTTTCGTGTTCTAATTACGTGTTTATATGCTTATGGTGTATGGTTACAGAAAGAAGAAAAGTTTTAGCAACAAAAACAGGGAATATCACTCTTTACGTATCTCTACTTCATTGCATAAAATTTCATAGTAATAACTTAATTCACAAAATAAACATTGTGAAAACGCTATGAAATTACATTAATTTTACATTCATAAATGAAATGTGAATGAATTCATTTTCGGAATTCTGGATGATTCCTTATAAGGCTTTAAAACTTTTCTCAAAGCTATGATATTATTACATATCTAGATATTGTACAATAATATCAAAAACATAAAATATTGTAATTTCAGCAAAGTTTAAATGTTATGCTTAATTTATCATGTCTACATTTGAATTGTAGACTTTTTAACTTTTTTTGTAATTGATTCCAATTTAATATTAAATAACTTTTATTTTAGTTCTCCTCAAATGCTGGTTTTTATCGAGGCTTCTAAAGGAACTTCCTATCACAACAACTAAATGTTTATAACTCTCAGTATAAACTAAAAAATAAAAGCAGTAAAAATATTAAATGATAAGTAAAATTCTAATCAAAATTAAATCTTTTGGTTTACATCAATAATATTTGCCAATGAACATTTTTTAAATAATTTTTTAAAATTTTACCATTAATATAAATTTTGGGGTAAAACATCAGTTGAATTTACATAAATCCACCATACAATTTATGTCTCGTACACCTATTCATTTACAAGGCATCATCGCACGGGAGCTTTTCTTCTGACCTGCCTGGGCCAGGCCCTCTAGGTCAGAGTTACTGAGAAGCATGGATTTAATAAGAATTATCAGAATTTTACACTCGATAATGAGGACTGTAAGTACTAAAATAAGTAAAAGATACACTGACAATCACTTTGTCATGCATTACACCTCACGTGCAACGGTTCAAGAAAGTTACGGAGCAAAACGTATCAAACTACCCTCGGCGGGATTCGAACCCGCAATCCCCGGTTTAGGAGACCGATGCCTTATCCATTAGGCCACGAGGGCTCATTACATGACAAAATACTCGCAATTGTTTTATCAGAGGCTAAACCCTCCATATGCGATGATACTTTGACAAAATTATGGGATACATATCAGTATGTTAAACTTATTATACCCTAATAAATATCTTCAGGTCATTTAGGTTGCATAATGTATGAAGCAGACATACTTTTAAAGTACCAGGTTACAATGAAAAAAGTAATTTTTATCATACTGCAAATATCCAAAATTTTTGAGTGTAGAAAAAAATAGAGAAAGCATGTTAAAATTTTTAATTTCTTCATTCAATAATTATTTTTACAAATTCTAATACTGCAAATACCCAGAATTTTTGTGGTGTAAAAAAAAAATAGAGAAAGAATATTCAAGTTTTTAATTTCTACATTTAGTCATTATTTTTAGGAATACTACTAATGCCATAATCCAAAATTTTGTGATGCAGAAAAAAATTAGAGAACGTAGTAATTTCTTGATTCAATAATTATTTTTACGAATTCTAATACTGCAAATATCGAAAATTTTTGTGCTGTAGAAAAAAAATAGAGAAAGCACGTTCAAATTTTTAATTTCTTGATTCAATAATTATTTTTGCAATTTCTAATACTGCAAATATCCAAAATGCTTGTGATGCAGAAAAAAATAGAGAAAGTATGTTTATTTTTTTAATTTCTTCATTCAATAATTATTTTTACAAATTCTAATACTGCAATAATCCAAAATGAGTGTGATGCAGAAAAAAATAGAGAAAGCATATTCAAATTTTTAATACCTTCATTCAATAATTATTTTTACAAATTCTAATGCTGCAAATATCCAAAAATTTTGTGGTGTAAAAAAAATAAAGAAAGCACGTTCAAAATTTTAATTCCTTCATTCAATAATTATTTTTACGAATTCTAATACTGCAAATATCCAAATTTTTGTACTGTATAAAAAACTAGAGATAGCATATATCAAGCAAAAATAAGCAATTAATGTAAGGATCATTGTAGAATTAAAACGAAAATATTTGATAACTCATTTAGCATTATGAATTTTTAAAGTTCCCATGAATTGTTAGAGCAATCGTTTACATATTTTAATGAACAGCAGACATACTTTGAAAGTACCAGGTTACAATAAAAAAGTAGTTTTTATTATACTGCAAATATCCAAAATTTTTGTTTTGTAGAAAAAAATAGAGAAAGTATGTTCAATTTTTTAACTTCTTCCTTCAATAATTATTTTTAATAATTCTAACGTTTCGTGAAAATAATACTATTTTTAAGTTCATTTTTAGATACAATAATCTAAGATGAAACTAAGCAATCAGTGTTAGGAGGATTGTAGAATTATAACGAAATATTTGATAACTCATTTAGCATTATGAATTTTTAAAGTTCCCATGAATTGTTAGAGCAATCGTTTACATATTTTAATAAACAGCAGACATACTTTGAAAGTACCAGGTTACAATGAAAAAGTAGTTTTTATTATACTTCAAATATCCAAAATTTTTGTTTTGTAAAAAAAAAAATAGAGAAAGCATGTTCAAATTTTTAATTTCTTCATTCAATAATTATTTTTAAGAATTATAATGAGTCGTGAAAATAATTCTATTTTTAAGTTCATTTTTAGATACAATAACATAAGATGAAACTAAGACTTGTAGAATTATAACGAAGTATTTGATAATTCATTTATCGTTATGAATTTTTAAAGTTCCCATGAATTGTTAGAGCAATCGTTTACATATTTTAATAAACAGCAGACATACTTTGAAAGTACCAGGTTACAATGAAAAAGTAGTTTTTATTATACTTCAAATATCCAAAATTTTTGTTTTGTAAAAAAAAAAATAGAGAAAGCATGTTCAAATTTTTAATTTCTTCATTCAATAATTATTCAATAATCAGTGTTAGGAGGATTGTAGAATTATAACGAAGTATTTGATAATTCATTTATCGTTATGAATTTTTAAAGTCCCCATGAATAATGAAAGATATCGTTTATATATTTTATGAATAAAATAGTTTAAAAAATTCCTAATGGACAAGAATATTAAAAAAGCATATATCAAGCAAAAATAAGCAATTAATGTAAGGAGCATTGTAGAATTATAACGAAAATATTTGATAATTCATTTAGCATTATGAATTTTTAAAGTTCCCATGAACTGTTAGAGCAGTCGTTTACATATTTTATGAACTAAATCGTTCGAAAAATTCTTAATGGACATGAATCGAAGAAATGTCTAGTTACTTTAACATTAAACATATTTTTGATCTTTCTGGTATGTTTTGACTGTCTTTGACCTATTACTGAAAAGTAATTTCTAAAATATCTAGCTTTCTATCTTCGTTCAGAAATGCAAGAAAATAAAAGATTTGATGAAATATTGCTATGCAATTATCTGTACATACACAGTAAAATAAATCTTATTATTCGGAAAAACGATCTGAAAAATAAAATGCAATGAATATTTCCCCCATCTATTAGCATTAAATATACCTGCTCAATGAACTTGCAAATAACGATGAAAAGTGTACAATTAACTCGACATCGGTGATAAAATTGCTGAAAGCATTACAGTATATTAAGTTAATAATTCATTCAAGATAAATTAAATTACTATATGTAATGAAACTATAATTAATGGTTATATTAACATAAACAGATTAATAATAATTTATAAAATTGTAAAATTCGATAATCGCTCTACGATATCAAAGTGCAAGTTGCCTCTTCACTCACATTCCAAGGAGTATAAAAAAAGAAAGGTGATTATATGTTAATGTTCTTGCTACTGTTTCGCAACAATTTATTCGACACCGTTTAAAAATCTATTACAATAATAAACAATTACGGCCAAGTTAATCCACTCCAAGGCGATTTATTTGATTAATGATACACGTTGTGACATGATAAGATGAATGTACCGCGTTAGCAATACATATTAGGTTCAAATGTTTCAGCAGGAGGTGACGACAAGCGTTTAACAAACGGAAATGAAAGAAGGCGTTAAAAAGACTTCATCCCTGAAAGATACTCAACACTGAAGTTTCAAGAAAAAAGGTGAAGTTTCATTTGACGATTAAAAACGTCATCAGCGTCTGTCATTTCAAGATACGATTTCCTTAAAAGCAGACTAGCTGCTTGCTGCCATTTTGTTTCTTTGGAGCCACAGTAAACTACCAACTGAAAATTCCGAAGAACATAAAAAAATCAATCTTGTTATTTTTGCATAACTGGGATAAAATATTCCCGTCTCTGAAAGAAAATAAACTGACAATATTTCTTGAGATACACGAAAACATCTTTACATCTTAGATAAATTAAAGAAAAACAAGAGCTGAAAGTTATGCCACTTTGAAGAAGAAAAAGTTTCATTTTGCGATTAAATACGTCACCAATGCTGTTTTCCTAAGTGCTATTTCCTGAAAAGCAAACTAGCATATTGACACCATTTTGTTTCTAAATTATTTATTCAATAATATTAAATTTCAAACTTTGATAAAACTGAAATATAATCCTTTATTAAAGAAATAAATCAAATAATATGATAAAGTTTATCGAAGGTCGTTTGAATCATTAGAACTTTTATCTATTTCTAAATTTAATTATCTTTTGACAGAAAATCAACAACCGATAATTTACATAAAATTATCATTAATCTAAATATGCGGTTGACCTTTAAGTCCACAATTATTAAAAAAGTTTTTATTCTAATTATATGCTGTTTCTAATCATAGCAAGATAAGTTTTCCTTTAAGTTTTAAGAAATAAAAAATAAATTCAATTTTCTAATTTCTTCCCGTAATAAATTGAATTTCATAATGGATATTCTAATTTGGAAAAGTGTTTATGCAATTTAATAAATTAAGTTGTTATAATTTCTCTTATAATAGTAGTTAAAATTTTAAATAATGAAACAAAGAAATTCGAAGATCAAATATTTTCGCCTAAAAACAGGATTTCAGATACTTTCTTCTTAAATTACTAAAACAAGTTTGGGTAGAAACTTCGGCTAACGTAGATCACCATTTTCCACACTCTGAGAACATTCGCAGCTGGACCCAAAAATAACATTAATCCACAACATACCATTGTTTCCCTCTGTTCTCTGGTACAGGAGAAACTTCTATACAAAATACAAACATTTGAGGCAAGTAAGAAAACAAGAAAGAAAAAAAATTGCTTGATAGCAATCAGTTCATTTATCTTATATTTTCTGAACTTCCGTTTTTCCTATAACTCCTTGAGATACACGAGATGAACAATATTTCTTTCCTGATTCAGCCAATCTTCTTAAGTTTCCATACGAATAATAATCAATTTATTTACTATCTGCCAAGAAAATATTTTACCCTGTAGCAGGTGATAGGAAAAGGGACTGCTTCAGCAGATGAAATATTAAACTACGAAATAAACTACGCACTGTGTTCAACAGATGTTATGTTACACACTTCAAAACATCTGTTGAAGAACAGCGCTTTCCTCCGAGTTCTTCAGAATAAACATTAAATGCATTTACTAAACTTGGATCTCTGATTGTTTAGCAGAGAATGCATAGCAATCTTAATCTTGCGTTATGCACTGGACTGTTTATTTGCCAGATTTGCATCAATGAAATTTTTCCAGTGTTGGATGCTTTAAACATGTCTCTACATTATCAAGCAAAATTAAAGTGTATTTATAAACTTAAATCCTAAAAGAAATTATTAAATTCAGAATTTACTTAGAATTTTTAAAACAAAGTTATTTAATGATAATACTTACTATTGCGTGGTCTTTGAACTTCTTTAAAATTTCGAAATTAATGGAATGACTGCAGCAACATTTACTACACTGTATTGTATACTATAAATAATATTGTATTATGCACTATCAACTAATAAAATTATTTAAAAATTGCTTTAAAAGTGATCTTACTGTAGTCATAAATATAATTCATAATTTTTTTCACGCTTGGATAGCACAGGTGATTAGGTAAATTAAGTAGATAAAAGGGATATTCTAATTAAAAATGTTCTTCTCAAATGAAATATTCTGATTCTATCCTTTTTTTAAACACCTTTTATAAAAGAAGGAATTCTAATTGAAAATATTCTCCTTGAATAAAAACTCTTTAATCGTTGCTTCTTTTAATGCCTTATTTAAAAGAACAAAACTGTAAAATGAATCCCACTTTTTGTTATATTATATATCGAAATTTATTCAAAATTAATACATTTTTTTAAAGTATCCTGTTAGATTGCCCTAAAAGTTAAAAATTGTAAAAAACTTAAAAAACAAGTTAATTTAAGAAACAATAAAATAGACAAATTTGCGTTATGCACTAGTCTGTTTTTTTTTTTTTTTTTTTTTTTTGCCAGATTTGCATCAATGAAATTTTTCCAGTGTTGGATTCTTTAGACATGTCTCTACATTAATAAGCAAAAGTAAAGTGTATTTATAAACTTAAATCCTAAAAGAAATTATTATATTTGCTTAGAATTTTTAAAGCAGAATTACTTAATGATAATACTTACTATTGCATGGTCTTTGCGCTTCTTTATAATTTTGACATTAATGGAAAGATTGCAGCAAAACTTACTATACCGTGCAGGGCCCGATCAAGGCAAAGTTTAGCCCAGGGCCTGGTAGTCTTTCAGGGCCCTCCCCCCTACCCTCCTTTCGTGGAAAAAAATAGTTTATAAAAGAGGATACAAACGAATATTTTTGGAGGAAAGTTTATATTAATTTTTTTATGTTTACATACATTTGTAGTACAATCGAATGTCAAAAATCTGTATATCCTCAAAGATGTAAACTGTAACACTTACAATTAAGTTTTATATAAAAAATAAAATAAAATAGCAGAGGTGAGATTAACAAATAATAGCTATTCGTAGATTTTAAGACAAAATTAATAAGAGAAAAATTGTCAACATTTTAACTGTTTTTATTTACTTTCTGAATAAGGTTTCATGAAATATTACTTGAAGAACTAACAAAAAAATTTTCAAATTTTGTTAATTAAACTATTTAAAATTTAATAATTAAGTACCAAATTTTAGGGGCCCCCTAATTTTAAGGGGCCTAGAGCCTAGGTCCAGTCGGCCCGTCTTTAATCAAGCCCAGATATTGTATTGCATACTATAAATAATATTGTATTATGTACTATCAATTAATAAAATTATTTAAAAATGATCTTAAGGTAGTCATAAATATAATTCAAAAATTTTTTCACACTTAGATAACACAGTTGATTATGTAAATTAAGTAGATAAAAGTGCTATTCTAATTAAAAATGTTCTTCTCAAATGAAATATTCTTTTTCATTCCCTTTTTCAAACACCTTTTTTAAAAGAAGGAATTCTAATTAAAAAATGTTCTCTTTGAATGAAAATTCTTTAATCTTTCCTTCTTTTAATACCTTATTTAAAAAGAACATAATTGTAAACTAATAAATGGATCCCACTTTTTGTTATATTATATCTCGAAATTTATTCGAAATTAATACATGTTTTAAAGTATCCTGTAAGAATTTTCTAAAAGTTAAAAATTGTAAAAAACTTAAACATCAAGTTAATGTACGAAACAATAAAATAGACAAATTTGCATTATGCACTGGACTGTTTATTTGCCAGATTTGCTTCAATGAAATTTTTCCAGTGTTGGATGCTTTAAACATGTCTCTACATTATCAAGCAAAATTAAAGTGTATTTATAAACTTAAATCCCAAAAGAAATTATTAAATTCAAAATTTGCTTAGAATTTTTAAAACAGAGTTACTTAATGATAATACTCACTATTGGATGGTCTTTGTACTTCTTTATAATTTTGGCATTAATGGAAAGATTACAGCAAAACTTACTATACTGTACAGGGCCCGATCAAAGCAAAGTTGGGCCCAGGGCCTGGTAGTCTTTCAGGCCCCCCATACCCTCCTTTCATGGAAAAAAATTAGTTTATAAAAGAAGATACAAGCGAATATTTTTGAAAGAAAGTTTATATTATTTTTTTATGTTTACATACCTTTGTAGTAACACTTGCAATTAAGTTTTTATATAAAAAATAAAATAAAATAGCATAGGTAAGATTAACAAATAATAGCGATTCGTAGATTTTAAGACAAAATTAATAAAAAAAAAATTGTCAACATTTTAACTGTTTTTATTTAATTTCTGAATAAGGTTTCATGAAATATTACTTGAAGAATCAAAAAAAAATTTTTTTCAAATTATTTTAATTAAATTATTTAAAATTTAATAATTAAATACCAAATTTTAGGGGCACCCTCGAATTAAGGGGCCCAGAGCCTAGGCCCAGTCGGCCCGTGCTTTAATCAGGCCCTGATACTGTATTGCATACTATAAATAATATAGTATTATGCACTATTAATTAATAAAATTATTTAAAAATTGCTTTAAAAATGATCTTACGGTAGTCATAAATATAATTCATAAAATTTTTTCACTCTTAGATAACACATGTGATTACGTAAATTAAGTAGATAAAAGTGTAATAATTTGTCTAATTAAAAATGTTCTAAAATGAAATATTCTTATACTTTTCTTTTTTAAACACCTTTTTTAAAAGAAGGAATTCTAATTAAAAATGTTCTCTTTAAATGAAAACTCTTTAATCTTTCCCTCTTTTAATACCTTATTTAAAAGAACATAATTGTAAAATAATAAATGAATCCCATTTTTTATTATGTTTTATCTCGAAATTTATTCGAAATTAATAAAATTTTTTAAACAATCCTGTTGTAAAATTGCCCTAAAAGTTAAAATTTAAACACCAAGTTAGTGAAAGAAACAATAAAATAGACAAATTTCCAACACTTAAATATATTTATACAACTTACATTATATATCCCCAATGCTCTCAGGGAAGTACTATCGTATTTGAATGGACTTCACTATAATAGAATAAATATTTTTTTTATTATATATTTTCTCAAAACTTAGTTGGAATTCAAAACAGCTTTTTAGCAATCCTGTAGTAAGAACACTGTAAAAAAATCAAAATTTGTAGAATTTTTAAACACCAGGTTAGTATAAACAACAGTGAAAAACCATTTTTTATTATCTATCATGGTTATGCGATTTAATTATTATAATTGTTCTCAGTGAACTGTTGTCATATTTAAACTGACCTGACTATAACGAATAAATACTTTTTAATATCATATCATTTCTCAAAATGTAGTAGACATTTATAATATTTTTAAAGAATCCTTTTGTAAGAACACTCTAAAGAAATCATAAATTTGAAGCATATTTAAACACTAATTTAATGTAAACAACATTAAACAAGAAAACTTTCAGTACTTTATCATGTTTATACATTTTATATATTTATCATGTTCTTACGGAAATACCATCATATTTAAATGGACACGCCTGCAATAGAATAAATACTTTTTTTAATTATATAATATCTCAAAATTTAATAGGAATTCAAAACCTTTCTTAAACAATTCTTTCGTCAGAACACTTTAAAAAATCATAAATTGTAGAATTTTTAAATACCAAGTTAACGTAAACAACAATGTACTGGAATATTTTAAGTTACTTTATCGTGTTTATACAATTTATATTATTTATCCTGATCACATGGAATTGCTCTCATGTTTAAATGATTAAATGAACCTGTGTGTAATCGAATTAATACCTTTTTTCTGCTTCATTTTCATTTCTCAAAATTTAGTAGGCATTCATAATATTTTTTAAAAATCCTTTTACAATCCTCTACACTGTAAGAATTCATAAATTGAGGAATTTTTTAAATACTACATTAATGTAAACACTAAATAAGATAACTTTCAAGGTACTTTATCATGTTTATACAATTCATATTATTTATTGTTTTCTCACTGTCCTATTTAAATGAACTTGAGTTTAATAGAATAAAAAAAAATATTACATTTCTCAAAACTTAGTAGGAATTCAAAACCGTGTTTGAATAATCTTTTTGTAAAAATGCTACAAAAATTTATAAATTCCAATTCAATATAAACGGCATAAAAAAGACCACTTTCTGGTATTCATTATGTTTAAGCAATTTAAATTATTTATCCTCAATTTTCTCATTGAATTGCTATTATATTTATAAAGGGACCTGGCTTCAATAAAATAAATACTTTACATATATAATTTCGCAAAATTTAGTAGGCATTCATAATATTTTTTAAGAATCCTTTTGTAGGAACACTGTAAGAATTCATAAATTGAGGATTTTTTTAAATACTACATAAATGTAAACAACACTAAATAAGATAACTTTCAGGTACTTTATAATATTTATACAATTTATATTGTTTATTGTGTTCTCGCTGTTCTTTTTAAAAAAACTTAATAAAAATAAACTTTATTAAACTTTAATAAACTTAATAAAGAGTGTAATAGAATAATTTTTTTTATTACATATCTCAAAATTTAGTAAAAATTCAAAACCGAATTTGAATGATCCTTTTGTAAAAATGCTACAAA
Source organism: Pardosa pseudoannulata (assembly GCA_032207245.1). Classification (NCBI taxonomy): domain Eukaryota; kingdom Metazoa; phylum Arthropoda; class Arachnida; order Araneae; family Lycosidae; genus Pardosa; species Pardosa pseudoannulata. The sequence goes on along the minus strand of CM063511.1, from coordinate 143,077,573 downwards.
AATTTATAAATTCCAAGTTAATACAAAACGGCATAAAAATGACTACTTTCTGGTATTCATCATGTTTAAACAATTTAAATTATTTATCCTCAATTTTCTCATTGAATTGCTATTATATTTATAATGAGACTTGACTTCAATAAAATAAAGACTTTACATGTACAATTTCTCAAAATTTAGTAGGCATTCATAATATTTTTAAAGAATCCTTTTGTAAGAGCACTGTAAGAATTCATAAATTGAGGAATTTTTTAAATACTACGTTAATGTAAACATCACGAAACAAGATACTTTTTTGGTACTTTATTATGTTTATACAATTGATATTATTTATTATATTCTCACTGTCCTATTCAAATGAACTTCAGTGTAATAGAATAAACACTTTTTTATTACATATCTCAATTTAGTAAGAATTAAAAAACGTGTTTAAACAATCCTTTCATAAAAATGCTATAAAAATTCATAAATTCCAAGTTAATGTAAACGACATTAAATAAAAGACCACTTTTTAGTATTCATCATGTCTAAGCAATTTAAATTTATTATCCTCAATTTTCTCATTGAATTACTATTATATTTATAAAGGAACCTGGCTTCAATAAAATAAATTCTTTACATATATAATTTCTCAAAATTTAGTAGGCATAATATTTAAGAATCCTCTTGTAAAAACACTTCAAAAAGCTATAAATAGAAGAATTTTTAAATACTAAATTAATATAAATAGCAATAAAAAGAACCACTTTCCGTTACTTCATCATGCCTATTCAATTTATTTTATTTATAATCAATAAGCTCACTCATTTGCTATCCTATTTAAATGGACCCGATTCTAATAGAATAAATATTTTTTGTTGTAACATTTCTAAAAAAAAAAGAGAAAAAAATTGAAATTCATAATTGTGGAAATTCATAATAGTTCTAACCGAATACTCTTGCAAGAATCCTAAAAAGTCCTAAATCGATAAGCTAAACTTGAAAACCAGCAAAATAAAGACCACTTTTCTGTACTATAATCATGTTAATCCTATTTATTTTGATGTTAATACATGTAGCTCATTATAATGAAATATCCTAATAGCAGATAATTACGATTATAACAGCAGATTTCGCATAACATTTTATAAAACAACTCAGGCCATATAGCATTTGCCGATTAAATACGTCGTCAACATCTGTCATAACGAAATTCCGATTTGCCCCTCGTGAGGTGATATCTATGGTACTGTTTATCCCAAAAATAAGTGCAACGTGTCAGGGGCAGACGATGATGGATGGGCCGCCGCTGATTGGTCGAGGGGGTGAGGACGGTGCCGAATTCACTCCTCCTAATGTGGACTAGCAAGAGTAGCGGAAACTGTCCATCAAAATGTGTGCCAGTTCAGCTTTTGCATCGAAAAAAATGGGGGAGACGCTTTACTAAGGCCTTGAGATACTTTTGTGTTTTGCTCCATACTTTGTAAACGCAAAAATGGGAAGTTCCATGAATAAAAGCCTTGGAGGGGGGAGAGGCCAGTATATGTATACTCATGCATAGATTGGGAAAATATACCATCAATAGGGATTGCGGTTATGGGTACAGTGGACTTTTCCATACACTTATTTCTCTTTTCATGAGTTATTTTGAACTTTTGATGGCTTACTCATCTTAAAACTAAGTTTCTGTAATCAAACTTTGATTAGATTTTACAAAAACTCTTAATGACATAAAAATAAATATTTAAAAATTGCGATATTTTATAGTATTTTAAAATAACCCAGGAAAATTTTAAAATATAGTGAAATTAGTACGATAAACATTCAAAGCACTCTCAATCGCCTTAAAATTTTTTCTTTTTAATTAAGGATTCTATTGAAATTCAGATGATTTTCTTACTTTAAAACAACATTTTCCATAATCAGAATTTGTTGTCACGATTTTACAAATATTTTTAGTTACACAATATTAATATAATCTAAATATTTAATTTTGTTTCACTTTTAAAGTTCCTAATTTTTAAAATTAGGATTTTTTTTACAGTACGTTGCACAGTTTGATTTTACAAACATTTTCAGTTATACAAAATCAAGCATTTAAAACTTTTACAGTATTTGAAAAAAACTCCGATTTTTAAAATATTGTAAAATTTGTACAGTAAACATTCAGAACAATTTCTTTCATATTTTATCTTTAAGAAAGGTATTGAAGTTCCAAAAACCTTCTTTTAAAACGGAATTTGCTGTTACGATTTTACAAATATTTTTAGTTGCACAAAATTATAAATTAAAAAATTCTGATTTGTTACAGTGCATAATTTCATAAGACTTTACAGACACTTTTAGTAATACAAAATTAAGCATTTAAAAATTACGATCTTTTACAGTATCTTAAAACAACCCATACTTTTTAAAATATAGTAAAATTGGCACAATAAACATTCAAAGCATTCTCTGTCGCCTTTAATTTTTTTTAATTACGGATTCTATTGCAATTCAGATAAATTTCTCATTTTAAAACAACATTTTCCATAGTTAGAATTTGTTGTTACGATTTTACAAATATTTTTAGTTACGCAGAATTAAATATTTAAAAATTAGGATTTTTTTTACAGTATGTTGCATAATCAAACTTTTATAAGATTTTACAAACATTTTTAGTTACATAAAATTAATCATTTTAAGCTTTTACAGTATTTGGAAAAGAACTCCAATTTTTAAAATATTGTAAAATTCGTACAGAAAACATTCAGAACAATTTCTTTCATATTTTTTCTTCAAGGAATGCACTGGAGTTCCAAAGACTTTCTTCTTTTAAAACGAAATTTTCCATAAACGAAATTTGTTGTTACGATTTTACAAATATTTTTAATTGCACAAAATTAAATATTAAAAAATTCTGATTTGTTATAGTATGCTGCATAATTAAACTTTCGTAAGATTTTACAGACATTTTTACTTACACAAAATTAAGCGTTTAAAAATTACGATCTTTTACAGCATTTTCAGCTCACACTTTTCAAAATGCTGTAAAGTTTGTACTGTAGGTATTTAATATATTTACTTTTTCATTTTTTTTTCTTTTTTCATGGATTGCACTGAAATTTTGATGGCATTCTGATTTTAAAGCAAAATTTTCCATATTCAAAATTTTTTGCTAAGATTTTACAAATATATTTAGTCATTCAAAATTAAATGTTTAAAAATTACTATTTTTTACAGCATTTTAAAATGTTAAAATATTCTAAAAGCAATTCTTTTATATGTTGCAAATATTTTTATTTTATTAGCTAATTATTTTTATTATTTTAGAAAACATCTTATCAGGTATTTAAAGAATCAATTTTACATGTTAGAAAAAAGCCTAAAAATTCTTTAAAACAAATTTTTTCCACAAAAATTCAAATATTTTTTTAAATACATATTTATAAAAATGCTTTGCTATACAATCCTTTTCCGTGCTGTGAAAAAAATTTAAACTTAAATTTATCCATGAAGCATTTAAAATATTTGAAAAAACTTATTGAAGCAAATTTTGATTAAAGTTAGGTAAAAATGACTAAAATAGAAAATTCAATAATAATAAATGCTTATTTTCTATTGAAATAATAAATTTTCAATAGAAAGCGTAATATATATATATATATATATAATATATAATATAATATTGCGCTAAAATAGCGTAATACATATAATTATAAACGTATTTAAGAATGTTTCTATTGAAATAATAAATTTCAATAGAAAAATGCTTCCCTATACAATCATTTTCTATGTTGTGAAAAAAATATTTAAACTTAAATTAAACTATGAAGCATTCAAAATGCTTTAAAAACTTATTAAAGGAAATTCTGATTAAATTTAGGTAAAAATGACTAAAATAGAAAATTCAAAATGAGCGCATGGCGAATTTAAAATAGAGGGTGATTATAATTAGAGTCACACTTTCAAAATGCTGTAAAAATAGAGCAACTGGTCAACTTCAAATTGACCTCAAATCATGACTTTGCCGAGCAATGGCCGAATGGTTAGGGTGCTGGCATTCGGTACCGGTGTTCGTGGGTTCGAATCCCACAGTGGCATTGATGTTCGTAATCGTTCGGAATAGGCTTTAAGCAGTAGGTCCCGGTCTCATTAGCCCTCATGTTGCAAAAGGTAGACCGTAGAGCTCCAAACCAAACCAAAATCAAATCATGACTTCAAATTTGAACTGAATAAACTGGAAGAAGGATAGAAGAAAGAAAAGTTAAACAATCAAAAAGCAATTTTTCTAACCTAATTTGGTACGACCTTGTATTGTGGATGGGATTTCCGCTAACAGTGTGACAAATGTTAACTGATTTAGAATTAATTTTTTCCATTAAACAACTGAAACATTCAGGCACATTCAACAATACAGTTAGTTTTCTGTGAAACTCCTGCCAAAGCCGTATCAATTCAAAATATCACTTGCAGCCGAATACACTTTTGCTATGCCGCTTACAGCACTTTCTGTTGATACACTGTGGAACGATTTTCTTATTCCATACCCTTTCCCCCTTTCTCCAGTATATTCCTTTCAAATTTGAAGCCATTCATAATAATGGTTCTTTTTTTAAACATTTTGAAATGAAACTTTAATTATGATCACCCTGTTCTTCAAAAGTTCACTCCTTAAAGATCCCTAGAGACTTTTTACAGTGCGAAATGTTTGAAATTTACCAAAAAATTATTAGTTCTCGAATACCCCAGATAAATCGTAAACATTTACTAGCAATCTGTATTTCTCCGACTGAATTATAACAAGCCTTTTATAAACTGTTATGATTGTAGTTCGTCTTTTAAAATTTTTATTTAAAAATTATATCTTGGTTAAGCATGCAGTTCTAAAAAATTATCTTTAAATAAACACTATTTTATGAATTTTAAAATCCAGAATTTCCGGTGGGAGAGGAACTCGAATCAGTGTGAAATGATTGAAATTTACTAAAAACTTATTAGTTCTCATATACCTCAAACAAATCGTAAACATTTATTAGCAATCTGTATTTCTTCGACTGAATTATGTCAAGCATTTTATTCACTGTTATAATTGTAGTTCATCTTTTAAAGTTTTTATTTAAAAATTATCTCTTGGTTAAGTATGCAGTTCTAAAAATTATCTTTAAAAAATACTTTTTTATGAATGTTAAAACCCAGAAATTCGAGTGGGAGAGAAACTCGAATCCATCGGGAACCCCCTATCTCGACACCCCCTCTCTGATTATGCCGTTGCATTGGAGGAATTTAGAAACTTCGGAATGAAATTTGGAATTCAACAAGTTTTGAATAATGTCTGTATGGACTATTTAAGTGATAAACTAAAATATATATATATAATATGCTTAACTAATTTAAGATAAATTAATCAATATAATTTTATAATTCATAAATTAAATATTTATATTATTATGAAAATAATGCCCTTCCCAAAAAAAGTAAAACATAATTTTAACAAAAACGAAAATTGCACCTAAATGAAAGGATGATTTTCGAGTGTTAGACATTCCTGTTGTTTGGAAAGCAAACCAACAAACATGCATCATTGTGAAACAACCATTTAGCACTTTCCCTCAAACTGGATGAAAAATAGAAATTCATAAAATTAAAGAAAACTTAAATTTATTCAATCTTAAAACATTGTTTTAATACAATACTTCTATTTTGATTGAAATTTTTAAACAAAACTTAAACTAATTTAAATTGCATTTCCTATTACGATTTAAAGAGTCTAAAAATTTTGAAGGAACTTAAATAATATTTCCTAATAAATAGTGAGGACAACTCGAGAAATTTAAATTTTCTAGTACCATAACTATGCAATGCATTTCATTTTGCATTTGGAAACATATTATTTGAATAAAATATAACTTCTAACTCGCAAGTTGAAAATATTTGAAATGGGGAAACTAACCATTTTAATAAAACTGCTTTTACTCTTTTCGGGTATGTTTATAATTTATTTTTGCTATACTTTCTAAGCTCGATTTTAAATCTGAAAAGCAGAATTCAAAATTTTAGAATAATGTATGTACAAAAATGTACCGCCAAATCTCAAGACACACACACACACATACACATTAGAAACATATTAAAATATGTATATATATATATATCTCTATGAATATGTATATAAATGTATAATTGTTTTTTGCTGTCCTTAAAATAAAATTTTCTATAAGATATTAAAAAGAACTTTTTTCAACTCAAATTTAACCACTAATTGAACGTTAGTCCTGCTTTATTTGGTCCTAGAATACTTAAATATCTCTCACATGTGAATCTTCTAGATATATCTCACAGATATATCTAGGAAATATTTCTCATATTAATATTTTTCTCCCATACTTATTATTATATAATACCAATCTTAAAAATTCAAAAAGATAAGTTCTAAAACACTTTTAAATAATATCATCATTATTTTGATTAAGAAATTTTAATACAATTTATTGAACTTTTAATATATTTGTTTTATTAAACATTGTAAAATTGATATTGAATTTGAGAAGTATGATTAAACATTTTAACATTGCGCTCAAAAATAATGTTCATAAAGGAATTTAAAATAATTGGATAAAATCAATATTTTGCTTTTATGAAATGATTTTAAATATTGACAATTCTAATCATTATTTAAAATCAATTTATTAGTACAAATTTGCCAGTAAATAAACTTATGTTTTTAATTCTCTCATACTAAAAAGTTTTATTTCTAGTAGGCACTAAAATACTAAAATTCTCTCACAGATAGTTATTTGTGTAATGCTAAAATGCTTTTAATAAATTTGTAATATGTTAAATAATCTAAAAAAATTTAATATAATTACCTCTGCAAGCTTTTATACATCATAATGTGTTATATTGACTAAAATTATTTACCAAATTAAAAGGAGCTTTAGTTACATTTCCATATTAAATAAAAGAATATAAAAACCTTGAAAACTTTTAATTTTTTAGTATCATAGAAAATTAAAAGCATAGTTATGCACTGTGATTTGGTTTATTTTTGCATAAAGCTAATTGGAATAAAATTTAATTTGTAACTAACAGATGAAAGTATTTTAACTGGGAAAACTAAACATTTTAACAAAATTACATTTTTAAATTATTTTTAATACATACACTTATTTATTTTTGCTACGCATTCCAAACTTGATGCTTAATTTAGAAAGCATGGTTGAATATTTTAGTATTAAGAATAAAACATAAAGATTCGTAAAAAAAGTAAAGGAAATTAATTTTTTGCTTTTTACAATAATTGAATAGCTTTATTCAATATTTAAAATCGTTTTTCTGTAGTACATTAACTTCACTTTAGCTTCTAAATTAACATTTGCAGTATTTCTTATGCACTACAATACTAAAATTTCATTTCTTCCATATGCATTTATTTTTAATATAAAAATATGCTAAAGAGATTGAATACTTAAATTTATATCTTCAGTATTTAAAATCGTTGTTTTTATTTCCTTGTTTTAAACACATTAAATAAAATTTAGTTTATAAATAAACATTTTTCTTATTTCCCTTGCACTATCATTCTAACATTTCTTTCATATGCAGTTATTTTCAATATAAAAATATAATAAACAGATTTAATACTTACATTTTCCTATTCAACATACGAAATCTTGTTTTTAATACATTAACTTATTGTAGCTTCTAAATAAAAGTGTTTTCTAATTCCTTTGTGCAACAATGCGAAAATGTCACCGTATGTATTTATTTTCAGTATAAAAATATGCTAAAAGATTTAAGGCCATAAATTCAATATTTAAATTTTTCTATTCAATATTTAAACTATTTATTGAAATATAAACTTGACATAACTTAAATATAACTTAAATAAAATGTCTCCATTTTTTTCAATACAGTACTAAAATTTCTTTTATATACATTTATTTTTAATACAAAAATATGCTAAAAAATTCAATATTTAAATTTTTCTATTCGATTTTTATAATTGTTCTTTTATTATAGATACATTAACTTGAATTTAACTTCTAAACAAATACTTTCCCGGTTTCCTTTGCACTACAGTGTTACTTTTTATCAAATATATTTAATATTAATATATTTAATATATTTTTTTTTCAGCAGATTAACTTAAATTTAGCTAATAAATAAACTTTCTCTTTATATCCTTTGTACTACAATAGTAAACTTTTCCATATACATTAATTTTAATATAAAAATGGAAAATAATCGATACTTAAATTTTCCTTTGAATATTTTAATTGTATTTTCTTAAGTACATTAACTTAAATTCAGCTACTTAACAAACTTTCTCCCTATTTTTTTTAAGGCAATACTAAATTTTTTCCATATGTACCTTTTTTAACAAAGAAAAATGAAAATAATCGCCACTTAAATTTTTCTTTCAATATTTTAAATTGTATTCTAAGTACATTAACTTAAATCTAGCTACTCATCAAAATTTCTGACTATTTTTTTTCAATGCAATACTAAAATTTCTTCCATATACATTTATTTTTAATATGAAAATATAAAAATAATCGACACTTAAATTTTCCTTTCACTATTTTAAATTGTATTTTTTTAGTACATTAACCTAACTCTATCTACTTAACAAAATTTCTTCCTATTTCTTTTTTCAAAGCAATAATAATTTTTTTCCATATGCATTTTTTAATATGAAAATAGGAAAATAATCGACACTTAAATTTTCCTTTCAATATTTTAAATTGTATTTTTTAAGTACATTAACTTAATCTAGCTACTTAACAAAATTTCTTCCTATTTTTTTTAGTGCAATACTAAATTTTCTTCCATATACATTTATTTTTAATATAAAAATATGAAAATAATCGACACTTAAATTTTTCTTTCAATATTTTAAATTGCATTTAAGTACTTAAATTAAATATAGCTACTTAATAAACTTTGTCCCTATTTTTTTCAATGCAATACTAAACTTTCTTCCATATACATTTATTTTTAATATAAAAATATAAAAATAATCGACATTTAAATTTTCCTTTCAATATTTTAAATTGTATTTTTAAGTACATTAACTTAAATCTAGCTACTTAACAAACTGTCTCCCTATTTTTTTTTCAATGTAATACTAAAACTTCTTCCATATACATTTATTTTTAATATAAAAATATGCTAAAAACATTCAAAATAATTAGCTTTGAAAGCTTTTATTATTCAGAATATCCTAGCTTTTAACAAAAATATTTAACAAAATTTAACGAACTCAAATTATATTTCTTTTATTAAATAACGGAGACACCTCGAGACGGCATATTTATCTTTTTCCTCCCGTCCTCAAAATTAACCACTAAATAAACATTGGTTCCTGTTTTCTTTTGAAAACCTCCCGCACGGAATAAGCATCTTCCTGTTTCTTTTGAACGCCAAGCTTTTCATTTGTTGCATGCTTTTCAGCACTTATGCGGGCGAAGCATTTGAAACTAATATGTAATACTAGAGGCTCTGCATCCATCTTATGTTGTCACAACGTCGATCATTAATCACGTAAATCGCCTTCGCACAGACTGCAATTGTTTTTGACGAAGTAAGTGCATCATCATCACGATAGTATCTTGTATAACTGATCTTCAAATAGCCTTTGGCTTACTTTCAAAGGTTAACAGAAAACTCGGTTTAAAGAGTTAGACTTGATTGAATTTTTGTAGGGTACTATTTGGTACGCTTTAATGCATTCTCTGTTTTTCAATTTATAACTCTTTGTTCTTAAGAGTGTTTTCTTTTTGTCATGAATGCATGACAGAAACTAATCTTTAATTTATTTTAATTTAATTGGAAGCAATTGCGTTGTAAATAAGTAAATAAAGAAGTATTTTCTTCCTAGTGGAAACGATTAACAATCAATTTAAACGAGGAAAACAATTTTATTCAAATATAAGTACATTTAGAAGTGATATATCAGTCTTTAAATTGTTTTTATATGAAAGAAAATAACTTTCGTTGAAGCATAACAACAGTATAAACGTAAAAAATAAATGCTGATAATTTTCTTTAGAAATTTAATTAGTAAAGATGACAGATATATTCTTAATTGTAATGTGAAAATAAAATAAATTAAAAAATTAAGTTACTAATTTAGTGTTTTCATTTAATACTTCAATTCAGTTTTATTTTTCGCATACAGATGTTTTCTACTTCCGCTAGTTATAGTATTACTCACATACACATATGCATGTATATATATATATATATATATATATATATATATATATATATATATATATATATATATATATATATATATATATATATATATATATATATATATATATATATATATATATATATATATATATATATATATACAGATTCAGGGCTAGAACATATGATAGTGCTTGTACGCACGCAGGATGTCAAATTGTTTGGGTGGCTGATAGAAAATTTACCAGTTATACTTATTGATAGGGAATGGTTAAATATTACCTTACACGCATAAATAGGTGGTGGCCAAGTACTAACTTGCACGCCACATTTTTAGGGTAGCCACATTTTTAGGGTAGTAGATAGAATATCTACTAGGTATACGCATTGATAGGGAGAAC
>CM063511.1:143059514-143062014 GCA_032207245.1 Pardosa pseudoannulata | reverse complement strand
CTTTATTTTGTGCAAGAAAGTAAAAATAAGTTTCAAAAACTTATAGTTATTAACTCATAGTTATAGTTAATTAGTTTTAGAGTGTAGATTAAGAGTTTTCTTTTGTGTGTTAGTAGAGGCGGACATAAAACTGAACTGAAACTTTCCAAATTGTATTCAGGTTTGGTTTGGTTTGGAGTGCCACGGTCTACTATTTCGCAACACGAGGGCTAATGAGACCGGGACCTACATCTTAAAGCCGATTCCGAACGTCTACGAACATCCATGCCACAGTGGGGCTCGAACCCACGAACTGCTGCACCGAAGGCCAGCACCCTAACCAATCGGCCATCGTTCGGTCAAATTGCATTCAGCCATGGAATCAAAATAAGCATTTCCGATGAAAGCTGAACACTCAAATTGTTCGCGAGTACAATAGCTTCTTTATTTCGTGCAAGAAAGTAAAAATAAGTTTCAAAAACTTATAGTTATTAACTCATAGTTATAGTTAATTAGTTTTAGAGTGTAGATTAAGAGTTTTCTTTTGTGTGTTAGTAGAGGCGGACATAAAACTGAACTGAAACTTTCCAAATTAGATTCAGTTATGGAAACAAAATAAGCATTTCAGCTGAAATCTGAACACTGAAATTGTTCACGAATACAATACCTTCTTTATTTTGTGCAAGAAAGTAAAAATAAGATTAAAAAACTTATAGTTAAAAACTTATAGTTAATTCGTTTTAGAGTGTAGATTAAAAGTTTCCCTTTATGTTGTTAGTAGAGGCGGACATAAAACCGAATTGAAAATTACCAAATTGGAATCAGGCATGGAATCAAAATAAGCATTTCGGCTGAAATTGTTCACGATTACTATATCTTCTTTATTCCGTACAAGAAAGTAAAAATAAGTTTCAAAAACTTATAGTTAATTCTTTTTAGAGTGTAAATTAAGAGTTTCCTTTCGTGTTGTTAGTAGAGGCGGACATAAAACCGAACTGAAACTTACCAAATTGAATTCAGGCAGGGAATCAAAATAAGCATTTCGGCTGAAATTTGAACACTAAAATTGCTCGTAATTACAATACCTTCTTTATTTCGTGCAAGAAAGTAAAAATAAGTTTCAAAAACTTATAGTTATTAACTCATAGTTATAGTTAATTAGTTTTAGAGTGTAGATTAAGAGTTTTCTTTTGTGTGTTAGTAGAGGCGGACATAAAACTGAACTGAAACTTTCCAAATTAGATTCAGTTATGGAAACAAAATAAGCATTTCAGCTGAAATCTGAACACTGAAATTGTTCGCGAATACAATACCTTCTTTATTCCGTACAAGAAAGTAAAAATAAGTTTCAAAAACTTATAGTTAATTCTTTTTAGAGTGTAAATTAAGAGTTTCCTTTCGTGTTGTTAGTAGAGGCGGACATAAAACCGAACTGAAACTTACCAAATTGAATTCAGGCAGGGAATCAAAATAAGCATTTCGGCTGAAATTTGAACACTAAAATTGCTCGTAATTACAATACCTTCTTTATTTCGTAAAAGAAAGTACAAATAAAAAAAATGAAATAAAAAATAATCTGAAGCAGAAACCGAAACTCAGATTCCAATCATTTTAGCTTTTATCTGTAACAAAGATTTTTTTTATTTCCAAATCTCTTTTTGATCCCCAAGTCATTTTTTCGATATAAACCCAATTAGAGTTTATTGTTTTTTACTTAGATCTGCCAACAAACGAAGTTCGGACCAATGAATTATTGTTTGGGAGTCTGTTAAAGGGAATTGTATTTTGTCTGAAAGGAATACTTCGGTGTTGTTTTCTTTATGACCATGTAATTGTCCAACTCTTGTAAATCTTTTAATTTTCAAAGCGCAAGGTTTATTTGATTTGATTGAATTATTGTTTTGGATAGAAATTTTTGGGATGGAAAGGGGAATGTCACTCTCCATTTTAGGTGATATAAGTACATGTTCAGACTTAATATTACAACACCCTTTTTCGTTTCACCATAAACTAAAATGTTCGGCTCCTTATAAAGCATAATTTTTACACCTTCATTTATAACATTCATATGAAATTTTTTAAAAACTATTTAGTTTCAATATTCCAAGTAGTATAATTTTTAAAATAACGTAAAAATATACATTTGTCCAACATACCCGCAAGATGGCTTTGGCAATATGAAATTAGAAACTAAATTTTTATTTCAAATCGAAAATAAATATATTTTTAATATGACATATTAAAACTAATAGAAAAGCAATATTCCAAGTAGTAGTTTATTTTAAAAATAACGTAAAAATATACATTTGTCCAACATACCCGCAAGATGGCTTTGGCAATATGAAATTAGAAACTAAATTTTTATTTCAAATCGAAAATAAATATATTTTTAATATGACATATTAAAACTAATAGAAAAGCAATATTCCAAGTAGTATAATTTTAAAAATAACGTAAAAATATACATTTGTCCAACATACCCGCAAGATGGCTTTGGCAATATGAAATTAGAAACTAAATT
>CM063511.1:143029514-143054514 GCA_032207245.1 Pardosa pseudoannulata | reverse complement strand
TAGCTGAAATTCAAGCTAAAGCTGAGGAAAACAACAATGAAAGCGATCCTAATAACAACAAATGGGAAGAAATTTTGTCAAAAGATGACTTTGAAAATCAGGAAATGAGTAGAAAATTTTTTTTAAATTATATATTCGTTCAAATCAATGTTATTCTTTCGGAGATACCCCCTTTCGAGAATACTGTAGCTGAAATTCAAGCTAAAGCAGATGAAAACAATAATGAAAGTGACAATAATAAGGACGAAAATGAAAAATATCAATCCCAACATACTCAGTGGCTTTTGAGAGCCCAGAAAACCATCAATCGGAACGAATATATAATTTTAAAAATTTTCTCTACTCATTTCCTGATTTTCAAAGTCATCTTTTGACAAAATTTCTTCCCATTTTCTTGTTTATAGGATCGCTTTCATTGTTGTTTCTAAACTCAAACATCAGTAGTTATGATACAGGGGAGAATAATTCACTTTTAAAGAGCAAATACCGATTATAACAAACAACGTTTATATGGTTCATAAACTGTTACTGACCACCTTTTTAGTTTAGGCAATCTTTTCTCAAGAGAGACAAATCACACGGTAACAACAAGAAGTAGGCGATTTGGAAAATTTGGAAATGAGAAGAGAAAAATTTGAAAATTATGTATCCATTGACACTACTGTTATCCTTTGCGAGATACCTACTTCCGAGAATATTATAGCTGAAATTCCAGCTAAAGCAGAGGAAAACAATAATGAAAGCGATGATAATATCGACGAATGGGAAGAATTTTTGTAAAAAGATGACTTGGAAAATCTGGAAATGAGTAGAGAAAAATTTTAAAATTATATATTCAATGAAGACAATGTTATTCTTTCGGAGACACCCACTTTCGAGAATACTGTAGCTGAGATTCAGGCTAAAGCAGATGAAAATAATAATGAAAGTGACAATAATAACAACGAAGGTGAAAAATATCAAGTCCAACATATTCAATGGCTTTTGAGTGCGCAGAAAACCCTCAAAATTACAAACTCAAATATCAGCTGTTATAATGCATGGGAGAATAATTCACTTTTAACGATCAAACCCGATTATAACAAGCAATATTTAAGTGCTTCATAAAACTTTTATTGACCACCTTTACAGCTTAGCTAATCTTTTCTCAAGAGAGACAAATTACACGGTAACAACAAGAAGAAGTAGATGAATTGGAAAATTTGGAAATTACGTGTGCATTGATATTACTGTTATCCTTTGAGAGGTACCTACTTCCGAGAATGTTGTAGCTGAAATTCAAGCTAAAGCATAGGAAAACAATAATGAAAGCGGTGATAATAATGACGAATAGGAAGAATTTTTATAAAAAAATGAGTTGGAAAATCCGGAAATGAGTAGAGAAAAATTTTAAAATTATATATTCGTGGAAGCCTATAATATTTTTTTGGAGATCCACCCTTTCTAGAATACTGTAGATGAAATTCAACCTAAAACAGATGAAAATAATGATGAAAATAATGGGGGTAATAACGACGAAGGTGAAAAATATCAAGCTCAACATATTCAATGGCGTTTGAGTACGCAGAAAACCATCAAACTTAGATACTCAAACATCAGTTGTTATAATGCATAGGGGAATTATTCACTTTTAACGAGCAAACCCCGGTTATATCAAGCAATATTTATGTGCTTCATAAAACATTTATTACACTGGAAAATTTGGAAATGAGAAGAAAAAATTTTGAAAATTATGTATCCTTTGACAGTACTGTTATCCTTTCCGAGATACCTACTTTCGAGAATATTGTAGCTGAAATTCAAGCTAAAGCAGTGGAAAACGATAATAAAAGCAATGATAATAAGAACGAATGTTAAGAATTTTTCTGAAAAGATGACTTGGAAAATCTGGAAATGAGTAGAGAAAAATTTAAAAATTATATATTCGTTGAAGGCAATGTTATTCTTTCGAAGGCACCAATTTTCGAGAATACTGTAGATGAGATTCAAGCCAAAGCAGAAAAAAATAATAATGAATGTGACAATAATAACAACGAAGGTGAAAAATATCAAGCTTAACATACTCAATGGCTTTTGAGTGAGTTGAAAACCATCAAACTTACAAACTCAAACATCAGCTGTTATAATGCATGGGAGAATAATTCACTTTTAACGAGCAAAGCCCGATTATAACAAGCAATATTTATGTGCTTCATAAAACTTTTATTGACCACCTTTACAGCTTAGTTAATCTTATCTCAAGAGAGATAAATCAAACGGTACAACAAGAAGTAGACGACTTGGAAAATTTGGAAATGAGAAGAGAAAAATTTGAAAATTATGTATCCATTGATTCTACTGTTTTCCTTTGCGAGATACCTACTTCCGAGTATATCGTAGCTGAAATTCAAGCTAATGCAGAGGAAAACATTAATGAAAACGGTGATAATCACGACGAATATGAAGAATATTTGTAAAAAGATGACTTTGAAAATCTGGAAATGAGTAGAGAAAAATTTAAAAATTATATATTTGTTGAAGACAATGTTATTCTTTCGGAGACACCCTGTTTTCGAGAATACTGTAGCTGATATTCAAGCTAAAGCAGATGTAAATAATAATGAAAGTGACAATAATGACGACGACTGTGAAAAATATCAAGCCCAATATACTCAATGGCTTTTGAGTGCTCAGAAAACAATCCAACATACAAACTCAAACATCAGCTGTTATAATGCATGGTAGAATAATTCACTTTTAATAAGCAAATCCCGATTATAACAAGCAATATTTATGTGCTTCATAAACTTTTATTGACCACCTTTATGGTTAGCTAATCTTTTCTCAAGAAAGATAAATCAAACGGTAACAACAAGAAGTAGATGACTTGGAAAATTTGGAAATGAGAAGAGAAAAATTTGAAAACTATGTATCCATTGACGCTACTGTTATCCTTTGCGAGATACCTACTTACGAGAATATTGTAGCTGAAATTCAAGTCAAAGAAGATGAAAACAATAAGGAAAGCGATGATAATAACGACGAATATGAAGAATTTTTGTAAAAAAATGACTTTGAAAATCTAGAAATGAGTAGAGGAAAATTTAAAAATTATATATTTGTTAAAGACAATGTTATTCTTTCGGAGACACCCTGTTTTCGAGAATACTGTAGCTGAAATTCAAGCAGATGAAAATAATAATGAAAGTGACAATAATAACGACGAAGATGAAACACATCAAGCTCAACATACTCAACGGCTTTTGAGTGAGCAGAAAACCATCGAACTTACAAACTCAAAAATCGGCTGTTATAATGAATGAGAGAATAATTCACTTTTAACGAGGAAACTGCTATTATAACAAGCAATATTTATGTGCTTCATGAAAATTTTATTGACCACTTTTACAGCTTAGCTAATCTTTTTCAAGAGATACAAATGACACGGTAACAACAAGAAGTAGACGACTTGAAAAATTTGGAAATGAGAAGAGAAAAATTTGAAAATTATGTATCCATTGACGCTACTGTTATCCTTTGCGAGATACCTACTTCCGAGAATACTGTAGCTGAAATTCAATTCAAAGCAGATGAAAACAATAAGGAAAGCGATGATAATAACGACGAATATGAAGAATTTTTAAAATAAAATGACTTGGAAAATCTGGAAATGAGTAGAGAAAATTTTAAAAATTATATACTCGTTGAAGAAAATGTTATTCTTTCGGAGATAACCCCTTTCGAGAATACTGTAGTTGAAATTTAAGCTAAAGCAGATGAAAATAATAATGAAAATGACAATAATAAGGACTACGGTGAAAAATATTATCCAACATAATCAATGGATTTTGAATGTGCAAAACCCATCGAACTTACAAACTCAAATATCAGCTGTTTTAATGCATGGGAGAATAATTCACTTTTAACGAGCAAACCCGTGTTATAGCAAGCAACATTTATGTGCTTCATAAAACTTTTATTGACCACATTTACAGTTTAGTTAATCTTTTATGAAGAGAGACAAATTACAAAGTAACAACCAGAATAAGTATACGACTTTGGAAAATTTGGAAATGAGAAGAGAAAAATTTGAAAATTATGTATCCATTGACGCTATTGTTATCCTTTGCGAGATACCTACTTTCGAGAATATTGTAGCTGAAATTCCAGCTAAAGCAGAAGAAAACAATAATGAAAGCGATGATAATAACGACGAATGGGAAGAATATTTGTAAAAAGATGACTTGGAAAATCTGGAAATGAGTAGACAAAAATTTAAAAAGTATATCTTTGTCGAAGCCAATGTTATTCTTTTGGAGACACCCATTTTCTAGAATACTGTAGCTGAGATTCAAGCTAAAGAAGATTAAAACAATAATGAAATCGATGATAATAACGAGGAATGGGAAGAATTCTTTTGAAAAGAGACTTCGAAAATCTGGAAATGAGTCGAGAAAAATTTAAAAATTATATATTCCATGAAGACAATGTTATTCTTTAGGAGACGCCCTTTTTCCAGAATACTGTAGCTGAGATTCAAGCTAAATCTGATGAAAATAATAATGAAAGTGAAGATAATAACAACGAAGGTGAAGAATATAAAGCCCAACATACTCAATGGCTTTTGAATACTTAAAAAAGCATCAAAATTTTTTTGAAGTCAGGGGCACACATAACGATGTTTTTTTGTCCATGAGTGTTCTCCAAAGAACAATAACACTAGAAAGAGACAATAAAACAATTCAAACCAAATTACTCAACTTCTTTTGTTTTGCACGGAAATAAAAAATAAATAAGGTAAGTAAACATAACGTAGTAAGTAGTATAAATTTTTATGGCGTTTCATGAACTCGTTTTAGACGAGTACTCGGTTATAATAAGAAAAAATCAAAGTCCTTTAGCTTGGTACAAGCGAGTTCAACTTTATAATATTTTATATGGAAATTTAAGTTTTAAATAAGTATATTGTTTTAATTTTAAAAGCATTAACCACGCTTTTTCTCATAAATACTTTTAGGTTTATTTCATTTGAGACTTATTTTAAGGTTTGGGAGTACTATGGTCTACTTTTTGTTACGAGAGCTAATGAGACTGGGACCTACTGCTGAAAGCCGATTCCGAACGGCTACGAACATCCATGCAGCAGTGGGATTCGAACCCATGAACTCCGGTTCCGAAGGTCAGTGCCCTAACCATTCGGCCATCTTAAAATCTTAGTATAACAGGAATATTTAGAAAATAAAAATTTTTTGTATCTTTTAAAATTAAATTATTACAAGTTCTTCGAAAACACCCTAACATTGATAAAGAATATCTAGTTTTGTATTTTTAAGTGGTATATTTTTTAGATAACATAAATATATACATAATAAAAAAATCACTTCCTTTAATATAAATTTAAAAAGTAGGTATTTTAAAAACTAAATTTTTGTACCAAATTGAACATAAATTTCTATCTTTTTTATTCTGCAAACCTCAAACATTAAAGTTATGTGGCATTTTAAAATTTAGAAAATTCCAAAAACTTTTAAGAAATTTTTAAAAAATTCTGCCATGCACTAAAACATAAATTATCTCTTGTATTATTAAAATTGAGATTTACAGAATACAACTGATAATTACCTTCTATTTGATATAAAAATAGTAAATATCATCAAATGTTTCATGCTAGAATGATAATTTTTACTGCAAACATATTTAAATAATTCATAACAAATAGAGATTTATGTCACGTTACAAATACAAAAGATAAAACTTAAAATGATAAATGACGCTCCTCCATTATTTAGCAACAATAAAATAAAAATTGAAGTGATATTCTAAAAACTAGAAATTTCTCCGAATTTATGAAACAAAATCTGCTTTGTTGTATTTTAAGAAATCGATGAATGAATAAAAAAAATTGCGATTCTGTACTGTTTGAAAGAAATCTTTCTATATTCCTCTAAAAGGTTTTGTTTTGCATTTTAAATCAATTTCCCCTCGATCTTCTCCTTATACCCTCTCTCTTTTTTATTTTTCAAATACCCATTTCGTCGACGAATTGTTTGTTGACAGTTTCAATCGATTGCTGAAAGATATATGATCAGGTCAGACAGTAACTTTATCAACTCCTCCTAAAAACATTTGGAATTTCTGTCTACAGATTCGAATAAATAATCACAGTGAAACATCTTTTAAAATTTTTTTTTCACAGACACAGAAGCAAGTTTCGTATGCGATCACACAAGTAATTTTTTTCAAGAGTTAGGTAAATGATAATGTATACTAGATGCTATGAATTCTTGCTGATTATTGATTCTTGTAAAATTAAAGAAATGAAATTTCGAAGTTTAAAAGAAATGTTATGTTAAGTATTTGTAATTCAGTATTTGCATCAATAAAAGAAATTTGTTCACAATCTTTGTTTCATTAGTATTCAATTTTGAAATCTGCGGGCAAAAATTAAGGGAAGAATTCTTATCAAAACAATAATTCAAAAATACATAATTAAATGATTACTTTTATTTAAAATTCTGTAATAGCATTTGGAAAAGATTTTTCTATTTTAAGGAATTATTTATATTTTTTACATCCACAAAATCTTTTGATCTCTAGAGTTAATTATTTGACAGATAAGTTTAATATTTTACCAGAAATAACATATATTTATCATATGTTTATATTTTAAAAATAATTGCCAAGTAATGAGGCTCTAGACAAGTAACTGATAAAGATATTTAAAAAAATTATGAGGAACTAAAAATCATTCCAGTAGAAAATCTTCAAGGGTCATAGTACCTTTCCAGACTTAAAATCTTAGTATAACAGTAATATTTAGAATATAAAAAGTTCTGCTTTTTTAAATTCAATTTTTACAAGCTCTTCGAAAACACTCTAACTTTGATAAAATATCTAGTTTTGCATTTTCAAGTGGTATATAAGTGGTACAAGGATCAAGTGGCATAACTATTTAGGGTACTACCATATTGTGGTTGACTTTTTGATTCTTAATCTGTTCTCTTGTATTAAAAGTATTTGAACTCAAGCTCAATCGAATTGTTTTAGCCTAACAACGGCCGAATGGTAGAGTGATGTTCTTGTACCGGAGTTCGCGGTATCGAATCGGCTTTAAGCAGTAGGTCCCGGTCTCAACAGCCCTCGTGAGCAAAACAGATGAGCCTTGTGACCATAGCGCTTCAAATCAAATCAAACCAATCGAATTGTTTGACAACTATATTACATATCCTTCTATTTCTGTTATCTCTATGGTAACATCTTCTTAATATTCATCTAAATTTTGCCTTTAAATTTTGAATTTTTGATCTAAATTTTATCTTTTATTAATCTTAGTACAAAGTCGAATAAAACTCTACCTTCATCCCCATCTTATTCACTTCATCTTTGTTGAGTTTGGTTAGTATGCCTGATTTTAACACGTCGTGGGTCTTTTACATATACATTTCTGCTAATTTGACTGTACTCCTAAAGAGCAATTTTCAAGAAAAAAAAACATGATTAAACAATTCAAAATAGTTTAGAACTTAGAGGACTAATATTAAGTGTTTAAACTTGCGTAATCACGATAACGTTCCTTAAATGTTCCACATAATGTTCATTGTGACTTAATATTGTGATAGTATCTTTTAATTTTGATGATAAGTAAACTATCAACTAATGTGTTCTTACGGTTTTAAATTGCAAGAAATTTCCATAAGTTTTCATATTTTTTATTCTGGTTTTATGTGGCCATTTAATCAAAATAACTAGTAAAGTATTTATTATTTCATTTGAAGCTTTATAATGTACAAAAATCTCAGCTACTAGTATATATAAAGATTTTTAGAAGTAATTTATTTAGAAGTAATTGTTATTTTTATCTGCTTAAGAAAGGTTTTTCATTAACAGTGGAAGCATATGTTTTCAAGTTAAAGACATCTGTACTTTAAAATCTGCAGAATAACTTATTGTGGCTTATTGAAGAAAACTAAAAAGATTATTTATAAGTTTCAATTCATTTCGCTATGTGAGTTGTATAAGATTATCTTAGTTTTAAAAACCAAACTAAGTTAGCAAGTACTGATTACAATTACAACCGAAAACGAAAGTGTAGATAAACCATAGGAAATAAAATAAAAATAATGACTTACCGATTTGTCCTGATTGTACCAAACTGTAAGATGATTTACAGCTAAATTTTGGAATTAAAAAAAGTAAAATCCAATGAAAAAATGACTTTAAAAATTTCCATAATAACACAGAATTTATTTCACGAGCACACTCAAGAAACATCAGAATTACTATATAAACATAGCACAGAGAGAGCCATCTAGTGGATTGATTACGGAACTCAAGACCGAACATCAGTAATTAGCTAAAACTTTTGAATGCTTACCCTGTTACAAATTATTTAAGCCTGCTTAGCAAAATTCAACAATATAAAAATCTTTAGTTTAAAATAAAGAGCAGTGCTATCTCATTTGGCAAAAGCTTGATCTCCGAGGTTTAAGTCAGCGAAAGATCCGCCGTGCTCATTAATGTCCGTTGATGTACGTAAAATAAGTTCGTTGTTGCAATGTCCTCCAAATTCAGCTCTGGAGGTGGCAATCCTGCCTAGGAGCTGTTATCCTTGGTCCTTACTTCTAAATTAATTTGACTTAGCGAATACAATGTTACTCGTCTCCGTAGCTATCTGTAAGCTACACGTGCTCCCGGTGTGATAGTAACTGAGTAACAGCACAACAACCTTGTTTGGCACCATGATATATGTCTGTGTTACTGTGAATGCCCGAAATTCGAGAATGTCTACACTCACCGGTGAATGTCGACATACAAGAAATACCTCGGTGAAAGACCGAATATTTGATTATATTCTTATATATTCCCACTATCACCGGTGTATGTCGACATTCCCTATGCATTGATGGTGAGATTTCTTCTCAAGAAATATCGCTGAGAGAAGCCGCTGCAGCTAATTCGAAAAGTGTAGGACAAGTCATACACAATGTCATTGAAAAAAATATTCATAGTAGATGCCATTGTAAAAGCAAGAGACTCTTGTGCAACTCAAAATGCTACAACAGTTTAAATTGTTGCAAAAAATAAGATAGTATAACGTCAAACACATAATTAAGTTAATTATTGGTATTATTTTCTGTTTTAAGAGTGTTCAGTTTGTAAGAACTTTATCAGTTACGTGTGATATTACTATACATTTGACTGAATTACAGAGAAGAATATATAAATCTCTGACATGTTCAGCATTCACCATTAGAGAAATATGTATGTCGACACTTACTGGTGTAAGTCAGAAATAAGGGTATTTAGCAACTATTTCGGACATACACCAAACGACTATGTGAATGTTGACATTCACCGGTGAAAGTCGACATTCTCTAAATTTCGGTCTTTCACTGTAACATGTGTATTACCAGGTACATCGTTAAAAAATTTTTAAATAAAGAACAATCAATTTTATTTTTTTAATACTTTATTTTTTTATTTTCTATTAACAATTTAAAAGAATGTGAGTATATCATACATCACAGATCTCATATACAAAATATTTTCCATAGAAAATGTTTCTTTATAATTAAACTTTAAGCAACTTAATCCTATTTTACCTCTAGTTTTATACTCTGTCATCCCCGCAGCAATTTTTAAAAACGCATTTGTTTGATTGCTATGAACTATTTTAGCATATTTCTACTAAAGAATGTATTTTAGTATTTAAAAATTATTAATGTGAAACATATATTAAGAAATTTTAAATGAGAATCCTATTTTTAATAATAATGCAGCATATAATATACGATGCTGGTATTTTTAACTTCCCATTTTGTATTAAAATGCCATTGTTAATTTCTAAGTCAGTTCTTTATTTAACTCTTAAATAAAAATTCTGTAATTAAATTTTATATAAAAAATTAAATATTTTAAGTTAAGCATATTTAAATTTTATATTTTAAAGAAATGTGGTTTTATTCTTCTTTATATGTGATATTAAAGCATTTAGTCTTTATTTTATTTTCTCTTTTCTCTTCCAATCCTCTATCGTCTTCTAAAATTCTTCCTTTCTTCTTCGACTTGTCGAGTGACAGCCGCGATCGATTGTCGCATGATAGATGACCAAGATAGAGAATAATTCGATCAACATCTCTTCATCGGAATAACAAAAACGTTTTTTCTCTGGTCCAAATAATTATAGAGAAGAGAAACTGGAACCGATTTTGACGGATATTTAGAGTTAGTTTCGGCGCTGGAGAAAGTTCTCGATTTTTGTGCTTTTGAGATTTTTCAGCTTCTCTTTCTGCAGAAGCTTCTAAGTAGTCTCCACTCACGTTGTTAAAGTTTCATCTAGTTTGCTTTATTCTAATGTATTTTTGTTTTAAAGTCTTACTAACAGAAGCCTTCATCGAAATAAAAAAAAACCTTTTCCTCTAGTCAAAATAATTAAAGCGAAACCTAGAATCGATTTTGACGAATATTTAGAATTAGTTTTAGCGCTGGAGAAAATTCTCTATTTTTTGTGTTTACCAGGTTTTTTAGCTTCTAGAGAAATTTCTTAAGAGTGATATTATGCTATTCACGGTGTTAAATCTTCTTTTAGTTTGCTGTATTCTATGGTATTTTTGTTGTGAAGTTTAC
Organism: Pardosa pseudoannulata; assembly: GCA_032207245.1. NCBI lineage: Eukaryota > Metazoa > Arthropoda > Arachnida > Araneae > Lycosidae > Pardosa > Pardosa pseudoannulata. Next base: position 143,043,909 of record CM063511.1, on the reverse strand, counting down.
TAACAGAAGCCTTCATGAGAATAACACAAACGTTTTCCTCTGGTCCAAATAATTGGAGAGAAGATAACCTAGAACCAATATTGACGAATGTTTAAAGTTAGATTCAGAGCTGGAGAAAGTTTTTGATTTTTGTGTTTTGGGGATTTTTCAGCTACTCTTCACCTACTAGGTGCTTCTAAAGAGTGGTAGTATGGTATACACGTTGTTAAAGCTTCTTCTAGTTTACAGTATTCTAATGTATTTTTGTTTTAAAGTTTTACTAACAGAAGCCTTTACCGGAATAGCAAAAACCCTTTCCTCTAGTCCAAATAATTAAAGAAAAGAGAATCTAGAACTGAATTTATATTTTAGTTTCAGTGCTGGAGAAAATTCTCTATTTTTGCGTTTTTGAGGTTTTTTAGCTTCTTTTTCTAGAGAAACTTCTAAAGAGTAATATTATGGTATACACGTTGTTGAAGCTTCTTCTAGTTTGCTGTTGTCTAATGTATTTTTGTTTTAAAGTCTTACTAACAGAAGCCTTCATCGAAATAAAAAAAACCTTTTCCGCTAGTCAAAATAATTAAAGAGAAACCTAGAACCGATTTTGACGGATATTTAGAATTAGTTTCAGCGCTGGAGAAAATTATCTATTTTTGTGTTTTTGAAAGGTTTTAGCTTCTTTTCTAGAGAAGCTTCTAAAGAGTAATATTATGCTATTCACGTTGTTAAAGTTTTTTCTAGTTTACTGTAGTTTATGATATTTTTGTTTTAAAGTTTTAATAATAAAATCTGTCAATAGAATGAAGAAAATGTTTTCCTCTAGTCCAAATAATTAAAGAGAAAAGAATCTAGAACCAGCCTTGAAACTGAACAGCGTTGAAACTAACTCTGAGTACCCGTCAAAAGACGGGTATTCAGAGGTGTAAGATATACCAGATCAATTATATTTACATCAAGGAATTTTGGTATCCAACGGAAAATTGAAACTCAAGAGTGTTCAAGGAACTACTTCGTATCAGCTTCTGAAGACTGATGTATTGGACTACCTTACAGGAAGTCCAAGTCCATTGGATTGCACAAGTGACATAAATGGTGTACATGTTCAGAGAGAATGCTTGCGTACAAGTCGTCTGCCAATGTTCTCCCTACAAAAGTTGTCCGGCGATGTAGAGTTACTTGGTCTTCGTGGACTTTGAAGTTCATCGTGGACGTGTTCTTCGTCACGAGTTCTTCGAAGTCCTTCGTGGTTTCTTAAAATTTGTAGCTCAAATTAGAAGAGAGCAAAAATTTTTGGCTCTACAATTGTTGTAACACTGTCATGGACTTTTGGCTCTAATGCAAGGTTTCAATCCACAGTATCTCGACTGAGAAGTAATTCGTTTAACACCGTACGGAGAGCTTTCCAAGAAATTTTTAATGATCAGTTACCTTTTTTTGATAATTCCTACCTGTCTGGTTGAATTCAGGTGCATTCTAATATTTTCTTACAACACGTGCCTACTGCTATAGCTTTCATTGCCGATTGTTGTATAACAGATGAGCTGGACAGAAATAAATATAACTTAATTGGAATAACGAAAACATTTTCCTCATCCAAATGACCAAAAAAACTATAGAGATGAGAAATGAGAATCAATTTTGATGGATATGAAGAGTTAATTTTAGTGCAAAAGACTCGATGATATTCGAGAAGATCTCGATCTTTTAATATCTAACAGCAAGAATTTTTTTCAAGAGTCTCTAAAGAATGATATTAAACTACTCAGATTTCTAAACTTTCTTTTAATTTTCAAAATATTTTAAGGATTTTTTTAATCATTTTATAAAATACTTTTACCTAAGTAAAAGTTCATTTAAAACCCAAACAATTTCATTATCTGTTATGAAATGGTTAAATTTTAAATTTAGTATTCCTTTATTACATATCATGATTGCATTTTAACATGATTGAATAAAATGTGTGAATTCAGAGAGGCAATTAAGGAAAGGAGTTTGTACTCTGGAACAGTTAACATCATTAATTATTTTATTGGAGTGTTAATCAAACATTTTAGCAATTTCTGCGCAGACAAATTAATAACAGCTAAGTTAATTCTAGAAAATGCTTGTATTTGTTTCTTAGTATTTAATCTAACAAACATTGACATATATTTGATCTTTTGAAAGATACATCATTTTATGAAAAGAATTTACAATAGTGGTATGATATATGACACAAATCTTTATTTATTATAAGTTTTTTCAGTTTTGAAAGAATTTCTATTTTTGTCCATTTTTAGTTCATATAAAGATAAAGCTACAATTTTTCTTTTACACCCAAAAAAAATCTTTACCCGTTAAAAATTAGTTAAATTTTAAACATAATGTGCCTGTATTACTTATCTTTATTATCTTTTAACATGTTATATAAAATATATGAATTTAGAGTAGTAATTAAGAAAAGAAGTGGTTTGCTTTAACTAAATTTTGCACACAGATGTATCTTTAACAGCTGCAATTATGTATGAAATATACGAATTTATTTTAAGTTTTAGTAAAGTACGTTAAAATTTAAATCTTAGATTTATAGATTGCATTTGGAGAAAGATAGACCATTTTATTTTAATCGAGGTTCTCAAATTTTATTTCTAATTTTTATAGCTGAAAAGTTTATTTGTTATTTGCTTTTATCCTGCTACGATGAATCCTTATAGTTAGTACTTGATAACACATTGTCAATTTAAGAGGGCAGCACAAGTTTTGTGTTTAAATTCAATGGAACCCATTCACCAACCCATTGGTGTATAGATGCAAGCATATATTTAACCCTTTAAAGACGTCTGGTCGTATATACAACACAATCTAAATTGAGTCCAGAAGGGCTCTAAAATTGAAACGTTTCCCTGTTGCAGACCTAGGACAAGAGTAATAACTGTTTACCCTTAATCATGTGACATGAACCTTACACCATAGGATTTCTTTTTTATGAATTAAACCAAAGACACTGTTTATGAACCTCGATGATGATTACACTTCAAGAATTTAAAGAATGCTTTTGTGCAGCATTAAGAACCATTGGCATTGTACATATACACCTTCTAAATTGAGTCCAGAAAGGCTTTAAAATTGAAACATTTCCCTATTACAGACCTAGGACAAGAGGAACAATTGTTTACCCTTCATCGCGTGGCCATCAAGATTCACAAACCTTACACCATAGAATTTCTTTTTTATGAATTAAACCAAAGACACTATTTATGAACGTCAAATCTCAATACACTACAAGAATTTAAAGAATTTTTTGTGCAACATTAAGAACCATTGGCAGGGCACATATACACCTTTTAAATTGAGTCCAGAAAGGTTCTAAAATTGAAACATTTCCCTATTACAGACTTAGGACAAGAATAACAATTGTTTACCCTTAATCACGTGGTCATCAAGATTCGCGAGCCTTACACCATGGGATTTCTTTTTTATGGATTACACCAAAGACACAGTTAATGAACCTCGATGCTGAGTACACTACAAGAATTTAAAGAATACTTTTGTGCAGCCTTAAGAACCATTGGCATTGTACATATACACCTTCTAAATTGAATCCAGAAAGAAACATTGAAATTGAAACATTTCCCTATTACAGACCTAGAAAAAGAGTAACAGTTGTTTACCCTTAATCACGTAGCCATCGAGATTCGAAAATCTTAAGGGATTTCTTTTTATGGATTACACCAAAGACACTGTTTTTGAACCTCGATGCTAAAAAAACTATAAGAATTTAAAGAATGCTTTTGTGCAACATTAAGAACCATTGGCAGTGTACATATACACCTTCTAAATTGAGTCGAGAAAGGTTTTAAAATTGAAACATTACCCATTACAGACCTAAGACAAGAGTAACAATAGTTTACCCTTAATCATGTGGCCATCAAAATTCGCGAACCTTACACCATGGGATTTCTCTTTTATGGATTACATCAAATACACTGTTTATGAACCTCGAAGCTGAATACACTACAAGAATTTAAATAATCTTTTTGTGCAACATTAAGAACCATTGGAAGTATATATACATACCTTCTAAGTTGAGTCCAGAAAGAAACATTAAAATTGAAACATTTCCCTGAAATTGAAACATTTCCCTATTACAGACCTAGGAAAAGAGTAACAGTTGTTTACCCTTAATCATGTGGCAATCAAGATTCGCGAACCTTACGGCATGGGATTTCTTTTTTATGGATTATTTAAAGAATGCTTTTTTGCAAAATTAAGAACCATTGGCAGTGTAATGCTAAAAAATGCATAGAACGGACTTGTTTACAGATTATATGTTTCTCGAGAAACTAAAGGTCATACGTCAAACCTTTGTAAATTAATTTAAATTTGGAATACCTTTTATTTAATTTCGTGTAACACATACTGTAATATTCGTAATAGTTTCGAAAATAAAAATATTTAAAATTCGGTTATCCATTTGCATTATAATCCTTATTTTTTATTTGCTTAGTAAAATCCATTTTTTTTAAATTAACATGCAGTACTCTTATAAATAATTCTTTTTAAATACCCAAAGAAAATAGTTAAATGATTTACGAAAGTTATTTGCACATAATAACTATAATTTTAACATTCATGAGCCTGTACCATTTTCTACTGCACTTAGTTTAAAGATTCACAAAGATCAGCCTAAAATCTTTAATTTCCCATTCCATCGTGTGAATCAATCGCGTTTCACCTTACCACTATTATTGTTTTCGTAAGATGAATATTTTTCTTCTAGGGTCTTGTTTACTAGCGGTGATTCGACAGCCAAGAACTTATATCGATTTTTACAAGAAGAATTTTAAAGTTAGACGGTAACTCAATCGATTGCTAAAACAACAGGAATACCCATTGTGCTATCATCGAATTTAACCGACGGAATAATCCGAGCTTTTCAACTTTGAAAAAAAAATATTTTGAACAAAACAGAAAAGGGAACAAAAAGGAGGTCATAAACGGCGTTCGACATTATGATAAATTTATCGAACTTATTTATTGAACGCCAAAAGTTTTCGACTACAAAGGGTTTTACCTTTGAGGTTTAAAACTTTTTCAACTCTATTTTTCGTTTGGATGAATATGTTTTCTTGAAAGCTGAATTGGGATCTGAAGAATTTCGTTTAAAATAATTTGCGGCTTTATTGGAAAACGATTTTGTTTATTTTGATATTACCACAAGACTTAGCACTTGCAATTTCTCAAAGTGCGGAATTACTTTTAATCCTTCTGGGGCTGTATGGCTTCGGCCGGGTCAGCTTAGGAATTCTCTTACCCTAATCCTTCTGAATAAAAAATGTTTAGGAATTTCTTATCTAAAAGGTTACCAAAGAACAAAGGAAATGATTTACTTTTAGTATTCTAAAAGCAGTATTACATTTTACATGTACGCGTTGAAAAAACAACGGATTCAGTTTACAATTACATTTTCCGACTCAGAATCAGAGGATTTTTTGTGTGGTAGTAAAAAAAAAAAAGTTTCAATTGATTTCTTTTAGGTCAAGTTTACGGACGATAAGGTTTTTATTCGGTATAAAACTTTTCACTATCTCACTACAAATTCGTTCTTTTTTCCATCGGTAAATGGAATCTTGAACTGAATCCGTTCTTTTTTCATCGTATACTTTTATTTTCATCGCATTTCATTGAACGTGGACTTGTCACATGTTCCGTCGGTACCATGACATGCTGCAGACGTTTATGTGCCGAAACTACAGCAAAGAAGAGTTCTTACATCGACCAGTTTCATGCAGGATGATGCTCCCCACATATCCATGGGTCGCTCCAACTCTTCACAGAGGAATGCGTTATTAGTCGCTCCTTTCTTAATCCATGGTCACCAAGTCCGCCGGATCTAACTCCGCACGATTTCTGGTTATGGGGCTATTTAAAAAATCTGGTGTATAGTGAAGGAGTTGCGACGTTGTCTGACTTAAAGAAATCTATAACGCCGATGTTCAATTAACGCTCAAGCCTCATAACAGATCAGTTACGATCTGCTGTTGAACACATTGTCCATCGACTTGAAATTTTGCATGTGAATTACGGTGGTCACGTGGAGCACATTTCCCTACATTGTTGATTAACAACTACTCCTTTTGTGTAATTTCATACTAATCTGTTTCAGCAAATTGAACTGATTTTGTTTCTCCCTTACATTTACTTAATGTGGTTCGATGATAAGGTGATCAGAAATTAGTCCATAAATGTTAATATTGTTTCTGTATTCCATTCAGGTCGTTTATTGTGTTAAGTTTCCTGATTTCTCTTAAAAAAGACACCATCTGGTGGTCCTTTCAGAAGTTTTTTTATTCGAAATTCCGTGGGCATATATCGGGAATAGCCCTAGTGTATATACACAAATCCGTTTGCGCTGTCGGATGTCATTTATATGGGAAGTTTAATTATAACTTCCCTTTATGCGCACACACACACACACACACATATATATATGAATATGTATATATATATATATATATATATATATATATATATATATATATATATATATATATATTACCAGACTAGCCATAAAGTTCAATACACCAATACACTCACAAATTCTTTATTCCAGGATCTAAGCAGAGAAAGACAATGGCTATGCCATCAGTTTCATTTCTTTTTTGTTCAGTTAGCACAGACAAACAGCGTTGAGGCGCCTCCAACCCAGATTCCCTGACCAAAGTGTCTAACTCTTGCCTGCATAATCTCTTTTTTTCGCGACATAAAATTGCACTAGTCTTTTTTTATCTGCACTCTTCCACTGACCCTCAAGCTTCTCCTCGTTGACGTAATATTAATTAATTCTATGTGTTTTTGGTAATAATTCTCTTAATTTTCATCTAAACCTGATATATATATATATATATATATATATATATGTGTGTGTGTATATGTATATATATATGTATGTATATATATATATATATATATGTATGTACATATATATATATATATATATATATATATATATATATATATATATATATATATATATATATATATATGTGTGTGTGTGTGTGTGTGTGTGTGTGTGTGTGTAACATATTCAGGAGTTCGTCGCCGATCACAATAATAAAGTCATAATCCCAATCACATAAGGTAGTCGTAGTTAATAACTTTTATTTCCATATCGAAATACGTAGTCCTTAGGCCACACACCACATTCCGTCATCTAATGGAACACTTCTCTCGCCCTGTCACGTGACCATCAAAACCGGAAACACAACGACGTCACTATCATAATTTAGAACCTTGACCAACTTCAATTTTTACTGTTACATATAATTTTATTCATCCTATCTGTTAACACCGAATGAGAGGAATTCAATAGATCAGGCATAGATTTAGCTCAGCAACCTCCCCTACCCCAAGGGAACAAATATCTTTTTATTTAAATTTATTTACTTATATTTGTTTACTTATTTCCCCCGACCATGTTTTGTTTCAAGTCTCTCGAATATTCCGTTCTCCTTAGAAAATGACTCAAATATTTGTTTCCTTTATTACTGTCGTCCCAGCTTCTCGTTTCGGATTCTTCTTTGCCGACGTCGATTCAGCTGTCTACGGCTCCGAATCGATCCCTATAAGATGGATTGCCAGGTTAGGCAGTAACTCGATCAACAACTGCTGCAAAAACTGCAAAAATAGTTCCCGAGCAATCGTAAGTACTAATTGAGAGAATCGGACTGGAATCATTTATTGTTTTGTAGAGGAGGCTCAGACAAGCTTTAACAGCGACGAGAATTTTTGTTCGGAATGATTTTTAAAACGATGATTTGGAAGAGTTGAGAGAGGGAGGTGATAAATCTGTAATTAGCTGTGAGAATAAACTATATTTAAGTGAATTATTTTTACGTTATTTATTTTTATATATTTCAAAGTATTTCAAAGTATATTAAATAGATAGAAGTGAGCGTATGTTTGTGTGAATGCATGCCTCTGGCCTGTGATGTCCGAACTCAGTTTGAGCAATGCAAATGATCCAATTTTGGAATGCTCGACCTTAGTTCAACGAAGAGAAAAAAAGGTATTTCAATTCCGTGAAGCCCAAAATAGGTTAGTCCAATGCATAACATTTATTGAGCCATTTTCACTATAGATAGTGATACTTTCCCGCTACTTTCCATATAAATGGAAAACTTTAAATTTCTTGACAGTCTCTCTATTTGTCGCTATTTTTCGGATACTGTAAAGCAGTGATTCTCAACCTTTTTTAAGCTATCACCCCCCTTAAGGGGCATAAATTTGTTCGATCCTCCATTGAGCTAAAATATGTTCAAATACCTCCCTTTGTAAAAATCCCGTAATTTAAAGTGTATGGTAGGAGAAGTACTTTATTATAAAAGGAAATCTGTTTAAGTAAAAGTTACAAATCAAGTTTTTGTTACTGAGATACTCTGAAGCAACGCTCAAACGAAATCTATGGCTGAATGTCTACGGCGATGACCTTCTTTTTCGCAATTCGTAGCTTTGCATCTCACTCGGATATAGATGTTCTTAGTCATTCGGAATCGGTTTTAAATATTAAGTCCCGGTCTCAATAGCCCTCGTGTTGAAAAAAACAGTAGACCGTAGAGTTCCAAACAAAATCAAACGAACGCTGTTTATTAAATTTATTTTTCTGAATGTTCTCCCAATTTCACGCAGAGAAATGAAAATAGCTGGTTCTTGTACCTCTACTTTGTTTTATTACTGGTAAAAACTGCAAAAATAGTTCCCGAGCAATCGTAAGTGCTAAGTTGAGAGAATCGGACTGGAATCATTTATTGTTTTGTAGAGGAGGCTCAGACAAGCTTTAACAGCGACGAGAATTTTTAAAACGGTGATTTGGAAGAGTTCAGAGAGATAGGTGATAAATCTGTTATTAGCTGTAAGAATAAACTATATTTAAGTGAATTATTTTTAAGCTATTTATATATATATATATATTTCAAAGTATTTATAAAACGATATAAGCGAGCTTATGTCTGTGTTCATGCATGCGTATTTGGGCTTTAACCCCTTGACTGTGACGCAACTATAGAGTTAAAATGAACGACCTTAGTTCGTCGAAAAGAAAAGACGGTATTTCAATTTCTTGAAGCCGTAAATCGGTTCGCCCAATGCATAATATTTAATGTGCCATTTTTCTAATAGATAATGATACTTTCCGCTAAAATTTTGGTAGTTTCTCGCCATTTGTCATTATTTCTTGGATACTGTAAAGCAGTGATTCTCAACCTTTTGTAAGTTAAAAAGGTGATCAATCTTTAAGTAAGCAATCTTACGGGTCCGAAACGTGTTCGACGCCCCCTATAGAGCTAAAATGTGGTCAATGCTTTCTTTTGTAAACATCCCTTAATTTAAAGTGTATGTTAAGTAGTACTTTCTTATAAGAGGCAATCTGTTTAAGTAATTTTCTTCAATAAAAAGTTATTACCTTAAAGTGTATGGTAGGAAGATAGGACCTTAATTTAAAGTGTATGGTACGTAGGTAGTACCTTAAAGTGTATGGTAGGTAGTACTTTATTATAAGAGGCAATCTGGTAAGTAATTTTCTTCAATAAAGTATTATTACCTTAATTTAAAGTGTATGGTAGGAAGGTAGTACCTTAATTTAAAGTGTATAGTAGGTAGGTAGTACCTTAATTTAAAGTGTATGGCAGGTAGTACTTTCTTATAAGAGGCAATCTGTTTAAGTAATTTTCTTCAATAAAGGGTTATTACCTTAAAGTGTATGGTAGGAAGGTAGTACCTTAATTTAAAGTGTATGGTAGGTAGGTAGTACCTTAATTTAAAGTGTATGGTAAGTAGCACTTTATTATAAGAGGCAATCTTTTTAAGTAATTTTCTTCAAAAAAGTTACAAATTAAATTTTTGTTACTGAGATACGCTGAAGCAACGTTCAAACGAAAGCTACGGCCGATTGGCTACAGTGATGACCTTCGGTTTCGGAGTTCGTAGGTTTGAACCCCACTGGTACATAGATGTTCTTAGTCGTTCGGAATCGGCTTTAAATAATAAGTTCTGGTCTCAATAGCCCTCATGTTGCAAAATAGTTGACCGTAGCGCTCCAAACAAGATCAAACTAATGCTGTTGGTTAAATTTATGTTTCTGAATGTTGGCCGAATTTCACGCAGAACATAGGGAATGATAACAGCTGGTTCTTGTACCTCTACTTTTTTTTACTATTATATAATAATCATGCAAATTTTATAATAATCATGCAAATAATATAAATAGTGTAACAAATTTATTTAGTACAGTTAAAATGAAGTTTGAAAGAGAAAACCTGCTCACATCACCGCTCTACAGTCCGAAAACAAGTTCGCTGCCTACCAGTATAGTTCCACTTCCTCCGTTGAATTATTTGTAAATTCCCCGTTGTAAAAATTTTTTACTGACTATTTTACCTGGTCCTGAGTTCTGGATAAGAGCCTTTTTCCCCCACGATTACTGCATTTGAGTTGCATTGCCGAGATAGCACTTGCAATTAAAAATATGAGCATACGTTTGTCTCATGTCTGTATAAGACGCTACCGTTAGTTCAACAAAATTATGAAAAGAATATAAAGGATTTTTTACAATGTATTTGTAAGGTCTAAAGTTCTGAATGAAAGCTTTTCTCACCAAAGTTACAGAATTTGAGTTGCATTGCGAGATAACACTTGCAATTAAAAAATATGAGCATACGTTTGTCTCATGTCTGTATTAGCCGTTTCTGTTAGTTCTTCAACATTACTATGAAAAGAAAATAAAGGACTTTTTACTATGTATTTGTAAGGTCTTAAGTTATGAGTGAAAGTCTTTCTCACCACGATTACTGCATTTGAGTTGCCGAGATAGCACTGGCAATTAAAAATATGAGCATACATTTGTCTCATGTCTGTATAAGACGTTTTCGTTAGTTCTTCAACTATACTATGAAAAGAAAATAAAGGACTTTTTACTATGTATTTGTAAGTTCTTAAGTTCTGAATGAAAGCCTTTTTTACAACAATGACTGCATTTGAGTTATACACATAATTTAAATTAACTTGCTTGTATATTAAGGCAAAACGACACCAGCTTAAAAAAATACTGAAATTTCGGAAAAACTATATTAAGTGCGAGAACGGAACATGTGATAAGTAACCCATAGGGGGAAAAATAAATTTGTTTTTCCGATTCAAAAGTTCAGGAAAAAGAACTACTTTCCAGTGAGAACAGGCATCAGCTCTGAATTCTCGAAAGTAATTTACAGCTTGGTAGACCATGAACAATTATGATCCAGAACTTCGAAATAAAGCACGAAGGAAATAAAAAATATTTTTTTTGCCTGCTAAAGTTTTATTTATATTTTTAGATCATTCATCTCTAGAACTCGAAAAATTGTTGATCCGGAATTCGGCTAAGAAAAAAAATTGGAAGAAAATCAACATATTTTTGATGTTATGGGAAAAATATTTTCGAAAACTGATAATGCGTTGAAAAACGAACAGATTCGATACTGTTATTTTGAAGAGCATTTTCAGTATAAATAAGATTTAATATCAATTTATAATTACATGTAATTAAAAAAATAAAATTTAAAATGCTGTAGGATATAATTAAGCAATTGATAGATTAATAAAACATTAAAAATACTCCTTTTCACTTGCCTGAATCATTTTTGATAACTTTGAGCATTACGTCTGTACATACTTACAAGAAAAGTTTTAATTTCAAAAATTTAACTATTCATTTTCAACATTCCTAAGGACACTTCAACCAGTTTTAACTTGAAGTCAGTACTTACGCATGACACATACCTATTACACACAATTAGTCATAGAAGGTTGAAATTTTATAGTGAGGACTAAAATCTAGTTTTGCACTTCTCTTTTTGATTACAATCAGAACTAGGGAGACCCCTGCTATGTCTCGATGATTCTTAAAAAAGTATCCTCAGGGATCACATCATGCTCAGAAGGGATTCACACGGTGCAGTTAAGTAAAACAACGAGATCTAGACGCAGACATTTATTTAAGATAGTATAGTGAATAACGTAGAGCTCTGGATACCAAACGGAGCTAACGTTACCGAAGTTTAAAATACTGAAAGTACATACAAGTTACATAAACAATCATCAGCACCTTCGATGCAACCGAGCCATCTACTACTGTCACACTGACTCTTATATAGGTAGACAACATATACGTACATTACAGATATTTGCATATTTAAAATGATACTGTGTTGCCACAAATAAAAATACGATTATTATAAAATTTTACTCATAACAAATATCAATACAGATCAATGAATTCATGTTACAATCATATGTGAAAATACATTACAATATTTATAATATATATAAGACACTATTTACAAAGAATGAACATTGCGTTAACAGCTTTAAACAGAAATGATGAGTATGACGTCTATCTTCGGCGAATCAAAACGAGGCAACGACTTTAGTTGTGATTGCGTAATTACCATAGAACGCTATGTAGTGAAAAATTTCAATATAACTAAACTAACAAAACTAACTTTGAACTTTGAACAGAATATGAAAATGATAAAGCTGTAGGATATAACTCGAAAACAATTAGGCGTAAAATGCTAAAATTTTACTTTTAATACTGTTATATCATCTATTAATAACTTTCATATTTTCTTTTCACACTCCATCATGACATATCAAGATTCACGGCATATCTCAATATAAAGAATATTAACTTAAAGGTATCGGTGCATCCATATGCAATTGTAGCAAAGTGTTTAAACAGTTGAAATATTAAAGTCCAATTTTAGAAACCATAAAAATGCATCTATTATTTGCAGTGAATAATTTAAATATTTTGCAGTTAATTTTTTTGCTGATAGACAGAAAGGAAATATTGCAGTTAAGAAAATTTTGGTTCAGATAGAAGTATTTATGTAACAAATATGCCAGTGTCATAAATATTAACCTTACCCGACATATGACAGTTAATGAAGTCTACTTAGACATCGTTATTCAATGGAGAAATGAAACTAACTTTGAACTTTGAACAGAATGAGCTAATAATAAAACAGTAGGGTATCACTAAAAAGAATTAGCTGTAAAATGCAGAAATTTTATGTTTTATGTTGAAATTTTATAACATCTATTAATACTTTCATATTTCCTTTCAATCCACACTCCATACAATGAAGTATCTAAATATAATGAATATTAATGCTTGTCTTATTAACTTGTCTACAAAAAACACAACTTAAAGGTATCGGTGTATTCATATGCAGTGGTAGCAATGTTTTATAAACTGCTGAAATATTACTTTTTAAGTCCAATTTTAGAAACCAGAAATATACATCTGTTTTGTGCAGTGAGTAATTTAAATGTTTTACAGTTAATTGTTTGCTGATATAAAGAAATTAATTGCAGTTATGACAATTTCAGTTTAGATAGAAATATTTATGTAACAAAATATCAATGCAATAAATTAATATTATCCTAATAAATATTATCCTTATCAGACATATGACAGTTCATGAGCTCTACTTAGACACCGCTATTCTCTTAAAAAATTAAACTAACTTTGAACTTTGAACTGAATGTGCAATTGATAAAACAGTACGGTGTCAGTAAAAAGAATTAGCCGTAAAACGCTGAAATTTTATGTTTTATGTTGAAATTTTATAACATCTATTGATGCTTTCACATTTCCTTTCAATCCACACTCCATACAATAAAGTATCTAAATATAATAAATATTAATGCAACTTGTGTACAAAAAATACAACTTAAAGGCATCAGTGCATTCATATGCAGTTGTAGCAAAGTATTTAAACAGTTGAAATATTACTTTTAAAGTCCAGTTTTAGAAACTAGAAATATACATCTATTATTTGCAGAGAATAATTTAAATGTTTAACCAGAATACTTGCCAATTAATTATATACCAGCTAATTACTTGCTGTTAGAACTTAAAGAAAGTTGTAGTTACGAAAATTTCGGTTTAGACAGAAATATTTATAAAACAAATATGTCAATGTAATAAATATTAACCTTACCAAACATATGGCAGTTCATGAGCTCTACTTAGACATCGCTATTCTCCGGAGAAATGAAACTAACTTTGAACTTTGAACAGAATGTGTAAATGATAAAACAGTAGGGTATCACTAAAAAGAATTTGCCATAAAATGCTGAAATTTTATGTTTCATGCTGAAATTTTATATTTTCTGTTGAAATTTTATAGCATCTATTAATACTATCCTATTTCCTTCCAATCCACACTCCATATAATGAAGTATCTAAATATAATGAATATTAATGTAACTTGTCTACAAAAAGCACAACTTAAACGTATCGGTGCATTCATATGCAATTGTAGCAAAGTTTTTAAACAGTTGAAATATTACTTTTAAAGTCCAGTTTTAGAAACTAGAAATATACATCTATTATTTG
>CM063511.1:143007014-143027014 GCA_032207245.1 Pardosa pseudoannulata | reverse complement strand
TTTTATCATGTATACTATATTCTATTCGACAATTGTCAAAAAGAAAACTAGCATCTATACCTCCGTCTTTGTTTTTATCATTCTCGATTAGTTTTAGGTTAGGAGGGTAGAATTGAAAATTTACAAGGCTATTATCATTATAACAAATTAAGATGTCATCAACATAACGAATAAATATAAATTACCAGGCCTTATGATGTTACAGCCTTTCCAGGAGTCTTGTGTACATATAAAACAGGTTTAACTGTATTATAAGAACTTCCCTTGGGCATTAGTGACATCATTTCAATCCATTTACATTTTATAATTTATTTTATATTATTCTATAATTAATGTAGTAGGCTGTGTTTAAATTAAAAATATATATATACATGCATATATGTATATATATATATATATATATATATATCTATATATATATTTGTGTGTATATATGTGCGCACACACACACACACACACACACACACACACACATATATATATATATATATATATATATATATATATATATATATATTATACGTGGTATATGTAAAGAAAAATAATTTTAAATCTGCAAACAAATATTTTTAAACTTTGTATAAAACCCCCAAGTACGGTTCTTTAAGGAATCTAATGCCAACGTGCATCCTGTAACCTGATTACGATAAACTAGCCAAAAACGATTCAGTCATGGTGGAAATGTATATTTTTAGTGAAAACCGAAAGTGTTCAAGAGTTAAACGCTTCCGTTATTTTGTTCAAGGAAGTAAAAGTAGACAAAATCTCCCTTTTCTACGCAGAGACACTTGTTGAGTATGGATGGAGCTGATCGTATGTCGAGCGGCAAAAAAGTCTTCCAGACGTTTCGAAACGCAGTCGACTTCCGAGTGAAAAAGAAGGGTTAGTATACAAATACATATAATGAATAAACTTGTCTGTTGCAAGACTTTTAAAAGCACGTATCTTTTTGGTTATCACTTTTGTAAAACATTATCCAAGCAAAAATATCCGTCATGCATCTATATTAGTTTTTGAAACATTCAGTTATCTTTTACGCTACCCGTGATATGATCGTCTGTTTTTCATCCTTGACTACCCCTTCCAGACCATTACAAAATAAGTCTATAGACTATGAAGAGAGATTAGAATCATTTACAGGAGTTTAAAACCACATTTAATGATAAAAGGTAACTGACATTCATATCGCGAACATGAATGCTAACAGAAAGTGTTCGTTAATATTGATGAACAAAAAATGTGGTTATCTAAATTTACCACTGGTTAGGTAAAAAAAAAGTTGTTTTAATTCCTGGAAAGCCAAACATATATGATAAAAATCCGAGAAAGATTTTTTAGAATAATGTACATTTTTTTCTCTTCTATCGTTGCAAACTAATTTACAGCATTTGAATTTAAAGTAATAATTTCGAGCTTTTAGTTTTTGATCATTACCATATATTATCCTGTATAGTAAAAACCTTCAACTATTTGTGTCTCAACTATTCGAGTTCTGATGTTATATGTCTAGCTTTTTTCAATAGTACATCCTGGTTCAAATATATATCAACTGTTTAAACGCATATACATTTTTTGAGATTGCAATGCAGATGATTTTAATGCAGTGGTTTTTTTTTTTTTTTAAGTAAAGAATAAGAACTAATAGTTGTGCAGTAAGTAAACATATAACTTCAAAATTTAAGAATTTTTTTAAGTAATCTCTTTCAATGCATCTTTATTTTAAATTTATTTAGGTGTGTAGTTAACAAGTATTTGAAGATGATCCTGAAAATAGAAGAATGATTGTATTACCTTATACATACAGCCTAATTTCAATTAGTTTGATATAATGATTTGAGAATTTTAGTCAACATTTTATACTAAATTTTATATTGAAAAATATTGATTTGAAAAGCTTAATAAAGCTAAATAATAGGGACACTGAGACTGGTTCTCGAAGTATGATAATTTTAATGAAAACAATTATTTATTAGATGATTTTGAAATTTTAGAGTACTTGTTTCTGGTTTACGTTCAGAGGTCCAGATTCTGGTACACAATATTCGTAATTTTAGAACAATGACACAGAATATTTCACGTCAGATGGTGCCAATAAGTTTTTTGCGAAGAAGAAAACCTGTAAAATTAACCTTTTTGTTTCTATTTCTTTTATTATAAAAGATGCTAAGAAGAATGGAATAATTTACGTTTTTCTTACAAGTCTAGATTAAAAGTTCCTATCCACAGATTTCTAACACTTAAAAGGTGATTAAAGATATCATACTAGTAAAACAGTACTGCAGTAAACAGCATATTATGCATCTCTGATGACTGGAAGATTCTATATTATATGAATTACAGGATTGCTGTAAAAAAACAGTATAAAATATGGAAGATAAATGAATCCAAAATTCTACTTCTGAAACAACATGTCTCAATAAATGTTTTGCATTATAGTTCTATCTACATCTATAAAACGGTTCGGATTTTGTAACATTCCTTTGGGAAATTCTAATAGTACACTTTTGAGCCGCCCAAGATACTTGATTTACAATGCTAGAATATTTGCATATAATTTCTAGACAGCTGATTCATACGTTATTTCAGGCTATCCTTTGGTAACAAATATAAGCATTTGACTTGTTGAAAATTTGAAAAGATTTTTAATGGATAAAAATCCATAATTTGTGCTACTATATGTAGGGTGTTATAACAGTGCAGGAAGAGTACAATTCTTAATACACTCATTTATCAGTTACTGAATTCCATTATAAATTGTAAAAATGTAAGCTATATTATTAAGCTGTATTAATAGAGATAAATATAAATGTGTTATGTGTTACATACATGTCAGAGTAATTTGGTTTGTTTTCGTCTCTGAATCAAATTATCTTTAATTTGAAATTTTTTTTTGCTGAAAAATAAATATTAAAACTAATTATAATAACAATTGAAGACTTCATTTTTATTTTTCTAATTAGGTAAATATTGAGAATAAGCTGTAAAGGAAAACAAAATATCCTCTACAATGGAACTCGTAATATTTTGAGTAAAAAAGAATACACCCTAGAAAGTTTCTAGGTTAATTACATAATGAGATCATCTCTCCCTTTTTTTTGCGTGTGTAAAGTGAATTACTAAACAAGGACCCATTATACATAAATATTACCAGCATAAAGGCACTACACATTAGTATTGTTACTTTGAATTGTATTTTTAATTCTCTGAACAGTTTCTTAAAACAATTTTTCTACTCATTGGTTGTATGTCACTGTCATAAAAAAGTGTTGAAATTAAACGATTGATCTACACTTCTCAGCAAAGGTAAAAATCAGAAAAAAGTAGTAAAGAAAAATAAAATATCATCTACAATGAAAGTCGCAGGATTTTAAGTTGAAAAAAAACCCCAACAAAATACTCCTCAAACATTTCTAGGTTAATTACATAATAAGGTGCATCTCTCTCTTTTTTTTATTATTTTACTTTTTATTTTTATTTTTTTTCTAAAGATGCTTATTCAAGAAAGACACATTGTGTACACTCATTACCAGCATGAAAACTGCACTATATATTAGTTCAGTTACGGTAAAGGTTTTTTTTTAAACATTTTCACAAACAGTTGTGGCAACAGCTACAATTGTTTTACTAGTACCGCTTTTACTAGTAAGATATCTTCAATCATCTTTTAAGCATTACAAATCTATGGATAGCAACTTTTAATCTAGACTTGGGAGAAAAACGTAATTTATTCCATTCTTGTTAGCATCATTTATTAGCATCATTTTTTATATTTATATTTATTACCAGCATAAAAACTGCACTATATATTAGTTCAGTTACGGTAAAGGGTTTTTTTAAGCATTTTCACAAACAGTTGTGGCAACAACTTCATAGGATAACTATTATTTTCCAAGAATTCATAAATAGGAAATTAATGGGCATGTTAATAATTCAGGAAATATTTGGAAAAAATGAAGGAAGATTTTACATTTATTCTACACAGTTACAGACTGTTCTAATACATTGGTAATATAAAAATGTTATAAATATTAAATTCTTTTTTTTTTGTAGACGTATGGTAAATTTTTAATTATATAGAAGAATTCAAACTAAAAATATTTTAGTTACTTCTTAGATATCCTAATTTAAATTTCGAAACTAAGAGATCATAAATGAATGCTTATTATGGTACTTAGAAGCACAATTATATTTGGATTCTAAGCCTTACTGTAATTAGTCATAGATATAATTCATGGTGCTTTCCCCACGGATTCATAAATACGAAATTAAGGAACACCTTAATAACTCATGAAAGGTTTGGGAGAAAAAAAAAAAAGAGAACAGCTTTTACATTTATACTACGCAGTTACAGTAGACAAAAAAATAATAAATGTAAGATAAATCCAGAAGTATTCTGGAACAGAAAGATAGAAATAACCGTAGAAAAAGTAAAACCTAATCATTCCTGAAACAGGAAAAAGGAACGTACATACGTAGGTTCTAGTAAAGTGTAGAGCAAAGGATGTTTTTCCCCCCTTGACAAACGATGTTTGCCCATATTCTAGGTTCCCAAGGGTTTATGAGGGACCGTGAAACGTATCTGCTTGAACAAGATGATGCATCGCTTATAAAAGACGAGACCATTACTCAATATTCCCCAGCACAAATCAATTTAAACACTTTCCGTAGAGTGCTATCTCAGAGATGCATTGTAAACAAAGAAGGGGGTCGGATACAAAGTGAGGGATGGTTTAGCTTTGTATGTTTAGCAATGATTGATAAACGAGGGTGAGATTTAAAATATATCTAAATGTTTATTCTTTAGGTGTGAAAATTTTTCATTCCAGAAGAGGGTAAAATAAAGAAATGAATTGCGAAGCAAAAATTTTAGGTGTGGATAATATTTAGAAAAGTTTGAATTTCTCAATTCTGAAGGGTATATTTTAAAAAATTATTCTTAAATTTTTAAACATTAAGTGTTAACAAAAGTTTTAAGGACATGCCCATTACTTTATGTGTAATTTATATAAATAGTAAATATATAGTAATTTTATAGCGTGCATATATATGAGCAAATAAAAATTGCAATATGAAAATATCTGACATTATTCTATCCAATATACAAATAAAATAGTTGAAAAGTATATAGTAAATGGGAAATAAAATTCAAAATTTTTTAATCCAGAAGATGGTAAAATAAAGAAATAAATGTGAAGTCAAAATTTAGGTGTGAATAACATTTAGAAAAGTTTGAATTACTCAACTCTGAAGAGTACATTTTTAAAAATTATTCTTAAATTTTTAAGCATTAAGTATTAACGAAAGTTTTAAAGAGATGCTTATTACTTACGTTATTCTTTAATTTATTAAATTTATAGTGTGTAATTTATATAAATCGTCAATATATAGTAATTTTATAGTGTGTAAATATGTAATATGGGCTAGACCTATATATCCATTTTTTATAGCATTCCAAAAAATACTTTTTTTTTATTTTCCATTTTTAAACAGTTTTTAATATTTTAGATATAAAACATCACATTGCTTTTATAGTTTTAAGTTCACGGAATAAAACAGATATCTTACTTTAATTTGATATAAAATTTTATTTTCTGATAGCATATTTCAGAATTTATCTTCAGAGTATGAAAATTTCACTTATTCCATTATACATATATATATATATATATATATATATATATATATATATATATATATATATATATATATATATATATATATATATATATTTGTGTGTGTGTGTGTGTGTAATATTAAAATCCTTTATTTACGTATTTTAATATTAATTTAATAACTTTTGTTCATAAAGTAAGTTTGGGGTTTGGGCGGTAATTCTGATTTTTCCCTCCAGACACGCTATAGACTTAATTCAGCCTCTGTCTGTACTACTTTAGCCAATAGTTAGCGAGTTCTCTTTAAACATGGGTACTTTTTATCACGTGATTAACTGTTCTTGGGGATTATTCGTAGTCTTTTTAGCTGAGGAATCCCTACTTGAAAAGGTATGTGCGGGATCACATTGTCTATGTGCACGAGGTTGTAAAAGTGTTTGATTGTTGTATGGATTTCATGTTTCTCACCAGAAATAAACTTGTGTTATGATTTTGAATGAGTCTCACCCATATTACACACACACATATATATATATATATATATATGTGTGTGTGTGTGTGTGTGTGTGTAATATGGGCGAGACTCATTCAAAATCACAACACAGTTTATTTCTGGTGAGATACATGAAATCCATACAACAGGCAAGCACTTTTACAACATCCTTCACACAGACAACTTCATCCTGCACACACACACACTTCTTAAGTAGGGATTTCTCAGGTAAAAAGACTAATAATAATCCCTGATCACAATTGATTACGTGATCAAAAATACCCATGTTTAAAGAGAACGCGCTAACTATTGGCTAAAGTAGTACAGACAGAATCTGAATTAAGTCTAGAGCGGGTCTGGAGGGAAAAATCAGAATTACCGTGCAAACCCCAAACTTACTTTATGAACAAAAGTTATTAAATTAATATTAAAATATGTAAATAAGGGATTTTACTATTACATATATATGAGCAAATAAAAATTGCATTTAGGTACTTATTTACTATTTTAAGATTTAACTATTAAAAGAGCATTATTCTATTCAATATGAATATCAAATAATAGGAAAATAATATAGCAAGTTGAAAATAAAATTCAAAATTTAAGTGTAATCGTTACAAGCTTTTAGGATAGTAATAATGGCATATAAAAGTCGGGTACATTGATTTAAAGGAAAAATTATCTGAGAAGACAGATATGCTGTCATAGATATGGAAACCATATTTAAATAATTTATTTCATCACATATAAATGACATCAACTTATTTAAGAGTGCATCATTAGTCAAGCTATTTCATAAAAACGAACGATTAAATAAAAAAAAAGATCTGTTTTATTTTAGAAGGTATCTTTGATCGGAGATTAGGATTAAGTATCTGATACTTGCCAGATCTGATATCAAATGCTTAATCTGTAGTGTTAACATTGTACGTGCTTCAGATAGCTCTTTAACTGACTACTGGAAATTAAATTACAAGCCATTAAAAGGCAAGATTTAGATTAGATCTTGCACACCTGGTGATTACCGCTCTGTTAAAGGAGTGCCTTTCGTGAGCATTTACTACTATATTCCTGTAATAACCAGTGAGAAGAATGATAGAGTATTCGATAAAGTTGACACATGAGAATTAAAGCTTGACCAAGATACTTGCTAGTAATTCAACTTGTCAAAGTCACGAAAGCCTATTTTGAAAATTACTAATGCTATTGTTTCAGTTCTGCACGTATAAGTTTAGGTTAGCTATAGTGTATCATAGAGCAAAGGGTAAAAGATACTCTGAAATTTCGAACATTCTTATCAGAGTAAGATTGGTAATAACTAGTAGTTATTTGTTGCAAGGAGGATATGAGTAGTGTCCCTAACAATTTTAAGACGAAAATTAACGCATATTAGATCTTGGGGATCATTACTCTTTAAAATCACCAATTTTATCTAAACATAGAGTTTCCGTAACAATTGTGTCTGGAAAAAGCCAAATTATTTCCTTTATATGAATATACAAGAGCGTAAACGTGCAATTATCTTTGTCTGTAGAGCTATTGTATTATTTTCGGCACCTCCCTTTCCTGCACCTATGATACCTATCGTTAAAAATTCAAAGCTTCTTTTAAAACAAACCCCTTTGATTAAAAAGCATCCCTGACCATCAATGCGCACAGTTAATTTTTAAGTTAATTATGCACTTTGATGGTCAGGGATACTTAAAGATATTCAGTACTGTCCTGTCATGAAGGTACCATGATCACCAATCTGTCTCTTTTAGAAATCAGCCTTTATTAACAGCCTATATGTTCATTTTCTCGTGATCCTTCTCAAATACAGGAAAAAATTTGGAATAACGAATGTGACATCATGCTTGTTATTTTCTAATCACCCCTTCTCCCGATTATGTCGATTTTTATTCTCACAAACGTTTATTGACGTAAATTGTGTTCTTTAAAATCCTATATCTATATATCAATCCATCGACATCCACAATAACTTCTCCACTTTCAACTGCTGTCTTTTAATGTATAACATTCAATACTTCTTTTAAATCCCGTAGTAATAGAACAGGCCCAGCAACCTAATCTTTAAACCTAATCCTATCGGTAAGTTTAAGTACTAAATCATTTCTTGTTGTAATAGGTTCTTAAAGTTGATTCTTACCTAGTTCTTAGTTAAATATTCACAGGGTCAGCCGGTTAACAACTTTTTGTACTGGAATGTTTTCAAAGCGGATTTACACAAATGTTTTCCAATATAATAGCTTTATACAAGAAACATAATAAACGATAAATCAAGAAAGATCAAAACAACTGAACGGACATCCACATTACATGTTCTTAGTTCAACTGTCAAACATTTGCAATTTTTCATCTTCTATGATATCATATTTCCTTTTCAACTTAATAGTATTAAATGATAGAGGTTATACTTTACTCTTGGCTCTGTATTCAGAGGGAGTTCTAAGAGATGTTCCTAGGTAATACAGTAAAAATATTCGTCAGTAAACTTAACAAGTCATACAGTTTTCTAGATCTTAATGAAAATTATATTTAATAATAAAATAAATTACTTTTAAATGTTACAAGACATTTTAATACCTTGGGGGTACTTGCCTGTTAAGCATTACCCCACACAACATCGCAGCTTTTGCTGACCATCTTGATTATAGGAGTACCATGTAGACCGCCAACATTACTCCCTGAGACAACTCAACAACTCTTCGAAATTTAGGAACAGGGTGCCAGTTGAAAACCCCCAGGCTTGGTCGCCACCTCCAGAGGTGTCGTTTAGGAACTTGGACGTTATTGCGACCACGGATCTATGAATTACTAATTAATGAACACGGTGGATCTTGGCCGGCTCTAACCCTAAACTCCCCAATTCTCCTAATACGAGATTGCTGTCATTGCTGACAGATCTAAAGAGGCTCATAAACGTTACAAGATGTAAATGTGATAACTTTCATTTTAATCTACAAGATGTTTCAGCCATATAAGAAGGTTCAAACTAAATATTACTTTGATATTTGAGCCATTTATTTTGATAGTGAGTAAAGTCCATTTTTTACAAACTGTTAGTTAATGATGTCAATAAACACAAGATACTATAGAACTATCTATAAACAGTTCCCCCTAAAATTCCAAATTTTGTCAGTATAAATATGCGTAGTTAATGAAATTACAAATATAATTATTTTGTAAGCAGTGTTAGACCATTTTCCGCAAAGACATAATATTTAGTTGAAAAGTTTTGCTACAATCTTTTAATTAATACTTTAAAAACAATCTCATTATAAACTTATCAATTTAATATTAAAGAATCATATAATCAGCCTTATACAATAATTTAACAATATTTTTAAAACTATTGAAATACCAATCATTAAATATGTCTATCCAATATAAAATGAATTACATCACTTTCAATGAAAACGTCTAATTTTTTCACTCTTAATTTTAAACGTGAATGTATGATAAGTAGAAAAAGAGAGTGTTATAGCTTGTAAAGTTACAAGAAATTTTATTAAAGAGAAATTATTAATATCTAAAAGAAGGTAGAAAATTACAAATGAGAGGTAAGTTAACAACTATATATTTGGACAAGTGCACTTGGAATTGGTGTTATTAACATACTGAAATTATAGATAATTGGAGTTCCCCTAAAGAGAGAAATCAAATGGTATATATTTTTAAACGTTAATCGAAAGGAATCTCAAAATTTCATGAAACCTATTTTCATTTTTGCAATAATGATGATTAAAAACTTATAAAATTTCAAGTTATTATTCTCATATATATTCTCATATATAGTCTTTACATTATTTTATGAAACCAAAGTTTTATAATATAGCAAAAAGTTTCGTTTAAAATCAGTCGAACAGGAAAAACACATAAATAATAATAATGATGATGATGAAACTGTACAAATATATCTGAATATTTACTTAAAAACTTTTATTTAATATTTTTGACCATGTACATTTAAGTAATTATTAATGCAATGTGCAAATACACATAATACACTATGCACCACAAAAAAGTGTGGAGGATTTTTTAACTATATTTTTAAACAACCTTTAACTTAAGTTACAAATAGTTTTTTAACAATTGGTGACTTATAAAATTTACCTCAAAACTTTTATTTAATATTTTTGACCTTGTACAATTAAGTAATTATTAATGTAATATGCAAATACACATAATAAACATAATACAGTATACACCACAAAAAATGTAGAGGATTTTAAATTGTTTATTCTTGAAAACAACCTTTAAAGTGCATTAGAAATAGTTTTTTAATAATTGGTGACGTATAAAATTTACCTCAAAACTTTTATTTAATATTTTTGACCTTGTACAATTAAGTAATTATTAATGTAATATGCAAACACACTTAATAAACATAATACACTATACACCCCAAAACAGTGTGTAGTATTTTTAATTATTTAAAAAACAATCTTTAAAGTAAGTTACAAATAGTTTTTTAATAATTGGTGACGTATAAAATTCAAGGATATTGAATCCTCATCAGGTGTTTAGTTTCTAGCGCATCTTAATATTAAGAAGAAATTGAAAGGAGAAAATCAGTGTAGCGGGACACGTACTAGTACGTTTTCTAACGATTGATACTTGAGCTCGAAACACGTACGAGCTAGTACGTTTTATGTCACGTACTAGGACGAGTTGGTGTAACAACATGGTTTGTTTGTGGGTACAAAAATAACGGTATATACAGGAAAACGAAGCCGAATGTTCTTGTCTACTACATAGATTCTGGTAAAATTAAGAGAAATAAAAACTAGTTTTTACATTATTAGTTTTATGATTATTCTTTTCATTTTTTATAATGTAAAAATGTTTATATATAACATAATTCGAAAATATTAAAACTGCATACTTCTATTTGATTTTTCATATTTACGATACTATTATAAATTTATCCGCTAAAAAAAATATTTTTTGTTTAAAAAATCTTATGGTTGTTATTTATATATTTCTATTTATATATTTGTTTATATATTTCGATATAAAATACGAATAGTTGGTTAAAAAATGAAATAATTTTGGATCTATTGAGATTTAACTGAATAACTAAATTTACGCTCAAAGCGCCAGCTCCCGTTACAATTCCGCTGCGAAATGTACCTGCACACAATATGTTAAAATCAGCATACAGTAACCCTAAATGACTATTTGAAGATAAAAATAAGTGACAAAATATGATGATTAACAATGTTTTTATAGCTAGCCACTAAAAGGTCAATCTCATTGCATTACTAAACTATGACTATTAGAATTCTGAACATGTGTCAAGGTTGATTTTTATTATCATATCTTTTTCGTGTAACACAAATGGAAGCGGGTGGTGATGAGTTAATCATGTATGGTCAGTGAGAAAAGGAGTAAGCATGACTCAATCTCACAAAGGCTGAAACTGAATACTATATTTTAAAAGAGTAATTTACATAACAAATGTTGATCGTATTATGCTATTGTTTTGCAAGAACAATATGCTCTGTGTTAGTTTCAACAAGATATTTCATGGGGCAGAAAAAAATCACTAATTCGGTCGATTAGTTTTTAGTATGGTCCTTATATATGAATAAACTACGAAAAATAAAGAACTTCAACGATGAAAACTGTTCAAGTAAATAGTTCTAATGGTAAGGAGAAAGAACTATTGTAGAACTATTAAGGTATAGTATGAATGAAAAACAATATTATTCAGAAAAACTCCTTTTACATATTTAAAACCAATTAGAAAAAATATTAAAGGCCTGAAAGGGTCTTTAAGAGTCTTTTTTTTTAAATAAAGTCTTATAAAAATAAACTATAAATTTAGTTTTAATGAATTTTTGGGAGCTTATCATATCTACCTGTGTGAAAACTAATCCAGTTCAAATTCCGATTTGTAACACCTCTCCGCCAAGATTATTTAAGAATAGTTGAAGTACAGAGTGACACTTTAAAATTGGATAAATAAATAAAAATGGCGCAATTGAATTTAAAATGGAAGAAATATACCAAATTAATATTGATAAAACGAAATAAGTATATAAGGCTAAAACACCGAGAACAATTATATTATTTGAAATCACATTTTAAACTATAATCAAAAGTGGTTACAATATCTCTACATTTCATAGTTGCCATTTCTAAAATGAAAACCTATTTGTTCCCCGTCTTTCACTTTCCAATTTTTTTCTCTAGTGTAGTTGAGTTTTAGATAACAAATCCTATAACCATATGTTAGTTTTTATTTAACAAATGGCAACTGCGAAATACAAATAAGGCAATTTGTCGCAACGTCACGAACTACTATAATGCCCTTCCCATTCATTTTCATGTTTACAACAGCCAATAGACAAACGATAAACTGCCCTTCCGTTTGAAACTAAAGCCAGAATCGTCATAATTTGAGAATTTGCCCTACTACGTGAAATCGCCTTATTTGATAAAACATAGCAAGTTTTTAATTACTGAAAATAAAAATCTCGCCAAGAAAATAAAATAGAAAAAAAGTGATTTCCTAAACAAAAATGAGTTTAGCGTTTAGTAGATAAGAAAATAGTCTTGTACATAAATTCCATCTTATATTTATGTACTTACACTTGAGTTTATAAGTTGTAAAGCATCCTTACTGCAAGTGTATGTTACCTCAGACTCCTTAGGTTTTAAATGATTGCTTACAAGCAGTTTAAAAGTTAAATTCTAAAGTTTAGACATTGGTATGAAAGCCCACCTTCCTCATAATGATTCATTGAGTTCAAAAGTTTTCGGCGCTCCTGTCATTTGCTGCAAAAGTAGTTCTAAACTGCGTGGGACCTGTAGATTAAACTTCAAGAAAACTGACTACACAAAGTTTGTAATGAAACTTCTTTACAACTCCCTTATAAGTTTAAAAAAACTCAATACTAATAGATTTAGTTTACATGAAATAACTTACTATATAACTTTTTCAGTTTTCTAAGTTTCTCATAAGAATAACGGATTTGTAGAACTGTCCGATTTAAGAGCTTTTATTTGAGAAAAAGACACATAGAAAACAAACAAGAACTCGGATTGGAATGTTTTACTTTCATCAGAAGCAAAACACGAGTACCAAATTCCATATCTTTTAACTCTAGCGAACTCAAAATTATGTTACAAGTTTTGTTTAGCAGAGTCAAGAGTTAAAAATAGTGTTAATAGTTTCGTTATGGTTCGAAATCTTGGGTTTAAGATAACGAGTTCTACCTTATTTTCTGACGAATTTAGTAAAAATTGCTAATGCAAGTGGTTTTTTAGGCCTGTTCTATTGCTATGGACTTTAAAAGACGTATTGAATGTCATACATTAAAAGACACGTGCTGAAAAGGGAGAAGTTATTGTAGATGTAGATGGATTGATACATATAGTATTTAAAATATCACAATTAATTTATGACAATAAACGATTGTGGAAATAAAAAATTTACACAATCAGGAGAAGTGGTGATTGGAAAATAACAAGCATTATATCGCATTCGTTATTCCAAATTTTTTCCTGGTATTTATGAAGGATCACAAGAAAATGAACACGTAGCCTGTTAATAAGGCCTGATTTCTGAATGAGCCAGATTGGCGATCACGTTTTTCTTATACAATAACGTGGAATTTGTAATTGTGTAATTATATATCACATTGGTAGAGTCTAGAAATAAAGTATGACTGTTACAAAGCCTAAATTGTTAAGATTCTGATTCTTTGATAACCTGTAGAAATCAGCAAAAAGTAACAGCAAATCAACCGATACTTTTTCTAAGATCGTGATTTAATGTCTGTTCTATGTCTATCAAGCAGTTTTCACCAGAACTTACTAAAGCTACAGTGTAACAACTTCCAGAGAAAACTCCATTTAAGTGTCTTAATGATAGATCACGGAAAACGTCCGGTATATCGGCATACAATCGTTTGCCTGTCTTCGAATCATTTGCTAAAGACAGCTCATTTGCTACTGAATCTGGGATATAGGATTTCGACAGAAAGTCAATGAAGCGGTATGATCGTCTTCGATGAACCATTACAGTTTGCAGAGTGATGATTTCGTTTTAAACATCATGTGAAGAGATCGTAGAATGCGTTACTATCCACTTAACGCTGAACAAGGAGAACACATGTAGATCAGTATCACCGTGAAAGCGCTTTGGATTAGGTGGGCATAATGTTTAATGGACCATCGCAAAACAGAAGAGACTCTGTTAATGGAATAAGTTAGAGAGATGAGGTTTCGAAACTTCATAATTGCATTTCGCGATGGGTCTGTAGTTATTATTCGTAAATTATAACTATTAAGTCCAACTGTTTTCTGCTTATGAGGAGTTAGTTGAAAGACAAACATTATTTGTTGTAATACGAAACTGAATTTACACTATACAGAGGGTAAAAAGTGTATCTTAATACTGAATAAAGGTACTCATCTTATTACGGCATTAAATTACTCGCTTTCATATTTACAGCTATAAATCAGAAAAGTTGTAATTTCTCTTTTAATGCGTATTTTAAAATTATATGATAAAAGAGAAAAGGGGACTTTGCAATAACATACTTTACTCAAGTAGAAGTGTTGAACTGTTAGACAACTAGTGAGACATTTTTCCACTTCAAACTGGTATTCTTTCATAGGTATCCGTCTAAATTCGGAGAACTTTTTTATTTAAACGTAAAAACTAGTTCATGTTTTTACATTTTTAGATTTATTTTTATATTATCACAGAGAATTGCACTTAAATTTATTCTTGGAGAAGTTTTTATAAAATTTCTTATAAATGAAGAAAATTTAGTAAAAAAATCGGGTTTTTTTCAAACCCTCTAATCTTTTAATAAATTCAATTATTTTAATATTTTTGATGCAGCACATTTCTTATACACTTGACTAGTGAATCACCTAAAATCTTTGTTTAATTTACATTTGGTAAAAAATTTTGGTTCTTCAAAATCATACACATAGAATTTTTAACGAATTTTCATTACCTTTATATCTAACTATGAATATAACATCATTAAAAATTATCCAAATTTAAAGCTTTTAGGTCATTCACTAGTAAATAATATCAAAAGCATTCATAATAATTTTCAACAAAATATTTTAAGAACTTTTTGAGAAATCACATTTCAAGTTTCAACATTTTATTAAAAATACCGTTCTGAGAAAAACGCATTTCAAGTTTATGAAAGCAACTTTAACTATTAAAAAAATTAAATTACATATTTAAAATTACCCACACTTTCTTGCTTCAAAACTTTCTAATTGCCAAGTTGCTAATTATTAAAAATACTAGAAATTTTTTTAAACTAATCTTCATGAAAATTTAAAAAGTTTTGTCCAAAAAATGCTCTTTAAAAGGCTTTAAATTCACAACTTCCTTTACTGAAGTCACTACTTCCGTTTTGTTTTGACAGCTGTCACTGATGCTTAAACAGCTGTAACCTTTCTTTAAAATGCCGTAGAGACAAAACAAAAACAGATTTAGAAACCAAAAAGTAGAAATTTTAGAATAAAGAAATAAAAAAAAATTATGATTTTTGGCAAAAATTGACGTTTTAAACGTAGACGGATACTTTAATTATTAATTATACTTTCTGTAATTAATAACTTATATTGTTGATGTAGCTATTGTACGTTTATAAAAAATTCAGTCATCTTCTCATATATATATATGGGATAATACTTAACTAATAGAATATAAATCTCAAAATGTTTTCAGTTAATAGCTGAAGCAGTGGTTCTCGAATGTTTAAGATGTGGCACCCTAGTCGGCCTAAAAAAAATCTCGTATCAGAGCTACTCTTACAGAGGTTTGAATACGAAGGAAAAGAAGAAAAAACAATGCAAATGTAATGTTCATTTATTTTTAATGTGATGAATGAAAATATTAAATGAACTTTTCTTTCTTCTTATTATTGCCGCGGCATCCTTGACATATGCTCTAGGCACCTCAAGGTGCAGCAGCACCCAGGTTGTGAATCGTTGAACTAAACACTAAACTAAGAAGTTTGGATAGTTTGAGTAACACATCTCTTACATCATCCGTAGCCTTTAACTTCTTGCATTAAACTTACTGTTGTGTCTGTAATCAACCATTTAATCGTAACAACTTCATTTAGAAGCAAGTTTTCCTTAAAGACATTAATAAGTAGCGATAAAAAAAGTAACTCTTTACCTTATGAATATCATAATTCCTCCAAATACGGCCTTATTTCAGCATAATTAAATCAGTGTTCGCACGATTCTGGAAAGCTTTTTATACTGTAACGATCCGTTACATGACCCCAAAACGAACAAGGAGCCCAAAAGGTGACCTTTCGTCGTGGACTCACGATTAGCCTATAATAGACCCAGGTGGTCTAAACACCGTAATTGAAACGGTGCGTCGCCGGCTCCGAACTGTCTGGCCATTGTAACCTGTTGAATGGACCTTTACTGTGTACATAATTGAGTGCACCTTGCCGCCCATTAGCGGTTACAAAAAGACCATTAAGTTGGTTAAGTTAATGAATCTGAGAACTGCTACATCTGGAAAACAGGACAGCTGATCGGAGACTTGGGAGTGACCGCAAGATTGCGTCACCCTGGCTCGGGAAGTTTCTCGAAGGACCGAGAAGTGTATTAGTGTGGGTATAAAAGAAAAAGACCGGACTAGAACGGGGGCTTTTGCTGTGTTTCTTCTCTCGAGGTTTCTACCTGCTAGAGCCTGGTCGATCGAGGACCGCTCGTATCTCCGTGTCTGGAGTTTGTTTTTTTTTAGAGACCGCCAGCGTCTCCGTTGCTAGATAGTCGAACATTCGACTTGGGAATTCCTTCCCCGTTATTGCTGATTGATAGTTAACTTCTTGCATAGAAGTAGTCAGCCGAGAGTGACTTTGCACTCTAATTTTGGATCGACTTGCATCCTGTGTTTTCGTCACGAATTCCAGCGTGATACGCACTCGGAACCTCCGAACCTGCTGTGAAAGCCAACCGCGCTAATCGACAGACGGAGTGATCGTGTCAACATTAGTCCCGGCACTAATTAGTTTCCAGCTATTGTGTTTTAAAGCCCTAGCCATACTGTTCCGGTATCCCACGCATCCTTGTATGTGCATATTATCTCTGTACGAGATCCCTGAATGTTATCGTTTATTGAATTTGTACATATCTGTACATAGTTTATTCTAGTGAATAAAATATTTAGTCAAGAATACCTAAATTTCTAGCTGTTTCATTGAAGGCCTCGCCTACTTTACTTCCAGTACGTTACAATACATACAAATTAAAAGACGTATAAAATTATTTATTCAGAATGAATAAGCAAATGTTTCACGAACTAACAATATATCATTATCTTAAATAGTTCTCATCAAAATTTTTGAATTCACATTGAATTAGGAAACCATAAAACATTTTGCTCAAATTTCAACCGTTATATTTTAGCTGTATTTTTGTATGAAAATCTGTTGTTACCTAACAAGTTTTATAGCTTTTAATGCACTGGTATTGTAGACCTAAAGGCTGAATTCCTATGATATGCTTTCTGATAATTTATTATATAACTCACAAGTTTTCCTGGCGATAAATTTTGTACAGTGGTTAAAGATAAAGTTATCTTATGTCTTTGAAAGTGTTTAGAATTATGTTTTTTAAAAAGATCATACACAATCAAACCTCTAGTAAGTAAATTTCTCTATTTTATAAACTTTTCTGTGGAACCAAAAGCATTTTAGGAATTTTTTCATCTAATATCCTACAAATAGTTTTTTTATTGTAAAAATTTCAATAACTTTTTCACGTGATCTAATTTTTTTCTCCTTATTTGTTAAACGATTTCTGGACATGTCAAACTTATTCTTTCTTTAACGCAATTTATGATAATGAAAATATAAAACTACTTTGTCATTCAATTTATTTATTTTTTTAACTGAGTGGATATATCAATAAAGTTTAGCTTTATTCTTTTTTTTCGTCAAATAAAATAAATAAAACAAGTAGATATTAATTTATACAAGAAGTGAGATTAATTGCTTTTTAAATAATATTATTTGATTATTTATTAATATAAAATCTGTATTATGTACTTTAAAAGACATCTCTAAGGAATTTTCTATATGACGAACTTTTTTCGGGAATTTATCGACTTCATTAAATAGAAGCCATACAGATTTTATTTCTTATCTTTTATCATTAATCCTATTTATCTATCATTAGCTGCACTCTTTTAAGAATTCTCCTAATGAGAAACTAAAATACTCTTATTTAAAAGGCAATAAAGCTGCTAATGCAGTATTTATTACAAAACAGATCAACAACTATATTTTGTTTCCTATCACTTACGACTAAGGCTATACAAGTTGCAGTTACACTGTAAGTTTTCTTTCTTTTTTATTTATATATTTATTTTAAGAATTTGCCTATACAGAAACTAAAATATTTTTCTAAGTAATGTAACATATTTTCTAATGAAGATTTTATTAATAAATAGAGAAATGACTGTATTATTAATAATAATTAAGCCTATTCGATTTGCAACTAAACTGTACGTAAACTCTATTTTAAGAATTTGCCTAACTGAAGACTAAAATATATTTCTATGTAATCCAACAAAAGTGTTAATGCACTTTTTCTCTTGATCTCCACCTTTTTAGTAATTAAACATAATTGGTCGAAAGTTAATAATACTTTATTCTTAGACTGCGTGGAACGATGGTAAAATGGGTAGAGAGCTGGTCTAAGGTACCAGAATTCGTAGGTTCGTATCCCACCGTTGGCATAAGTGCTCGAGATCATTCGATGTAGGCTTTAAGTAGAATGTACTGATCTTATTAACTTTCTTGTAGCAAAACGTAGAGCATAGTGCTCCAAACCAAGTCCAGTCATCTCGTTACACCTCAACAGTGAAAATCCGCATTACCAACCAGCCTTTTTAAATTTTCCTGTGAGAAAACTATTTCGAAGTGTACTAATTATTTTCAACCCTTTTTTATATATCCCATAACAAACATTTGTCTTACATTAAAAAAAGTTTCAGATTTACACCCAATCTTTCAGAAATTTTTATCAGTTGTGCTTATCGTTATTTAATGTGTTTTGAAGCAGGATTGCATATTATTCTTATTATCGTTAAAAACCTTTGATGTTCTTCGTTTAGATTTCTTTTTAGATTTTCTGATAACTTTAGAATTAAATTTAAATGCATGCTCTAGAATTGCACAAAATGGGATTTTATGTAAGTACCATATTAAAATTTGACAGCTGCGACACTGTAGATGCTGTTCTACGAATGTATATTAAGTGCTTGCATCTGTTGGCAAGTCACGGAAACCTTTCCGGAAGAAGTCGTTTGTGTTTAACGTGGGTCTCCACCAACTTGAGTATGTTTTCTTTTTAGTATAAAGTTTCAAATGTTTTAGTGTTTAATCACTTGAAGAGAACAGGATGTCAAAATTTCAGCTTCAAAATCAGAAAGCTGAGAATAGTTGTGTTAATACGTCGACAACTCTCTTTATATCTGTAATAAAATGGCTTTGTCAACCCAGTCTTGAAGACAGATTCCTTTCATTACTTCGATGTGAAAGTAATTAATCAAGATAAGCTGCAGACCTCATATGTTTGTTTAACTACAGTTCAGTGAGACTCTGAGAGTGGCTGAGTGGAAAGAAACAATCAATAAAGTTTCAGTATCCATTTTTTTTTTACTTGAACCAATGAACTATGCAAATGATTGTTATTATTGTTTAACATCTTAATTGAAGCAAGGCCGGTCAACGAAGAAGAAAGCACCGATAGAGCATCCATGCATTTTTCCAAACTCTCGGCCCAATTTTCACGCGGTTGATCTGCCAATTTCAGAACCTTCCTAAAATTATGAGATTGTATGACATTGAGGAACGAAATAATATTGTGAAATAGAA
>CM063511.1:142997014-143002014 GCA_032207245.1 Pardosa pseudoannulata | reverse complement strand
GCACTGTAAGCAAAATAAATTATTTACCTGCAGTAATTGATTTCACAATAAATACTTTATAGATCTAAGATGAAACTCTATTTTAGATGTTTTAAAAAGTCAATCCGAAGGTGTAATATTTCTAATACTTTTAAAAAATTTAAATATATGGAGAATTATACCTAATAATTATTTTTTACTTAAGCAAAAATTATTGGTGAAACTCATTTTGTGTTCTAATCTTTGCATCTAATATTATAGCTTTTAAAGAAGCTATAAAAACTTTGAATGCCTTTTACTGAAAAGGGATTTTTTTCGACTTGCACTGTAAACAAAATAAATCATTTACCTGTAGTAATTGATTTCACAGTAAATACATTATAGACCTACGATGGAACTATACCTACTTTTTTAGCTGTTGTTTATTTAGTATTATGTAGTATTTACTGTATTTGAAGGGGAATATTTAAACATTATTTTAGATATTTTAAAATGTCCGCAGGTGCAATATTTCTAATACTTTTTAAAAATTTAAATATATAGAGAATTATACCTAATAATTAATTTTACAAAAAAGCAAAAATTATTGGTGAAATTCATTTTGTGTTGCTCACAATGTGTGTCTGAAAAATTTAAAAACATTTGAAAGAAAAAGCTCTTTCTTACTTTTCACATTGTATAAAAATTTCTTAATTTTACAAAAAAAAAAAAAAAAAAGTAAATTCAGCAAAAATAATAAACTAAAAATGAAGAATATATGCTGAAAATCTCATGTCCTGACTATATCATTCAAAACAGATCAAGACTGTAGCCAGAAATTGTTGTCCGGGGGGGGATAAAAGAGTGATACTGAATGATACTTTAGTTATTTGTGAACGACTTCAGTTAAGCAAAACGAAGACATAAATACAAGAATGAGGTATTACAATTATCCATTTTTAACTCAAATAGTTAAAAAGATTTGATGACAAATGAGAAAAGACCTAGACGAGAAAAGGCAAGTATAGCATAATATAGAGAAAAAGTTAAATTTTTGGCCAGCGGCTCTGCAAAATTTTTTATAGTCAAAACACTTTTTTTTAGAAGAACGTTCTTAAACAGCTAGTCAGATGGCACCTACACACACGTGGAACATTTTCTTTTGACATGGTCTTCTAGAATTTCGGAAGAGGACTTATCTCCCAAATCCCCCCCCCTTTTGCCTACGGCCTTGAACCGATATAATAAGTCTAAAAATAAGAAAAAAAATCTTTCATTTAACATTCCTTAAAGGTGATTTGTCTCCTTAATGGTACGAAGATTTAATAAATTTTATGGGGATATAGTACATTTCGAGCTGAAAAATCAGCCTTATATCAGCCTATTCTGGATTCAAAATAAATTAAAAAGTTCTGCTTTGTTTAAAATAACTTATTTCTTGATCATTAATTACTTTTATTAGAGGAAGTTTTGCCTGTTTAAAAAATATATAACTACATCTAAATTTTCTTTTAAAAACAAGGTTGTTCTTAAATATTTTATTATTTACATAATTTGAATATATGTAATGATATTTCAATTCAAACCAACAAATTTCATTATAATTGTATTCTAAAATAGGTTTTTGGTGATTCTGCTCAAAAAATTAAAATCTTTAAAGAAATACATTTGTTTCTATTATAATTCTGGTAATCTTTGGGGACTTCGAGAGCACCAAATTAATTTCTTCTTATCTCAAACACTCTTGGCAATTCATTTGGATAACTTAGACCTTTAACCCCTTTAACTAACTAGTATTTATTAAAGCGTTAGTTTTTATAGATGGGTAAATTAACCCCTTTTACTTTTACTTGCCCGGGATTACTGGGCAAGGAGAAGACTAATTAATAATCTTAATATTGAAGATGCAGTCAGGCCATTCCATAAAAGCAGCGAGTCAATCTTAACTTTATTTAGAATCTAAGAAATAGACATCTTTCTCAGTCGAAAGCAGAGTATTGAATGATCACAAAAATCCGTGGCTATTAAAAAAGTCGGACCAACAGTAAGATATGAAACAAATTCTTCTTAAAAGAAAAAACCTTAGTCAGCGTTATTACCAGTAAAAAGGAAATTAGATCAGTAGAAAAAGTTAGCCATTCGCCTGAAAGAGCTGGAAAATGTTGCGAGTGGATAGAAAATTAACATCTATTTCAGAGTTAGCTTTGAGAGAAGTCATGAATACTCCTTTAGATATTTCGGAGCTTGGAAAATAGATTTGAAAGTATTGAGAAGGGAAAAATGAAAATTTTAGAGAGATATTTTTAAGTGCAATAACTTTGATATATTACATACACACATACACACACACACACACACACACACATATATATATATATATATATATATATATATATATATATATATATATATATATATATATATACATATACATACATATATATACCTATACACACACACACACACACGCACAACACACACACACATACACACACACACACACATATATATATATATATATATATATATATATATATATATATATATATATATATATATATATATATATATATATATATATATACATATATGTATGTGTGTACGAGCGAGAAATGGGAGGTGAGATTACACTTTATATTGTGTAATATAAAATGATACATCTTTGAAGCATCTGTACATTTAAACTGTTTTATTACAGGGAGACAATTTTTAAAAAATGTGGAACCTACCAAAATTTTCTTTTGTAAATGGCACAATTAAAATGTTTGGTAAAAATATTAGTATTATCTGTATAATATTAATATTTTTGCCAAACCATACGAGAAAAATCTGAGGTAAGACTGCAGCTTCTATTGTGTAATATGCAATGATATAGTTATAAATGTCAATAACATCCAAATCATTTCATTTCATTCACAAAAATTGTAATACTAATAAAATTTGATTTAAAAATAACATAATTAAAATATCGGACAAAAATATTCTTAATATCTTCATAATAGATAATGATGATGAACATACTATATATATACGCGAATATAACATACACTTACGAGAAAAATGTGCGACTAGATTGAAGCTTTTGTTGAGTACAGCTGTAAATATTTAAATCGCTTTATTACACACTAAACAATTGTACAAAAATTTGAGTCCTACTAAAATCTGCTTTTGTAAATGACATGATTAAAATATTTTTAGCTGCTATAAAATTTCATAAAGATTCAAGGAATAACTTTAAACTAGTTCACTTTACATAATTAAGGTGAAAATTAAATCTGAGCAAATGAATGACTTCAGAGTGCACGTGTTATGCAACTCGAAAGATTGAAATTCCACATCTCTAAAGGAATTTCCGTCTCACTAACCGAGAAATATTTTAAAACTGCCTGGAACGAAGACAAAAATCTTCGAGGGTGATGTAGCCATCGTTGTGGAATACTTAAAAATGTGATATACCAGATTTCTCGTTTAGATTCAAATGAAAATTTTTAATTATAATTCTTACCTACAAATATTCTTAACACGTTTCTCCAAAATCCTTATGAATATTTTGGTTTTTGAATTTGCATATTTATATTACTTTGAAAACAACTAAAAATGATATTGTTTAATTGAATTTATTAAATTTTTAAAATGGTTATAAAAGGATCAGATACCAATGAACATCCTTTTATACTATTCTAGAGTTCAAATAATTATCTCCACTAGTTATTCTACTGATATTTGTACACAGACCTACATACTCTACAAAACTATAATTCTTACCTACAAATATTTCTAAAACGTTACTCTCAAAGCGTTCTAAATAATTTGGTAGGATAATAATAAGCGTTGGTAATAATAATAAGCGTTCTAAATAATTTTGGTGAATTTGCGTATTTAAATTACTTTCAGAACTGGAGTTATATTGTTTGAGTGAAAGTATTACATTTTTTAAATGTCTAAAAAAGATCAAACATCAATGAACATTATTTTATGGTATAACTATTCTTTAGCTGAAATAGTCATCTACACTAGATTATTGATAATTGTATTGTCAATTATTAGATATTGTCACGAAGATTCGAATGAACACACCGTTTAATTTAACAGATGAATTTATTAAAGCTAATTAGCAACTCGCAACTTTACAAGATCGGGAAGTTGCCTACAGCTAGTGGGTATCAGCTTTTATACCTGAACAGAATACTCGAGAAATAACTAATTTACAAATTAAAGAAAGATCTAGAATGTTCGAGAACATAAGGAAACAATAAATAACATCTTTAATTTAAAAATCCGTACTTTAGATCAACCGCCATGGAAAGCATCGAACCCACAGTCTTAGGGTCTTGATCTCGCGCTTTGACCATTCGGCCACTGAGCTATTTGGCCAGGCTTCTTTATGCTGCAATATATCAATTATTAGATTATCAATTATTTTACATTAGCCACAGACACACAATATACCTGTAATTATTACCTACAAATACTCTAAACGCATTTCTCTAAAATCTTCCAAAATATTTTGTTTTTTGAATTTGTGTATTTACAATATTTTAAAACCAATAATAAAAATTTATTTTATCGAATTCTTTTCATTAAATAAATAAATAAATAAATAAATAAATAATAATAATAATAATAATAATAAAGGTTTGAAAAGGAACAAAAAGTACTTTTATACTGCTCTTCAGTTCGTACAGTTATTTACACTACTCATTCTATTTATAACCGTACACAAGTTAGAGATATTTTTGCTTTAAAAATTTCGCTAACAAAATTGTTTCTTTTGATTTTACTACATATTTTTACTTTGTTTTTTGATTCTTTTATATTTTACTAAATGCAGATTGTCAAATAATCTAATTTCGTATTTTTAGATGTTATATAGAAATAGTAAATGTTATTATGTTAGAATATAATATAATTTGGAATAATTTTATTCAACTATTTAAAAAAATATTGACATGAGCTAATGCATATTTGTTTGTTATAAGATCATTTCAGAACCTTTTTAGAAAATAGTAAAATACTGAAAGAAAATCATCAAATTAATTTAT
>CM063511.1:142977014-142992014 GCA_032207245.1 Pardosa pseudoannulata | reverse complement strand
TAAAATATTTATATAAAAGTTTTAAAGTCCAGGATTTCTTCTGTAGTAGACGCTTCGTTAGAAATTGTCTAAAGTGGTAACATCTCAGATAAATCTGAAAAAAATGACTGTAATGCTGATACTTTGTAATTATATCTCGCAAAAAAGTTTTATAATGAAGATAATATTTAATGTTGAATACACGGTAAGAAACAAAAAGAAAAGTCAACTATCAAAATATTAAATAATTTGAATATTTAGATGTTCACACCCAATTATTTAACTAAATTATTTAATTAAATTTTTTTTTCAAATAGCTTCATCTGTAGAATATTTATGTAAAAGTTTTAAAGTCCAAGATTTCTTCTGTAGTAGACGCTTCGTTATAAATTGTCTAAAGTGGCAGCATCTCAGATAATTTTTTAAAAAGATGACTGTAATGCTATGTAATACTTTGTAATTATATCTCACAAAAAGTTTTATAATGAAGAAAATATTTAATGTTGAACACAAGGTAAAAAATAAAAATAAAAATCAACTATCAGAATATTAAATGATTTGAATAGTTAGATGTTCAGACTCAATTATCTAACTAAATGATTTAATTAAAAAAAAAATTTCAAATAGCTTCATCTGTAGAATATTTATATAAAATGAGGTAATATGAAGTCCAGGATGTCTATAAAAAGGTCTGACTCATATTGATGTTCAGTAACTAATAAAATAATGAAGATTGATTAAATTTAATAACATTAATGTTCAGGTAGTTTTAAAAAGTTATATGTCCTTTGCCAGTGAACTTCTACATGTGCGTTAGTCACCGCACGAAGGGTTTCAAGGTGGTAGTCGATTTCAATGCACAGAAAAGCATCTACAGCTGCTATTACGATTGTACTCCTGGCTTTTAGGTCATCAAAGTTCGATCTTTTTCTACTGTAAACGATGTCCTTTAGAAATATGAAAAGGAAAAATTCTACTGGCTTTATACCAGGTGATCTTAAGGAATTGTGCCACCTCGCCCAATACATCCTTTTGAGAAATGGTCGGTCAAAAAACTATGAACGATGATAACAATACATTGGTGCACCATTTTGTTGCAAAAGGACATGTGGTTGAAGCTCTTCGAGTTGAGAAAATACGAAATATCCGAATATGTGTAAGTAAAATGACATTGCATGACAATGTGGGTGTATTTTCATTGAAGAAAAAGTCTAATGATTTGTCAGTGGCTCTTTCTTTTTAAGTTTATAATCTACTCTACACATTAACGATTTATAGGTAATGTGTGATCACTTAGTACCTCACATAGTCGTGTTGGCTAATATAAAAGAGATTATGTAAGTCATTCTATGCATAAATGCCATTGATTTGTTTAAATCTTCATTATTTCATATATTGTTAAACATCAAAATGTGTGAGAGTCGTTCTAAAAATCCTATATTTACCGGAATATAAATAGCACAAACAAAATTTCCTTAAGTACAACCTCCATAGTCCAGAGAATAAATATGAAACTTATATGATTATATAGTAATCATACATTATATTTTACCCCTAAAGTGAAATTTAAAAATGAGGTATATAATTTATTTTACTGTAAACTCCAAGGTTCAGGATTGCGACTGTCACCTCTCATAACTTACTGCTCCTTCTTTAGGCCTTCTGGTTTCCGCCTTGAAGTGCAACGAGTAAAATTCAATGAACTTCAATTATTCCTCTTTTGGCCCACATGGTTCAAGCTACCCTCATTAATTCTTGCAATATGCTTCCCGCTAGAGCATCCAATAGTATTCCAAATTCTTATTATGACTGCTAATCCGCTGTGTTCTCCCGCAAGTGGCACCTGCGACGATTCGGGCACTTTTGAGGGGGCTGGAAAAGCTGGGATCTGCCCACCACCATTGGGTGAAACCTGAAGGTCCTCATGGCCAAATGGGCCTGGATTGGTACTAGTTTGGATGTCCGTAGCCACTAATAATTGGGTTTAAGCAGTAGATCCCGGTCTCGCTAACTTCATGTAGCAAAAAGTAAACCGTAGCAATCTAAGCTGAAAAAAATCATAAAACTCAATTTGACAACTTGGTCATAGCTTTTTGTTTTCAATCATAAATCAAACTTACATAAATATCTAAAAATTAACTTAAACATTGATCTATCATTCTCAAAATAATTTCAGCAA
The DNA here is from genome assembly GCA_032207245.1 of Pardosa pseudoannulata. Lineage (NCBI taxonomy): Eukaryota > Metazoa > Arthropoda > Arachnida > Araneae > Lycosidae > Pardosa > Pardosa pseudoannulata. The sequence continues at coordinate 142,989,856 of CM063511.1, read as the reverse complement.
ATAATGTGTAAATCCATATGATTTCTGTTTTGCAATACAAATAGGGACAGTTTAATTACTTTATGACATACGTGAAGGCATATTCATTAAAGAAAAAAATTGGTTTTGTATTAATTACTTCATATTTAGTTACTCCTTTTAGACAAGAAGTAGATATATTTTTTGAACATAAATTTGATCTCAAAAGATAAATTTTCTAGAGTCTTTTACTACAAAAACTTAACAAAACTGCTAAGGAAATAAAATAAAACAGAACTGTAAAAAAGCGAACAGATATAAAACAGGGTAAAATATCGGGAAAACGTTTATATCAAAGATGAAATGCGTTTTCCAGTTAACTATGTTTTAAAAGCAAAGCAGAGTGTTTCATTAAATAGTTAAATATTTAAAATTTTTCTTTTTATTATTTTAAATCTTCAATTTCATGCTAACATAAATATAAAATATGAGTAAAAGTAATTATTTCGTGTGCTTCATTAAATATATCGAATTTTTCTTCTTTTTTACTAGTTAAAGGTTTTAGAAACTATTTCTATGTTGTAAATTAAACGACTGCAAAGCATTAAGAATTATATAAGAAGGCTTTTACTCTTAAGATGAATTTACTTAGTAAACTTTACTACAAAAAAGATTAATTTTGTGTATTTTTTTTCTGATTCTAAGTTATCATTCAATACGATTATTTGACTCCAATTTCTTACATTTATGTTAAATATATTTAATATTAAATAAATTCTACCCAGTAGTTTATTTGTAAAGTACTTCCATATCTCTATTTTTCTATGGGATAATAATATTAACTATATTTTACAAACAAACCAAAGCAATTTTTAAATAAGGAAACATTTAAACAGTTCCTTTATAATTTTAAATGTATAACTATGTTTTTGATATAAATGAATAAATTCAAGCAAAAGCAATTTTATTGTGGGTAATTTATCTTCATTAAAATGATTTTCCTTTCTATAGTAGTTAAAGTGTTTAGAAAAAGTTCCGTATTTTAACGCATTTAGCACCTAGACTAAAGTGCACAGGTGCTTATGGAGACCACACAAGACAACCAGTACAAGTTAAAAACCAGTTAAATTTCTTTTATTGAAGGTATCTTGGATGAAATGGGTGTATACAATGGATGATATATGCAATGATCCCCAGGACAGAGCTCCTCTACTGCCTATATCAGTTGTAGAAACCCGTTTTTCTTCCGCTGTTTATTGTTGATATCAAGTTGATCACTCACTAATACTTTTCTTGCATCTTGGCCGCAAAAAGGAAGAGAAACCTCTTCTTAGAATGTGGTCGTCTAACAATGAGGACTTGGATCACAGCCCGAAGTCCACAAAAACTTAGTCGAAACCTAAGTGAGCCTAAGTGAAATGGGTATATACAATGGATATATTCAATGATCTTCAGGAGGAGCTCCTCTACTGCCTATATCTGTTGTATAAACATGTTCTTATTCCGCTGTTTATTGTCGAGTTGAAGCTGATCACTCACTAATACTTTTCTTGCATCTTGGCCGCAAAAAGGAAGAGAAAAATTCTTACAATGTAGTCATCTAATAATCAGGACTTGGCTCACAACCCGAAGTCCACAAAAACTAAGTCCAAATCTAAGTGAGCCTAAGTGAGTCGCTACTCACACATTTTCCTCTCTCTGGATGAGTGAAAGCGTCACTCTCCAAGCGATGCCCGGTTCCAAAGCGCAAAAAGCCCGAGATCTCACAGGATGAGTTAGCAACCCTGGGCCAAGCCCTCTAGTTCTGATATTGATAGTAATGGTATTGCAATAGTCTATGAAATTGAGTTGGCATGATATTTACAGAAAAAGCCCGAGACCTGGATCACTCCCGTTTTTAAAGCTCCAGAAGTAACGTTGGATGAACGTGACAACACTCATTTTAAGAGGCCCTCATATACTGAGGAGTTTAAATGGGTTATCGATATGCCTCGATATTAATTTGTATCATCCATTTATCAGGGGCGTTACCAAATTATGTTATAGTGTCAACAAACCTAGACTTCATGTCCCCACGGCATTGTTACTCCGGCCACTCCTGCTTGAGAAGAAAAGGTGAAAACAACTGATCTTCAACTCTCTGCCGGGTAAAAAGTCGTCCATTGTATTTCGAGGCATAAGTCTGGAACTTCATGGTATCTTGCAAATTTCAAATATTTGAAAAAATAAAAATTAAATTTGAATATACAATTTAATATGTAACATGCTAGGTAATATGAAAAAATTAATTTTTTGTGCTTATATGATTAAGAATATACACCATTCGATATAGTCTTGGGTTCTACATTACATATTAGACATTCAATATGATATTTTGTAATGCATAATATATATATAATATATGCATATAAAGTTGCATGTAATTAATCTTTTCATTGTAAAATTTGCTATAAGAACTAAATGTACGTGCATAAATTTTCTTATAGGATTTAAAAGGTATTTTTATTGCTGATTTTTATGCATGATAAAATATTTTATCCTTTTCTAGTATTTACATCTTTTAGAAAATCTTTCATATCTTGAAAATGTACACATCTGGGAATCATTAGTTCTATGAGAAATTTTAAGCACATATAGTGAGTCCTTACAGTAAATTTTACTACCAAAATAATTAATTATATGCATTTTTAGGCTTCAAAAATATTTTTCATTGCAAAATGTTATGGGAAATTGTTACATGAATGTGGAATCTATAAAGATTTGTATTGTATAATATATTTCTGTACCCGTAAAAGTTCATGAAATTAATTTATAAATTATTTATTAATTTATCGATAGTAAATTTTACTATAGAATTTCTATAAACGTTCTATAAAGTAAAAGAGATTTATATTGACTGATACGTTTCCGTGTCCGTAAAGATGCTTGAAATCATTTTTTATATTAATTTTACTATAGAACTGCTGCTTTCAGAAACTTTCCTACAGAATTTTTAATGTTTCACAGGTGTATAATTAGCAAGACACAAATACATTAAAAAACTTGAAATACCCAAAAACGAAAAAATAAATTTTACATATAATGAAACATGCAAAATAATTACTTTGCTTGTATTTATACATTTATATCAACAGTAAAGTTAGTTAGAATAATAAAAATAAATAATTAAATGATTCTAAATCACATGTACTACCGTTATATACATTGGCTGTTAAACAGTTTTCAGCGGGCATTGATCTACAAAGTATCTCCCACAGTTATATTTTAATGCCCTAAACTCATTGTATTTACATACAAACTCTAAGAATGTAACAGACACAGTAGATAATTGATTCCCTCTCACATATATTTCGTTACACGTATTCGTAGATTTCTTTGAAAGTTATTTCCTATAGCTTTATTTTAAAGCACTAAACTAGAAGAACCTAATGCCTTATTTCTTAGAAACGTAGCTATTTGATATCACATCATATATATGTTTCTGTAGCATAGATTGGATTTTAAATAATTTCCAGTCGGCGATTTCTTTCCAACGTATCAATCATAGTGTATTATAGTCTCCTAAACCAAAATAATCTAATGTATTATTTTCTTGAATGAGTGGATACGTGATTCCACAATACATACGTTTTTGTTTCACAGACTAAATTTTAAATAACTCCCAATGAGCGATGTCCTTTCAAAGTGTACTCCATGTCTTTATTTTAATGTCCTAAACCAAAAAAAGGGATCCATTATTTCTTAGATACAGTAAATGTCTATTTTGACATCAAAATTTTTTTGTTATACGTATTAAATTTTAAATATATTTCTAACAGAATTGTTTCCCATAGCCGTATTTTAAATCCTTAAAATGCAAGAATCGAATGCTTTATTTCTTAGAAATAGTGAATATCTAATTCCTCATCCCATATATTTATGTTATATATATATATATATATATATATATATATATATATATATATATATATATATATATATATATATATATATATATATATATATATATATATATAATTTTAAATAGTTTCCAATAGACGATTTTTTTCTAAGGTGTTAATCATATCTGTATTATAATCTCCTAAAACCAAAAGAAAGATTCATTATGTTCTTAAAACAGTGGATATATAATTGCGTATTGCATATATTTTTGTCTCGCATATTAAGGTTTAAATAACTCCCAATGGGCGATGTCCTTGCAAAGTATACTCCATGTCTTTATTTTAATGTCCTAAAACAAAAAATGTAATGCATTATTTCTTAGACACAATAGATGTCTGTTTTGACACCACATATATTTTTGTTGTACATAATAAATTTTAAATATAATTCTTACCGAATTGTTTCCTATAGCCTTATTTTAAATCTCTAAAACTCAAGAATCTAATGCTTTATTTCCTAGAAACAGTGGATAGCTAATTCCTCATCCCATATATTTATGTTATATATTTATTTATATATTAGATTTTAAATAGTTTACAATAGACGATTTCTTTGCAAGGTATTAATCATAGCTATATTATAGTCTCCTAAACCAAAGAAACATGCATCATTTTCTTAAAACAGTGGATATATAATATTATATTACATACATTTTTGTTTCACATACTAATTTTTAAATAACTCCCAATGGGCGATGTCCCTACAAAGCATACCCCATGTCTTTATTTTAATGTCCTAAACCCCCCCAAAAAATGGGATGCATTATTTCTTACATGCATTAGATGTGTGTTTTGACACCACATATATTTTTGTTGTACATATTAAATTTATTATATATATATATATATATATATATATATATATATATATATATATATATATATATATATATATATATATATATATATATATATATTAGATTTAAAATAGTTTCCAATAGGTGATTTCTTTACAATGTATTAGTCATAGCTGTATTACAGTCTCCTAAAGCAAAGAAACATGCATCATTTTCTTAAAACAGTGGATATATAATTTTATATCCCATACATTTTTCTTTCGAATACTAAATTTTAAATAACTCCCAATGGGCGATGTCCATGTCTTTATTTTAATGTCGTAAACCAAAACATGTAATGCATTATTTCTTAAATACAGTAGATGTCTGTTTTGACATCCCATATATTTTTGTTGTACATATTAAATTTTAAATATATTTCTAACAGAATTTTTTCTCATACCCGTATTTTAAATCTAGAATGCAAAAATATAATGGGGTTATTTGGTTATTTCATAGAAACAGTGTATATCTGATTCTCTATTACTTATATTTCTGTTATATATATATATATATATATATATATATATATATATATATATATATATATATATATATATATATATATATTAAATTTTAAATTACTTCCAATAGGTGCTTTCTTTACAAAGTATTAATCATATCTGTATTAGAGTCTCCTAAAACCAAAAGAAAGACGCATTATTTTCTTAAAACAAGAGATATATAATTCTATATTGCATACATTTTGCATACATTACATTTGTTTCGCATACTAAATTTTAAATAACTCCCAATGAGCAATGTCCTTGACTTTATTTTAAAATCCTAAACCAAAATAATGTGATGCATTATTTCTTAGAAATAGTAGATGTTTGATTGGACGTCACATATATTTCTGTTATCCATATTAAATTTTAAATAGATTTCCTTTCAAAGTATTTCCCATACTTTTATTTTAATACCTTAAACAACAAGAAACTAAAGCATTATTTCGTAGAAACAGGGAATATCTGATTCCCCATCACATATATTTCTGTTATATATATTGGATTTTAAATAATTTCCAGCGGGTGATTTCTTTGCAAGTATCAGCCTTAGCTTTATTATAATGCCCTAAACCAAAAGAATGTAAAGCATTATTTCCCAGACACAGCCGAGCGTTTCGGTTTGGAAGAAATAAATATAAATAACGCTTCGTTTGCAAAGCGATCGTTCTACCTCTTAACTCTTCCCCCTCTCTTTCAGGGCCCTGAGTTTCCTTTAATCCCCCTGCATCCTTTTGTTGGATCTGAACTTTGATAAATGGTGTGAAAAGCTGTCACCGTCACTGGATGCTGGAGAATATAAGCGTAGCTTTCAGAGGGCAGGATCTGATGACTCCTTTCATATTCAAATGAAGGAAATTTGAGAAATGCTGAAGCTCCGCTGATCTCAGATGCGGAACGGTGTTCGAAGTTTGTATTACACTGAGTTTTCTTCATTCTCATAACACTTTAAAAAGAAATTTCGCTATTCATGGCAAACTGAAGGGGGATAACAAAAACTGATTAAAACATGTCAAAGGATGCGGCAATATGCTACTTAAGTGATTCGATGATATCAGGCGTGAAAAAACTCCAACATAAAATCTCTTTGAAATGAGCTCAGGAAAAGTTTGAAAAGAAAATTAAAAATTCTAATATGTCGGAAATATGATTATTATTAAATACGAAATCATCTATTGACATATAATTTCATCAATACTTTGAATTATTTACTGATATAAGTTTTGGTATTCACCCACAATTAATTGAACTAATGAATGTTCACTGGACATTAAGGCTTCTTCACTTTACTTTTATTACTTTATTTATGTTATTTTTATAACTTTTTAAACAAGAAACTTTGCTGTTCACAGAAAATGAAACGGGAAAACAAAAACTAATTAATATATTTTACAAGGGATGTGGCAATATTCATTTAACACATTCAATGATATCATGTGAGAAAAAAATGCACCATAAACTATCTTTAAATAAATCGAGAAAAATTTTAAAGTGAAATGAAAAATTCTAATATGTTGAAAATATGATTATTAAATACAAAATCATCTATCGACATAAAATTCCGTCCATGTTTTGAATTATTTACTGACATAAGTTTTGATATTCAGGCACAATTAATTGAACTAATAAATGTTCACATGACCTTAAGGCTTCTTCCCTTTTGTTTTATGTTATTTATTATAACATTTTAAAAAGAAACTTTACAGTTTAAGAAAACTGAAAAGAGAAAACAAAAACGAATTAAAATATTTCAAGGGATGTGGCAGTACCTTATTTAAGGCATTCAATTATATCACATGAAAAAAAAACTCCATCATAAATTATCTTTAAATAAATCGGGGAAAGATTTAAAAGGGAAAGGAAAAATTCTAATATTTTGGAAATATGATTATTATTAAATACGAATCATCTATCGACATATAATTTCGTCCATATTTTGAATTATTTACTGACATAAGTTTTGATATTCATGTACAATTAATTGAACTCATGCATGTTCACTAGACATTAAGGCTTCTTCCCTTTTGTTTTAGGTTATTTAAACAAGAAACTTTGTTTTTCACGAAAAATGAAAAGGGAAAACAAAAACTAATTAAAATATTTTAAGGCTTGTAGCAATATCTATTTAAGGCATTCAATGATATCATGTGAGAAAAAACTCCATCCTAAAAAATCTTTAAATAAATCGGGGAATGTATTGAAAGGGAAATGAAAAATTCTAATATGTTGGAAGTATGGTTATTATTAAATACAATATCATCTATCGACATGTAATTTCTTCAATGTTTTGAATTATTTATTCACATAAGTTTTGATATGCATTCACAAATAATTGAACTAATGAATGTTCACTAGACACTAAGGCTTCTCTCCTTTTGTTTTATGTTATTTTTTATAACATTTTAAAAAGAAATTTTACAGTTTACGGAAACTGAAAAAGGAAAACAAAAACTAAATAAAATATTTAAGGAATGTAGCAGTATTTATTTAAGGCATTCAATGATATCATGTGAGAAAAAAACTCCACCATAAAACAAATTTAAATGAATCCAGGAAAGGTTTGAAAGGGAAATGAAAAATTCTAATATGTCGGAAATATGATTATTATTAAATGTGAAATCATCTATCGACATATAATTTCGTCCATGTTTTGAATTATTTACTGACATAAATTTTGATATTCATGCACAATTAATTGAACTAATGAATGTTCACTGGACATTAAGGATTCTACCCTTTTGTTTTATGTTATTTTTTAACATTTTAAACAAGAAACTTTGCTGTGCACGAAAACTGAAAAGGGAAAACCAAAACTAAAGAAAATATTTCAAAGGATGTGGCAATACTTATTTAAGGCATTCAATGATATCATGTGTGAAAAAAACTTCACCATGAAACATCTTTTAATGAATCCAGGAAAGGTTTGACAGGGAAATGAAAAATTAAAATATTTCGGAAACATGATTATAATTAAATACGAAATCATCTATCGACATATAATTTCCTTCATAATTTCAATTATTTACTGACATAAGTTTTGTTATTCATGCACAATTAATTGAATTAATGAATGTTCAATGAACATTAAGGCTTGAACATTCATTAAAGGCTACATCCCTTTTGTTTTAGGTTATTTTTATAATAATTTAAACAAGAAACTTTGCTGTTCCCAAAAACTGAAAAGGGAAATCAAAAAGTAATTAAAATATTTCAAGGGATGTGGCAATATCCTATTTAAGGAATTCAATGATATCCTATGAGTAAAAACTCCATTATAAACCATCTTTAAATAAATCGGGGAAAGGTTTGAAAGTTAAATGAAAAATTCTAATATGTCGGAAATATGATCATTATAAATACGAAATCATCTACTGGCATATAATTTCGTCCATGTTTTAAATTATTTACTGACATAACTTCTGATATTCATGAACAATTAATTGAACTAATGAATATTCACTGGACATTAAGGCTCCTTTCCTTTTGTTTTACGTTATTTTTATAAGATTTTAAACAAGAAACTTTGCTGTTCACGAAAACTGAAAAGGAAAAACAAAAACTAATTAAAATATTCAGGGATGTGGCAAAATCGTATTTAAAGCATTCAGTGATATCATGCAGAAAAACTTCGCCATAAAACATCTTTAAATAAACTGGGGAAAGTCTTAAAAGATAAATGATAAACTCTAATATGACAAAAATATGATCGTTGTTAAATACAAAATTATCAATCAACATATAATTTCGGTTATGTTTTGAATTACCTACTGACATAAATTAATTTTTAATCTTCATATACAAATAATTGAACTAATAAAGGTTTACTAGACATTAAAGCTTCCCCCCTTTTGTTTTATGTTATTTTTATAACATTTCAATACGAAACTTTCCTGTTCGTGAGACTGAAAACGAAGATTAATTAAAATATGTTAATGGACGGGGCAATATCCTATTTAATACATTCAATGATATCATCCGGGGAAAAAATTCTCCATGATATATTTTTAAATTAATTGTTTAAAGGTTTCTAAGAAAAATGAAGAATTCTTTTTTTAGTTGAAAATGTGACCATTATTAAATACAAAATCATCTATCGACACATAATTCCGTCCATGTTTTGAAATATCTACTGATATAAGTTAACTTTGATATTCATGCGCAATTAATTGAACTAATAAAAGTTCACTAGCCATTAAAGCTTCCTAATATTTTTATAACACTTAAAAATAAACTTTGATGTTTTGAAAACTGGAAAGGGAAAACAAAAACTAATTAAAATGTATCAAACGATGTAGCAATATCTTATTTATAGCATTCAATGATATCATGCAGAAAAACTCTTTAAATGAATTGAGGAAAGTCTTAAAAGATAAATGAAAAATGACGGAAATATGATCATTGTTAAACACACAATTATCTATCAACATATAATTTCGTCCATGTTTTGAATTATCTACTGACTTAAGTTAATTTTTGATATTCATACACAATTAATTGAACTAATAAATGTTTACTGGACATTCCTCCCTTTTGTTTTATGTTATTTTTATGTACTTCAAAAAGAAACTTTACTGTTCATGAAACTGATAAATGTAAACTCAAACTAATTAAAATATGTCAAGGAATATGGCAATATCCTATTTAAGGCATTTAGTGATATCATGCGAAGAAAAACTACACCTTTATACATCCTTAAATTACTTATTGAAAGGTTTGAAAGGGAAATAAAAAATCCCTTTTTGTTGAAAATGTGATAATTATTAAATACAAAACCATCTATCAACATATGATTCCATCCATATTTTGATATATCTACTGACTTAAGTTAAATTTTGATATTCATACGTAATTAATTGAACTAATAAAAGTTCACTAGACATTAAAGCTTCTTATTATTTTTATAACACTTAAAAAATAAACTTTGCTTTTCATGAAAACTAGAAAGGGAAAACAAAAACTAATTAAAATATATCAAATGATGTGGCAATATCCTATTTAAGGCATTCAGTGATATTATGTGGAAAAACTGTTTAAATGAATTGAGGAAAGTCTTAAAAGGTAAATGAAAAATGACGGAAATATGATCATTGTTAAACACAAAATTATCTATCAACATATAATTTCGACCATGTTTAGAATTATCTACTGACATAAGTCAACTTTTGATATTCATACACAATTAATTGAACTAATAAATGTTTACTGGACATTAAAACTTCCTCCCTTTTGTTTTATGTTATTTTTATGTACTTCAAGAAGAAACTTTGCTGTTCATGAAAACTGATAAGGGAAAACGAAAATTAATTAAAATATGTCAAGGGATGTGGCAATATCCTATTTAAGGCATTCAGTGATATCACGTGGAAAAAAACTCCGACATGAACCATCTTTAAAAGAATTCAGAAAAGGCCTTTAATATAATAAACAACAAATAAAAATAAATACTCTCTACCTATTAGGAGAAACGTTTTTAATCATAGTTTTAAGACAACTTTTATTTTATGAACATGTTGATGTATATTCTAATTTTAAAGCAATAGCTCAATGATTTTTATCTATTTGTTTCATATTTTAAAACTAATGGAATCTAAAAAAAATTTAAATTACTAGTATTTGAGCACTGTTAATAAAATTGCCTTTTATATATGAAATTATAAACTTTCAACAAGTTGTTTGGTAATGTACTTCAAAAACTCTCTATTTTATTTCAAAAGCAATAAAAAATAATTCATCACAAAAGTCAGTTATTAAAAACCTTGAACGGAACATAGAACTTTTGAGTTGAAAAGTCTTCATTTAAACGGCCTATTTTTTAATTCAGTATAAAATAAAAATTTCTGCTCTTTTTTGAATAATAGGTTTTCATTCTATTAATAATTGTTTAACATTATAAAATTATTTATTTTTATCATATAAAGCAATATGTTTTTATAAACACAAAATATATATACTCAGTGAAGAGATAGAAATTCCCTTTCTCTCAAAATAACTTTTGAAATTTGTAAATTTTTTATCAAATAAAGCGTAATTATTCTTGTATTCTGTGAACCGCATTTAGATGAAAATAAATTTCATTTAATAGGACGATGAAGGTAATTTTCTTTTAATTTTCCATTTGATAACAGTCTTTTATTGTTTTTGTTTTAAAATTCCAGATACCTTTTAAGTTTTGGCTTACAGAATGAAACAGATATTTTAATTTAATTTGATGTAAAAATTCATTTTCTAATATGCAATTTCAATAGTTATCGGGCGGATATGTGAATTACTTTTTATTCTCCTTTTATTTTACCTTAATTCTAATCACAATTCAGGAACATATCAAAATGAAAATCACAAGACGCATTACAGTTCAAACTGACAATTAGCTTTTAATTAGTTGAAATCGATGAAAATTGCATAATTGACTAAACTTTTTACGTTATATCAAAGTTCAGTGATAAAACGTACGAAAATAATGCAGACTATATTCAAATAATTTAAAATAAGAAATGATTCAATGAGATGATTAATGAAATGACGTCATAATGGTAGAAAAATGTTATTTTCATCTATTTATTATGTCATAAATTGATAAATTTAATCACTTGCTCTTAACCGGGGAAAATAGGGATTGAAATAATGGCATTAAATGCTAGAAAAGGGGGGAAGGGGTGGATTTCGAGCGTTGCTAACCCTAGCTCATCAAGAATACAATATGGATGCCTTTATCCATTCCAGGTACAATAGCTTCATAAATTCGAGGACAGAAGGACAGATAACTCAAGCTATTATGATATATGGGATTTAAAATGTAGAAATAATCCTGAGCACCAGAAATGTATATAACAAGGTTTCCAACCGGTTAATAGACTAAAATAACTAAATCTTTATTTTTAACTTAACCATGCATATTTTTTCCTACTGGCACATCTGTCCTCCTTACATAATGTTATGAAAGTTATCGCAGCTATTTATGAAAGCGATGTTCGAAATTATTCATACGATTTCCAGTGTGTCCCTCAAGCCTGTGCAAGTTGGAAACCTCTGTATCCTTTTAAATTGATATTCTTACTCTGATAAGTGTTAGAAATGCGACAAATAATCAAACTTAAGACTAAAAGTTTTTTTCTTTATTTCCGACTGACATTGATATTTTTTCTTTCAGACTGCGTTCGCGGCTCGAAATCTTTTAAAATATTGAGGTAGCTTAGTAAACCTTCTTCATATATCGATAGAAAGAGGGGAAAAAGCCCTCTTCTCTATAAATCGTCAGATCTAACCCAATACCACCCAATGATTCTTCGTTCAATACCTCTTTCACGGTCCCTTTATTCACCTCCGAATCAATCGATACATCGCACCACCCACATAGATCTATCCCTTACTGTTCCAGTCTTTCCTCTGATTGGCATAAAAAAAGGGCAGGAACAACCCCTTATCCCAACAGTATCATGCGATTAGACATCACCCTGTTCGAAACTGAATTATTCCGCGGATCCAAGCTTATCCGCTCCAGCAGATGTTTAATGCTTGCACCCCACGTTAACATATGTCACACATTATTCAACCTATCGTAGAAAAAAAGGCTTGAAGCTTTTGCCTTCAATGAAATTGTTAAT
>CM063511.1:142972014-142974514 GCA_032207245.1 Pardosa pseudoannulata | reverse complement strand
TATTAGAGATATCTTTCGTGCTTTATTGTGCTATTCTTCCACATGACAGCAGTTTCCATTATAAAAAGAAAAACCGAAATGAGCAACCTCTATTAGAAATGTCTTTAATTTTATAAAAAGCAAAAGAAGTAGATATAGAAATAATAGCGGTTCATATTAAATGTATAAAAAGTTCATATTAAAACAATAGCAATTCATATAAAAAATACTGAACATACAATTTACGGGATATTAAAATCATATTTTCCATGTTTAAACTTTTGTACCACAACAACTCCTATTTGTAAGATATTTACTCTGATGTTAGAATACATAATTTAAAACATGTAAAAATATTTAAACAAATTAAAACACAAAAATGAAAACATATTGCTGAAAATTGTATATGTTCAACAAACTAAAAATATATGTTTCTTATGAATATCATAAACTATTTTATACAAACATTATCTTTTGACAAAGAATTTGAAACTATCTTTGCCATAAATCAACTTCTCGCCTCTCCACATTATAAAATATAATAATAAAACCAGTGTTTAGTTCCGCAAAAATTATGGGCAAACTTTAATAAAAAAAAATTAAACTTAGTATAGCTGTTTGATAAGAATTTTAAGAATAAATTGTATTAGTTGCAGTGTTTCAGGATAGCAACATTCAACAAAATTATCTTTTAGATAATAACTGTAGCTACAAAAAATTTTCACTGTGTGAATAACGACAATTTATCTCTGTGATAATTACATTTCTAGAGCCTCTCAATGTTTTGAAAAAATTACTAAAACCAAAATTTATCCCAGCAATAATCAAATGCATCTGATCAAATGATAAATGAAATTTTGATACAAAATTAAATTTATTATAACCATTTGATAGGAATTTTAAGAATAAATTGCATTAGTTGCAGTGTATCAGGATAGCTACAATAAACAAAAGCATCTTTTAGAGACTTACTGTGTAAAAGCAATATTGTGGTATGTCACAGAACTGTGTCATAGTGAAACAAAGAGTTAAACTGTTTTTCATATCCATGCATGGTTTGCTGTTATACAATAGTATCAAGATGGAAAATATCTATATATACAATCAATAATGAATAAAGTAAGTTTAAGTATAACAGTTGTGAACTATGTATGTAGCATAATCAAAAATTAATTTTAGACTGTTCATCAACTAATACTGTAGTTTGCAACTGAGAAATCATTATTTTGTCAGATGGTAAGTATAATGATATTAATTTTGTTTGAAAACTACTTCTTGTCTCTTGTAAGTTGAAATTTCTTTCTTTATTTTCTATTCAATTAACCTTTTTCTGGCTCTCCTGTTTACTCCCTTTAATGACCAAAAAATAACGACTTTAGATGAATTACTATGATAAAAGATTTCACTGACAAGCAATATTTTTAAAGCCGGGAGATGCTGGCTTGACAAATTAACCAAAAAGCGAAATTTTTTTCCTAATTTTGATTGATTCATTCGCACGTCAAATGCAGAGATAGAATCTAATCACTCAATCACAATGTAATTTTTTATATCCAAAATTTTTACATCTAGTCGTCAGATAAAAAAACCCTTTGGGTACAAAAACCAGTCAGCCCCATATAAATTTCATGCTTCTATAGGTCACTAGTAATAGGAAATAAAAAATTATAAGCATAAAAAATATCAGTTTACAATTCAAGTATTTTCTAAACATTTTTTCTTGTACTTTTTTAGTACAAACACAGAACAAGTTGCAAATAAGGCATTAACTTTATAAAAAATACCCCAAGAACAACTTAACCATGTGTATATTAAATCATTCAAGGCATAAAAAATTAAAAGTTAAAGGGTCGTTGAAGAGGAAAAATGCAGCTAATTCACCAAGAACGTAAACTGAAAACTATACCGAAATATTATTTTCACTTTTTTAATTTTCTTTTGTCAACACCAGATAAATTATGATCTTGACTAATCAATCATATTATTTCATCTAAATTTTATGTTAACTTTATTTCCACTTTTAAGAACTGAGTAAAGAAAAAAATAAAGAAAAACGGTTTGGTATTTACACAGAAAATATAAGCTACGAATTTCTTTATGTTTTCTTTAATTTTCTCAACAAAAATGCGCTTAATCCTTGTTTGTTTCGTTAAACTTGCATTTTTTTTTCTCTCTCTTACCCGAAAAGATGGAGAAAATGAATAAAAAAAAGTAAAGTAAAGGTTAGAAAATTAGAGTTTTTTCGTATTATTTAAAGCTTTTTATTTAAAAGCCAAAAGAAATTCGCAAACAAAGCGTGAATGCTCTAAAAAACTCAACTTTCCTAGATTAACTTAAGCGTGTGCGTATTAAATTACTCAACTTACACACGAAAAAAAATTAAAAGTTAAAGAGGCTTTGAAGATGAAAAGAATTAGGGTTTATTCCGCCTCGCAGAGAAACATGCTCACCCTCTTCATGTTATTGTTTTCCGAAAAACTTGGATTTTTTTTTTTCTCTCTTCGCGCTTGGAATTCATTCG
>CM063511.1:142944514-142967014 GCA_032207245.1 Pardosa pseudoannulata | reverse complement strand
TTCAAAGATAATTTCAGGGATCTAACTTTATATAAATGTATTTCTTTTGTTGTATGAAGCAACACCTAAAGACAAAAAATTCCTATATGTTGACATATAAATTTTTTAATCTAATAATAAAATAATACCTGTAACTGTTCAAAGGTTGTTTTTAAATAACGATAACATAAAAATGTAAGAAAAATCAGCATTTATTGCACGAGGAGCATTTTAAAATTTTAGAAAATATTTAAAAAGATTTATTGCAAGAAAAAACTATGTGTTTATAAGTAACTTTTTAGCAAGATTTCTTTAGTTATCCATAAGTATATATGTGTACGAAGTTTCACACTTAAGTTAATAATTTACACTTTTTTCTTTTCTTTTTTTTTTCTTTTTTTTTTTTTTTTTTTGTAAAGTCAACCCTTCTCTTAAAAGGCATAACATTTTAAGAGGACAGTGACATTCAAATGTAAATTATTTCTCTTTCATCAATATATTTAAAAATATTTTATTTAGTTGTATATAAATGCGAATATAGTTGAATTTTTCCCGGCAATATATTAATTAATTTTTTAAATTATTAATTACTTAAATGCTTCAACAAGGAGAATAGAGTACCTTTCGAACTGAAAATCCATCATTATAACAGGTTTAGAATAAAATTTTTTAAGATAATTAGTAGAGATCTAACTCTATATAAATTTATTTCTTTTGTTGTATGAAGCAACACCTAAAGCCAAGCCATACTCTTGTAAATGCACTGCTTTAAAAGTGAATTGAGAATGGAAGTTAAATTGTGAAAATTATGTAATATATCTTGGCGTTGCCATAAGCACCTCAGGGTGTCATGGTGTACACTTTAAAATGCACTGCCCTAAATCATTTAAAATACATTTTTATTTGCATAAACTACTTAAATTTTAAAATTGTTGTTTGCACGTAACTAGGAAATTACATCCAAACATTAAAGTTTCAAGGGCATGTAAACGGATCAAATACGGAAGGGGAGGGTATAATGATGTTTAAGCCATTGAATTCAATTTTCCGCAATTCTCTCCTGATCCTTGGTTCTTTTTTATTTATAGAAAAAGTAAAGAAAACTTCCAACCAA
Organism: Pardosa pseudoannulata; assembly: GCA_032207245.1. Lineage (NCBI taxonomy): Eukaryota > Metazoa > Arthropoda > Arachnida > Araneae > Lycosidae > Pardosa > Pardosa pseudoannulata. Next base: position 142,965,921 of record CM063511.1, on the reverse strand, counting down.
AGTCACGAGAATCTCTCACCAATGAAATTATAGCCATGGGTACTCTTATGCTGATTGGTTAGACAAATACAATAAAAAATCCAAAGCTAAAATCTGGAGGCTTGCCTTTAGCCGATTCCAAATAACCAGAATTATGAGATATCTACCCTATTATAATACGAAAACCGCTTATTCACTGAAAATCCAATGAGAAGGGTGAAAAAAAGAGCAACAGATCTCTTGCACACGTTTCATAGAATTCCCTAACTTGAAAATAATTACAGCTTTTCTCTAACCATAGCCCTCCTGGACAACAATACCCCAATTTCTTATCACCACCACGTGATCTCCGGAATATCAAAACACATTCTCTGACTGCAAGAATGGCAACCGTAAAAAGAAAGAGAGAAAAAAAAAGAAAGGAATATTTTTCACTCCGAATTGGAACCATAGCCACGCATGAAAAGTCAAAGCATCGTAATTCATGGTTCAGTCCTGTTTTTTTTTTTCTCTGTTTTATTTTTTCTGCCTTTCCTTCTAGGGGGTGTCGGCGCAAGAGCTAATTTGCTGGGGAACTTCCCACCCCTCGTATTGTGGAGCCGAATCAGAAGCAATCCCACCGAAGCAAATCCCAGTCCCACTGACCATGAAGTCTTGCCCTTGGGACGTTGTTATTCGAGACGGGACTTTGCGATCTCGTAATGACAGACAGAGAGAAAACTGAAATTACTACCTTCGACCGAGATCCGAAAGAGAAAAAAAAACGCATCTGAACCCAGAATCATTTTCCAAGGTCTCGCTAATGATTGCTATTGAAGGAAAAGAAAGCGGTCAGCCCATTCGCAGAAGTCGTAGGCATCCGCGCGTAGAGAGAAGGTATGCCTAAAGAAGTTCGCAGTGCAGTATCCGCGTTCATTAGTACAAGGATCTAGTGTAAGAGAAAAAAAAAGAAATGCGAGTCGTACTGATATTTTACATCCTACGTCTCTCTCCGAGGCAAGCAATTCGGAATAAGGCTTTCGTCACGTCAAATATCAGGAAAAGAATCGAACTTTTTTCTATCACGCCGGGAGTTGCGAGATTAATGGGCCTACCACCAGCAACTCTTACCGATGTCATCACTTCATATTGATGGATACTTAAGTATGTCATCGCTAGATAAAATCATTTTTTTTTCTTAAGCAATACACTAAACAGTATGAAACATAGGCAAGCTTCTAACATTTATAAAATGCTGGTGCACAAGAAATTGAATCTATTAGGAATCGAACCCACGGATTGTCAAATTCTAAACTAATCTCTTACATACTCAACTATCAAATGTGCCCCCTCCATACTTTTTATATATTTCTTTCATGTTTATATATATATATATATATATATATATATACATATATATACATATATATATATATGTATATCTATATGTATATATATACATATACATATACATATACATATACATATACATATATACATATATACATACATATATACATATATATATATACACATATATATATATATATATATATACATATACATATACATATACATATACATATGTATATATATGTATATATATATGTATATATATATATATATATGAATGTTTAAATATGTATGTGCCGATATATATATATATATATATATATATATATATATATATATATATGTGCAAAGAAAAGTAAACTATAAATGTAAAGTAAATATATAAATATAAGATAATAGATAAATGTAGACTAGAGAATATAGATAACTAAATAAATGTAAGGTTTACTAATGTAAGCATTTTGTATAAAACCCCTCAGACACCCCAAAATAATTCTCAGGGGTTTTCAAATTTTAAATCAAGGGTAAAAATTCCAGCTTCCTTTTGCTTTCCCCTTTTTAACCCCTAATCTAAATTGACCACTGGGGCTACAGTTTACGCACTCAGAGAAGGGGTCTGACAAATTATAACTCGACATTGACCTAGCGGACAATTTAGGAAATTTCCAAACAAAAAGGAGATGCACGCTATCGGAGGCAGATTTTCTAAGAGATTTTCCCACAGATTTTAACTGAGATGTTGACCCAGGTGTTAAGGACATTTTTCTTCTAACTTCATGCTAACTAATCCCGCAGTTTGTCCTGCCCCTTTAATGAAGTGGGAAACCGTCCACCAACGTCATGTTAATAAAGGTCTTTAACTAAAACGGTGTCAAATTTTTATGGGCCATGACTGCAATCACCCATCGTGAAGTCCGTCTTATTACATTTATATACACACATGCAACCGGTGAAAATACTTTTCACAGATTACACTGCATAGTATCCCCTATTATTTGAATTGTTCTGGCTTGCTGGACAATAAAAACTCCTAATTGTAGTGTAGTTTTGACTCCATCAGAAACACATAACTAGAAATGTGAAACTTTAAATTTATTGAGGTTTTAAATGCACCGGCCAACACACCATCCGGACAGAGCAAGAGGTCTGGTGGAATGGTACAAAAAAAAAAGGAAAAAAAAACATCTTTCGACGATTTTGGACCTTTGAGTGAGAGATCGCGGATTTTATTCCCAATAGATCTTTGCAATAGACTACAGATTATTAAGCACTCTTTGGGAATCAAAAATGAACTTTTATCATTTAAGTTAGCTTGAAAAGGACACAGGTATTAATTTAGTTATTTGACAAGCGAAACCATTTTATTGGGCCAGTTGAAACATGTGGACAGTTTACAGAAAATTAGCCTTCATTCAAGTGTCAATTTTTGACAAACGAGTAAAAAGAATTTAAGTAGGAAAACACTCCTTTATATCTCACATTGTTAGGGAAATTAGGTATTAAAAAATGAGCATGGGGAAAAGGAGAACTTTAAATAGATATGTAAGTGGTAAAAATTTTGATACTTTACACACATGCACACACACGCATATATATATATATATATATATATATATATATATATATATATATATATATATATATATATATATATACAGTATAACCTCAATTATCCGAAGTAATTGAGACCGAACCTACTTCGAAGGATTTAAAAAGTTTGTTCATTTGTGTGTTTGTTTTTTATACATAACCACACAGTTAGCAATCGGTTTGCTAAATTTTGGACATCCTTCATATATACCGCCAAATAATCACTGTCAATATTAAAATCTCTGCTGTTTATCCTTTCTAGTAATATGGCAAGATAAATAAAAGTTGGCAACTAACACGTGGTTAGTAAAGATAAACAAATTATTGAGCGTGTACCAGATAATTCTCAGCCATAAAATAAACCATTTTTTTACCTGCCTTATAGGTTACTTTACAATTCTGCAAAATTAAAAATTTTACTGATCCCTTCATATGACGGGCTATATGCTAATGAAGCTTAGATCTATAATGGGTAGTTAAAATTTATTAAAAAACTGCTTTAAACTAATTTTATTATTTAAATTTTTGGCATCATATGACGTTTGGATATGCGAGAGAGCTAAAAAACTGATCCAGTTAGTAGTATCAAAACTTTTGATATAATACGCAATTCTTTTAATAGTGAGCAATATAAAAATAAAAATCATGAAAGCCGGTATGCAGAGATCAAATTCATAATTTGAGTACATTTGAATTTATTTTGTTTAATGCAATGAAATTAATATCTATATAGACATAAAAAATAATTAAAAAATGTTTCTAATTAACCATTGGTGAAATATTAGTTAAAACTTTTTAACTCTTGTGGTTTGCAGTTTTCTAAGGAATCTTCTATAAATTAGTAAAATATAACTTTAGTAAAAAACAATTTTTGTTGTAACAGTAACAAAAAATCTTAAAATTACATTTACCAAAACAGTTGACGACGAGCCATCCAAACAACTCCACCCGAAACTATTAATTACATATGAAGGAAACCAAGAATTAAATAATAAAAAGTATTAAAGTTATTCACATATTTTGTGGAACTGAATAAATTAATAATTTATGCTAGAAAAAGGCTTTAATAAATATTTAACTCGTATTTACTACTGTGGGTTATTGTTCAGGTAAAAGTCTTCATTGCAGTAGTATTTTTTTTTCACGTAATAAATAATTTTCAAGCCATTGCCCTCACATTTACAAAAGAAACATAATTTAGACTGATTTTAATCCTTTTAGCTTTTGCTTCCGGAATATCTGACATTAAAAATTATTGACGTTTTAAAAATGACTTCAAAGGATCGTACCTTTAAAAGGAAAACATAAAATTATACTTTTCAATTGTAGATTGTGTCAGAGACATAGAAATATAAAAACAGATACTGAAGTAGACTTAAGAAGATGTATTTCATAAACAGAATGGATGTTTGAAAATCTGTTTTACTTTGTTTCGCAGAATATTTTATGCAATTCCATGGGTATTCATACTGGGAAGTATTAGTTATAGTCAATACCAAACACTCTAACTGTTAAAAATGGGTGTCGTCTTCTTATTATGGATACAAACAGCTGTTAGGCCAATACACATTAATACATATCTAGAATTACTGATAATTAAATATTTAGTATACTTTTTTATCAATGCAGCAGGTGATACAGATATTATCTTAACGCCTATACAAGGCTACGAAGCTGTTACCCATTTAGTACCACCCGCAGAGCACATATACCTGAAAGTATGCTAAGGATGTGAGTAACATTACCCCCTCTGGGTCCTCGTAATTTAGAAGCAGGGACCCTTTCTTGTCCAGTTACCCCCAGAGGTACATTTGAGAACTTGGAGGACATTGTGTCCATGAACAGCTTTTACTTGCCCCAGTCACCTTTAACGAACACGGCAGATCTGAGGCCGGCTCAAGTACCGAATCCTCAACCTTTCAGTTACGAGATCGCTTCCTTTGCCGACTGAGCTACCGCGGCTCAGTGCATAATACAATGAAGATCTTTAATAGTATGAAGATAATTTATAACAAAAAGGTTTTCCGAAACAGCAATTTTAAAATATGCTTTAATTATTGAGAATTGATAACGTATTTTTCAAAATCGATTAAATAAAGGGTAATTTAAATAATTCTTGGTAAATGCTTTGACAATGTAACATTTTGCTTTAAGGCATGTTGTTACATAATATGCATTGAGGAACAAATACAAATATAGTTTATGTATAGTTTAATTATCTAATTAGTCTAGAATTTGTATCGGAAGACAGTCTGTAATACTTAGGATTTGCATATTTATTTGATTCCAATCTCTATTTTGTTGAATTATAATAGTTATTGTGTGAATTACAGTTTTACAAATATATTTCACCATATTCGCATAATGATTATCAGCTTATCTTAAAAATTTTTTATGGTGATGATCATATTGTTGTCGATCTGGATATTGATCATATTCCATGCAGAATCCGTTTCGTCATATCCTTCTGAAGAAACCTGTAGCTTTTGGCTTGATTTTTGTTCTCCTGAAGGATCGAATTTGATTTTTTATTTATTATGAGAATTATCTTCTTTTCTTGTGGTTTTCCGGCTTAAACTCACAAAAGTATTTTGTTGACTAGTTTTTTTTTTTTTCAAGATCGCGTTTGTCATCGCTTTCCATTTTATGACTAATTGTCTCATCAAAGATATGACCTTATTTCTTAGGGACTAACATAGAGCCCTTCCCGATATGGTTATAAAAGAATCTTCTTTCGATAAAACAAATGTTTTCAATGCACAGGGTATGTTTCAGATGTAGAAGAATTTCTTACTGTTGTGTAAATTTCCTACAACATTTAGTCCATTAGTTGAATACCTGGATTGTTGGCTGTCAGTCATCATTGATAGCATGAAATTTTCATCAACAAAATTATTTTTGATGAATACCCAGAGATTATATTTACTGCAGAATCAAAATTTACTGCTAATTTAGTTACTACCTTTCAACTTGAGCATCTCGTCATTACGTATTTTCTAGTAACCAGAACTATTTCCTCTGGCTATATCTCCCTAACAGTTTTTCTTTTATAGTTATGTATATTATTTAAAAAAACTCAAATTCTAAAAAAATTGTTATTTGCTCGGGAAAAAACTGTGACAAAATAACAACCATGCCTAGATAAAACAACTTTCTCTTCATGGCACTATTTTACACTTTGACATGTGTAAATGGTATCTTACGTTTGTATAGGACTTCTAAATATTTTATCAGTTACCTGAAATCAAGGCATCACATGCTGGAGCAGTTCATGAATATCTCCAACTAGCATATAGCCCGTCATATGACGTGATCAGTAAAAGTTTTAGTTTCAATTTTCCAGATCACTTTTAATTTTCCAGAACTGTAAAATATGTTGTAAGGGAGCTAAATAAATGGTTTGTTTTTTTGGCTGAGAATTATCTGGTACAAGCTCAATAATTTGTTTATCTTCATACTCCTCTAAAGTCTCCCGATACTCTGAATGCAGTTTAGAATCACGTTGAATTCATTTAGAAGGATAATTCAAAGTTTTCTTAGCTACATCGAAATTATCGTTAAATTCTTCCCAATTTATTTTTCTCAGCCATTAAAAATAAAGGAAAATGAAACTATCATTTCCACTACACCCTGGAGGTAGACAGAATTTGTTGTTAATACTGGTGAAAAAATGTTCATTGTAACAAAAAATAATCGATGATTAAATTTAAAATTATCGCATATGTACCTAATCTATTATTTAAGCCAAATGTAAAAGGAAATTATTTACGTAATATCTAAGTTCAGTGATAAAACGTATAAAAATAATATAGGTGCAATATTTAAATAATTTAAAATAAGAAATCATTTTATAAGATGGTTAAAAGAATGACATCATAATCCTAGAAAAAAAATGAAGGAAAAAACGTATGAAAATAATTCAAAAAATATTTAAATAATTTCAAAATAAGAAATGTTTAAATGAGGTGGTTAAAGGAATGACGTAATAATACTAGAAAAAAATGTAATTCTTACTTATTTATTATTCGACAAATTGATAAACTTAACCGCCTGTTCTTAACCGGGGAAAATAGGGCTTGAAATAATTCCATTAAATGCTAGAAAAGGGGAAAAGGAGTGAATTTCGAACATGGCTTAATACGATTTATTTGGCATAGTTTGTATAGTGCTACGGTCTACAGTCTTGCTGCACAAGGGCTAATGAGGGCCGGGACCTACTGCTTTAAGCCTTTTTCCAACGACTGCGAACATCCAAGCCAGTATTGGGATTCGAGCCCACGAACTTCGGCATCGAGGTACAGAGACCTACCCATTTGGCCATCGTTCAACAACGTTATTAATATCCTTGCTAATAGCTTTAGGTTTTCCGTTGAACTATAGGAAAATGAAACGGATTATTGACACAATCTAGAGAGTTATATAAGGGCAATTCAACTAGTGTGCTTTTAACTTAATAATTATTACTCGAATTTACGGTCTACGTAGTGTAACAACTGTCCCAGGTCTCTTCTACACAATAAAATATATGATTGAGTAGCTCTGTTTCCCTTCTTCTCCCTTTTCTATACACCCCAAAAGGTTTTATCCAAAAAGGTGTTTCTTCAAAGCTCTCACACTGTTATCATTTTTTATCCTGTGTCTACTTTTAACTATAACAAAGTAAAACATAATTTAATTTTTTTGAGAAAAAAAGCATACAAAACAAAAAGAGTTTAATCAATTGAGCATAGGTAATTGAGATAAGGTAATACATATGCTTACATAGTTCCATTTATTTTCTAAATTACAATTCGCACGTTCTTGCGTGTGCGTGCACTTATACATATGGATGTATATTGAGTTTAAGACGGCTAGTTCTTTAGCTAGTTATAGGCAGGAACAAAGTACAATTCGTTGTATAAGTGCTGCAACAAATTTACAAAAGATTGTAATGATTGAAAAAGATAAATATTTTAGTTAATCTTTCAGATAAGGTAATACATATGCTTACATAGTTCCATTTATTTTTTAAATTACAATTCGCAGGCGTGTGTATGTGCGCTTATACATATGAATGCATATTGTGTTTAAGAGATTTAGTTCTTTAGCTTGCTATAGGCAGGTACAAAGTACAATTCGTTGTATAAGTGCTGCAACAAATTTACAAAAGTTTCTAATGTTTGAAAAAGGTAAATATTTTAGTTAATCTTTCAGGTAAGATAATACATATGCTTACATAGTTCCATTTATTTTTTAAATTACAATTACACTTCGCACATTCTTGTGTGTGTGTTCACTTATATATATGAATGTATATTTAGTTTTAGTTTAAGAGGGCTAATTCTTTAGTTAGTTGTAGGCAGGTACAAAGTACAATTCGTTGTATAAGTGCTGCAACAAATTTACGAAATAATCTAATGTTTGAAAAATTTAAATATTTTAGTTAATCTTTCAGATAAGGTAATATCAGTGTAAGGTAAGGTAAGCCTATATAAGGCATATGATTACATAGTTCCATTTATTTTCTAAATTACAATTCGCACGTTCTTGCGTGTGCGTGCACTTATACATATGAATGTATAATGAGTTTAAGAGGGCTAATTCTTTAGTTAGTTGTAGGAAGGCACAAAGTACAATTCGTTGTATAAGTGCTGCAACAAATTTACAAAAGTTTCTAATGTTTTAAAAAAGGTAAATATTTTAGTTAATCTTTCAGATAAGCTTCTTGAGTCATAAAGGACATCAGCAGTTACATGTACGATGCTAAAGGTGAAAACTTCACCAATTCTTTCGAGATCTGAGAACAATTTGCAACAAAATTATTGTAATGAAACCAAGAAGTGGAACAGCAAGAGAGAGAATAAAAAAAGAGTTACATGTCTGGAAACTGTTTGTTATTTTAAAGAGAAAAATAATGGAAAGAAACTTCAAGCAGAGTTGTTTCTTTGCCAAAAATGCATTTATTCCATTCCCATTTCTTTGTCTGTCAGACACAGTGGTTTCCGACGTAAATACCAATCTTCGCAAAAGAAATTTTAATAAAAGAATAAATAAATCAGCCACTTTTTCCTTCAAATGCAGACAAAGAAAATTTCTAAGACTCCCCTTTCGCACAGCCAGTGGAAGGGAATAAAAAAAAGAGGGAAGTTTTTGCATTCTCAACTCTTTTTCAACTCTTCCCTTCTTGCAATTATGAACGATAATTTATTTACGAAAAAAAAGTAAATAAAAAAAATGCGAGCGGTGACTCAACGCGCTCTATGTGTGTCAGCCAAACCCCCTGCTTTCGGAATTGAAAAATTCCTTCTCAACCTTCCGGACCCTAATGACTCAAGGCCTTTTCTTCCACAGGAAATTGGGCGCACACAGATCCGGCTTCGGGGGTTGGAGGGGTAAGAAGAAAAGTCCACGAACCAGGGGTAGAAAGGGGTCACGTGACAGACCACGTGACGCCCCCGAAGGGGAGGAGTTCTACGCTCTGTGTGTTCCAGACAACATGTGAGCTCGAAAGCTGGGGGTTTAGTTTATTTTGGATGGAAATAGATTGTGCCGGGCTAGCGACACATACTGCGTTGCACAAAAACCGAGATATCTATGATGAAATAAAATGACTTAATTAAAATAGTTTTATTTGTCTGTCTGTCATCAATCATGCTTGACTCCAGAAGAAGAAAAAAGATTCTAACTGTTTGAAATCTCGGAGGAATTCATCAAAACTAGCTAATTCTTTAAGAACAGATTCAAACAACATTTAATGCTATTAATGTTGGTTTCTTTTTCTTTTTTTTTTAATTATTGGTTATCCAGCAACATCTGTTTTTAAAATTCTAGGAAATTTTTATATTAAGGGTGACATAAGTTTATGACAAACTCAATATCGAGTTTATTTATTGAAGTTTTTTTTTTCTATTTAAATAGTTTAATAATTTTTTTTTCTATTTAAATAAATTTATTTCATCTAGATAGGAGGTTATTTTCGTATATCCCTTTAATTATCAATTAAAAAATATATCCTATTTTCAGTTTACATGTACTAAATAGGTTGATAATTTACTATTAGATGTTTTTGTTAATATGTTTTAAACTAGATACTGGTTTCATCCCATGACTAGGAAAGTGGCAAGAAGTTTTTAATTGGTGTTTATCCTTGCGGCCTGTTTTAATTTTTAGTGGGAAGTGTATGTCCCATTTGTAATAAAAAATGTAGCGTTTTATCAGTTTAATATAAATACCCTTTATTTAATTTTTTAAAATTATTATTGATGGTTTTTAATGAAGACATTTAATGTTTACGTCATTAAATATTCTAACTAGAATGTATGATATTCGAAAGTTAAGACTTTGTATTGTACACACAGCTTGTAAAATGACTCTCTATATAACTGATTTCAAAAATTAAAAAACAGCCTTCGAAAAATTTTAACCTTATATACTCATTTTCATTATATTCATGTTCATTCATTTTCATATATTCATTTTCTTAATACATTGAAATTATTTCCTGGTCTTTTTTTTCTCTTTTGTTATATATATATATATATATATATATATATATATATATATATATATATATATATATATATATATATATATATATATATATATATATATATATATATATATAATCCAAGGTAAGATCTACGGCATAGTGAGATAATTCTAACTTACATCAAGATCAACAATAGACGAATTGGCAGGGCGCTGACATTTCTATATAGAAGTCTGTGGATTCAAATCCCCTTTGGAAATCAGATTTGAGCAGTTGATTCCGGTGTTATTTACTCTCTTAAAGCAAAATTAAAGCCTGTAATACTCAATACATACCTCTCCCTATCAAAAAAAAAAAAAAAAAAAAAAAAAAAAAAAAAAAAAAAAAAAAAAAAAAAAAAACTCTTGGATCTAAATGAGTTTCGACTACTTAGCATTTCTCATTGTAAGAAATCTAAAATTATAAGAAATTCAGGGAGCTTTACTTTTTATATCGTAATACACACACACACACATATGTATTGCCACGAAGATTCGAATGAACACACCGTTTAGACTTAAACAGATGAAAAAGATCAAGAAAAAAAAATAGCTATGCACATTATTTTACCTTTCTATTCAAAACTGAGTGAAAATATATTTCTTAAAATATAAATTCCCAACATTATATTTTTTCCAAGAACGCTTTCTCTCACCTCTTTCCGGCTGGATCGAGGTAGTGTAATCCGCTAAAATCAGTCCTTGAGGCTGTAGGTAAGATTTGTAATCATTAAGCTTTATTACCGGAACGATGACTTTCATTCCCTTAATCCGACAATACTCATCTCACTCTCTAAAAACTTATACTAGGAGAAACAAATCTTTGCTCTATTGATGGTTGTTTGATTTAGAACATTAAAGTAAAATTTTTGTTAGATGACGGCTGATTAGATTGGTAACTATTGCCCGCTGGATTAGTAACTGAGTTGATTACATTTAGTTGCGAACACCCTGAGAAGCAATTTCACAGAACATGTTCACAAGAAGGTAGGTGTTCTGAACTCCTTGGGCCAAGCCCTGTAGCTCAGGGTTTACTAGCAATGATATACACAGAGAAGATTGATATGATGATGGTTTGACACAGTAAAAAGAATAATTAAATAATTAAAAAGAATTAACCCCTTAATGCACAGTTTTTTTTTAAAGTCGGCCAAAAAAATCAATTTTTTTTAAATTTAAAAACACAATTTAGAACGTTGTCCTGCCAAGAAAATTACAAAAACACAAAAATAATCAAAATTTTTATTGCAATTTTTGATTTTGATAATATTTCAGAAAATAAGGAAGAGATAAGTCGTAAGTGATATGTAGAAAAAAAATATTTTTTACTTGAATAAGTGTTATAGCTTACAATCCTATGTAAATAATAGATAATCAATAAAACGATTGTTTTTATTTTTTATTTTTTATTTTCAATTCTCGATTGCATTGGAGTGTGAAAGTTTATAGCAACATAAAGTACAACGCCGTTCGAATAATCTCGAGTGTGCACAGTTTGGCCAGTTTAGCTCGCTCGAGTTAACTCGAGCTATAATTTTTAGTTTGCTTGAGTTTGGGCTGAGGAGATGTAATTAGTCGAATATACAGTGCAGACTAGAGTTTAGATACTATGAAAAAATAACAGAATACACAGTACGACAGTACGATATCAAAATTAACAAGCATATTTTTATGTGTGCAAGCACCATTTTTTAGTATTTTAATGAATTTTATAAGTTTTTTAAAAACTGTTTTAGTGAATTTTTATGATTACGAATAAGAATTATGATAAAAATAAATACAGAATTGCTTACGACACAGAAACAGATTGTGTACGTAAATCGGAATCAGAACGACCCGATCTGGTCTAATCAGAGAAAAGTAGGTGTCCAATGGCAATCTTAGAATTTGACCCTTTACGATAGGGTCGCAAGATGTGATACTTCCCTCTGGGAACCCTAAGAGGAAAGTTTTAGGAGGATAAGAGCATTAACATAGTGAGAGAGGATTTAGCCACTTCAATCTCACAGGAAGAATTATCAACTGAACTCCCTGGGCCAAACCCTCTAGTTCAAGAGTTACTGTTAATAGTACGCAAACACTAATGAAATTGAATTGGCATGACATAAAATAAAATAAATCACTTCAAACTCAAGTACTATCTTCTAGTGCATCACTCCTTTGTCATTTTACTGGTAGATAAGTAGTTAACACATTGATGTGAGACACGTACTAGTACGTTTTCTGACGATTGATACTTGAGCGCGGGTCACTTACTAGTACTGGTTAGTGTAACAACATGGTTTGTTTGTGGATACAAAAATAACGGGATATACAGGAAAACGAAGCCGAATGTTCTTGTCTACTACATAGATTCTGGTAAAATTTAGACAAATAAAAACTAGTTTTTACATTATTAGTTTTATTGTTGCTCTTTTCATTTTTTTATAATGTAAAAATGTTTATATTTAACATAATTCGAAAAAATTAAAACTATATACTACTATTTCTGTTTGATTTTTCATATTTACGATACTATTATAAATTTATCCACTAAAAAAGATATTTCTTGTTTACAAAAATCTTATGGTTGTTATTTATATATTTATATTTATTTATTTGTTTATATACTTCAATATAAAATACGAAAAGTTGGTTAAAAAATTAAATAATTTTCGATCTATTGAGATTTAACTGAATAACTAAATTTACGCTCAAAACGCCTGCTCCCGGTACAATTCCGCTGCGAAATGTACCCGCACACAGTATGTTAATAGAGATGTGTTTCATTCAACAGAAATCTTTCCTTCTGAATTCTATAAATATCAGAATCTGTCGATCTAAATTAACGGGAATGTCTCCAATGAAAGATGATGTGTAGCTACTTCAAGTGTCAAACCTGTTTATACAATGGAGTGAAAACAAACGCCAGATGAAAAAAATATACGGTAACTTAGATATCAAATATTTAATGACCGTCACGCACAAGAAGTAAAACAATTAACATAATATTTTATATGGAGAAAGATAGTAATTAAAATCATTTACAGCCAAACGTTACAGAGAGTGTGTTAATAGTAGTCATATGCTTTAAATGTAAGTTGCATGCATCAAATTGTTTAGGTACACGATAATTAAAAATAGATTATTGATTATAGCTATTTACCCCGTTTTCTTAACTTGCCTGGGCTTCTTTGACTATTTGTCAATAACTTTTCTTACATGTGAAGCTTTTATATTTTTAAACTATGCTGTTTAAGAAATAACCATATATACAAACTTTATCAATGGTTCTAAATTATTTGACTGAGTGACCGGTACTCCGGTACTCCTTAACAATGTATATTTATTATAACAGGTACCAATAATATTTTTTTACATTTATCATTTTCAGTTAAATTGATTTACAATCAAAAACATAAAATTGAAAGTTGGCATTAGTGGCTAGTTTCTTGATAAAAATTGGTGAATGCCATATATACAAACTTTAACAATGGTTCTAAATTATTTTATTGAGTGACCGGTACTCCTTAACAATGTATATTTATTATGAAAGGTACAATGACATTTTTTAGATTTATCATGTTCAGTTAACTTGATTTACAATGGAAAATATAAAACTGTAAGTTGCCATTTAGTGGCTAGTTTCTTGATAAAAATTGGTGAATATAATCAAAGAACAAAAGAAACAACTTTTGTATCAAGTTTTTCATGAAAGTATCATGATATATTAAAAATATATTAAAATATATTAAAATTATATTTTAAAAATGATACATTAAATATATCATGATATATCATGATACATATATATATTAAATATATCATGATATATTTAGTATGTTAAATATTTTTAGAAACTTTAAAAGTATCCGTTTACGTTCGGAGAACTTTTTTCTTTAAACGTAGAAACTAGTTCATTTTTTACATTTTTAGATTTATTTTTTATATTATCATAGAGAATTGCACTTAAAAAATTTATTCATGGAGAAGTTTTTATAAAATTTCTAATAAATGAAGAAAATTTAGTAAAAATATCGGGTTTTTTCAAAAGGTCTAATTTTTTAATAAATTAAATTATTTCAATATTTTTTGATGCAACACATTTTTTATACACTGGACTAGTGAATCACCTAAAATCTTTGCTTAATTTACATTTGGTAAAAAATTTTGGTCTTTCAAAATCATATACATTGAATTTTTAACGAATTTTCATTACCTTTATATCTAATTATGAGTGTAGCATCATTAAAAATTATCCAAATTTAAAGCTTTTAGGTCATTCACTAGTAAATACTATCAAAAGCATTCATAATAATTTTCAACAAAATATTTTAAGAACTTTTTGAGAAATCGCATTTCAAATTTCAACATTTTATTAAAAAATACCGTTCTGAGAAAACCGCATTTGAAGTTTATGAAAGCAACTTTAACTATTACAAAAATTAAAATACATGTCTAAAATTCCCCACACTTTCTTTCTTCAAAACTTTCTAATTTCCAAGTTGCTAATTATTTAAAATAATAGAAAAATGTTTAAACTAATCTTCCTGAAAATTTAAAAAGTTTTGTCCAAAATATGCTCAAAGGCTTTAAATTCACAACTTCCGGTTCCGAAGTCTCTACTTCCGTTTAGTTTTGACAGCTGTTATTGATGTTTAAACAGCTGTAACTTTTCTTTAAAATTCCGTAGAGACAAAACAAAACAGATTTAGAAACCTAAAAGTTGAAATTTTACAATAGAGAAATAAAAAAAATATGATTTTTGGCAAAAAAAAATGACGTTTTCAACGTAGACGGATACCTTAAGCAAAAACCCTGTAAAATTTAATTTTTTAATTTTTTTTTGCCTAGTTATCACATTCAAATATGTAATATGATTTTTAAGAAACAATTTTCGCCTACATTTGTATACACCTCTAAATTAGCACTAAGGCAGGTAATGCTTGTAAACTCGTAAACTTCAGGCACAAATGATAATCTCTGTTCAGCGAATGTGTTAATACTTATGTACTGAAGAGAAAATATATTTGAGAAATATGAGCACAAAGTCGCATAAGGAATATGTGAAGTGTTGGCAGAACCAGATATTCCAGTCCAATGACTTCAAAAGCGAGCATGTTTAGACACCCCACTGTAGTGAATTGATATTTCAGAGCGAAGGAGCACTGGGGCGAAAGAAAAGTTTCAGGGAGAGCAAGACCCCTCTATTCAGTTTCGGTTAAGGGAATTTATTTTTTCAGTAAAGAGTCAGTTTTTGAAAGGGTGTTACATCAATGTCATTGGCGAATAAACATGTTTTCAAATTAGATGTTTCTCCGAAGTTGGCTACTAGAAAACATTTTATCAAAATACTTTTCCTTGAATACAAAAATACGTAATGGTGTTTAGAATAGAAGATCGGTACATTATGAATAAAAAATATTTGAATATTAAGAATTATACACGGAATATTATGAATTATACACAATGCTTTTGATTTTTAATTGTTTATTACTTTTTGGTAGAGTTAAATAAAAGTATCGTATCAGAAAACAAAATCAGCTTAAGACGAAATATCTATACTACGATGTTTAGAATATAGGATCAGGATATTATGAATAAAATATATTTGAATATTATACACGGAATATTACGAATTATACACAATACTTTTAATTTTTAATTGTTTATTACTTTTTGGTATAGAGTTAAATAAAAGTACCGTATCAGTAAAAAAATCAGCTTAAGACGAAATATCTATACAACGGTGTTTAGAATATAGGATCAGTATATTATGAATAAAAAGTATTTCAATATTAAGAATTATACACGGAATATTATGAATTATACACAATACTTTTGATTTTTTATTGTTTATTACTATTTGGTATTGAGTTAAATAAAAGCATCGTATCAGAAAAAAAAAAAACTCTTTAAGAAGAAATATCTATACAACGGTGTTTAGAATATAGGATCAGTATATTATGAATAAAAAGTATTTGAATATTAAGAATTATACACGGAATATTATGAATTATAAACAAAACTTTTGATTTTTTATTGTTTTTTTTTTTACTTTTTGGTATTAAGTTATATAAAAGCATCGTATCAGAAAAAAAAAAATCAGTTTAAGACGGAATATCTATACAACGATGTTTAGAATATAGGATCAGTATATAACGAATAAAAAGCATTTGAATATTAAGAATTATACACTGATTATAATGAATTATACACTGATTATAATGAATTATACACAATACTTTTGATTTTTTATTGTTTATTACTTTTTGGTATTGAGTTAAATAAAAGCATCGTATCAGAAAAAAAAAACTCTTTAAGAAGAAATATATATACAACGGTGTTTAGAATATAGGATCAGTATATTATGAATAAAAGATATTTGAATATTAAGAACTATACACGGAATATTATGAATTATACACAATACTTTTGGTTTTTTATTGTTTATTACTTTTCGGTATTGAGTTAAATAAAAGCATCGTACCTGAAAAAAAATCAGTTTAAGACGAAATATCTATACAACGAAAAATCCCAGTGTACCGTATAGTTACACTGTGAGTCGCAGCCAGGTGGCAACACTTGATCTGTATCTAGACAATACGGCTTGAGAAACGAAATTAACTCTGAACCTTGAATAGAATGCTCAAAGCATAATTATCATTACGCACCAAACAAAAATTTAAAAAAAAAGTGTATGATTTTGTAAGCATGCTGGAAAGTCATGTGGTGATTTTTTTACTATTTTAGTGGTTATTTTACATATAAATAATTACCAGAGAGTCGATAGTAGTGAATTATTCTTGAATTATCTCGAATTTCGAATTTTGAATTCTATATTTTGCATGTCTATTAAATTAGTATCATACCAGGTATACTTTACACAATACATACTCAGTAGCTCAATTTCTATTATTTATAGGGTTTAGCTTAATTTCTATACTATATTTATTCACCTTCCGTATACTAACAATTACAGTTAATTATTCTCATGTCTGCTATTTAAAAAGCAAATATTCAGTAGAGAAAAGGTTCTCCGTCCCCCTACCTCTCATACCCTCTGAAAGTTAAAGTGAAATTATTGATTTTACAATTAGAATGGCAATTTTTTTACAGCAGGCATTTCGAGAAACTTTGCTAGGTTTCATTGTGTTATCGCATTTGTTGACCTCGATAAGCTTATTTCACGTACGAGGTATAAGTTGAGCCCTAATTTATAAGACACCTTATGTGTCTTAATTTATTGAAGCAGAATAATTCCGCTTTCTAACTGTAATGCATATTTAAGTATTCTTCGTTACGTATAAGGGGAAAGCAGTTATGAATTACTGACTTTTCCATGGAAAGTACAGAGTGTCTATACTTAAACTTCCCTACTTTGTCACAGTCAAAAAAAGTTAGTCTACAGTTAGTTTAAAGTTGTCTACAGTCAAAACTATATTCAGAAAGCTGTGAAAGTTTGTGTAGGACATAAGGAAAAAATGGAAATTTAATAAAAAAAAAAATAAATTAAAATGCAATTTTTTTTTAAATAAAAAGATTCAAAATTTCACCACCAGAGGGCGTTTTTTGATAAATTTGCATATTTAGCCCCCATTTACTATTGTTAAAACTTTATTACAACAAGATATTTTGACCATGACGACCATAATTTTGGACGACCATCATCAAAGTGTCATTAGCAGCTACTTTCCTAATGTGTGGTTACTTCGATCCCAAGACCTCAACCCATGCGACTTTTGGCTTCGGGGTCATTTGAAACACATAGTCAGTCTTGATCGGGGCTTCAAATCTAACTGAACTTAAAACCGGAAAAAGCCATTATTTTGGTCGGAAGGAAAAGGGAACTTGAACTGAAAAAAATGTCGCTTTATTTCAGTTTGATATACTTTCAGTCATTATGTTACTGTACCCAACTTATCAATAATTGTTAATTTAAGGTCAACTATATAATTATCTTCATTACATGTACATTTCTTCTCGGTTTCCTGTTTCTATGTTCTTTTTTGTTTTAATTTCGTATGAAACTACTTGTAGAAGGTAGATTTAATGTTTAGTTATCAAATGTGATTTTGATAACGGATAACAATGCCAGTGCTCAGCTTTCCCTACTCACCACTCTTATCATATATTCTGGTTAATCGTATCAATTCGCATAGTGTACCAATTAAAAAAAAATAAAATGTCCTAAATTTTGATAGAATTACATTTTTGTTTTGATAGAATTATATTTTAATACAAATATGAGTATACATAAAATAAAATTATTCTTTTAGACTTTTTATTATTAAATTTTATTAAATTTTATTATTAAATTTTGATAGAATTACATTTTTGTTTTGATAGAATAATATTTTAATACAAATATGAGGATACATAAAATAAAATTATTCTTTTAGACTTTTGGCTTTGGGGGCATTTGAAACTTATAGTCAGTCTTGAGCAGGGCTTCAAATCTAAATGAACCGAAAACCAGAAAAAGCCATTATTTTGGTCGGAATGAAAACCGAAATGAACCGAAAAAAATATCGGTTTCTTTTGGTTCGATATACCTTTAGTCATTTTGTTAGTGTACCCAACTTGTCAATAATTTTTAATTTAAGGTCAATCATATAATTATCGTCATTACATGTACATTACTTTTTGGTTTCCTGTTTCTATGTTCATTAATACTTTTCTGTTTTACTTTCGCATGAAACTACTTGTAGAAGGCAGATTTAATGTTTAGTTATCAAATGTGATTTTGATAATGGATAACAATGCCAATGCTCAGCGTTCTCTACTCATCGCTCGTATTGTACATGCTGGTTAACCGTATCAATTTGCATAGTGTACCAATTAAAAAAAGAATAAAATGTCCTTATTTTGATAGAATTATATTTTAATACAAATATGAATATACATAAAATAAAATTATTCATTCGGAGCTGAACCAAAAACCGAAAACCTAATTTTTGGTGGGATGAAAACCGGAACTGAACTGATATCAAACTATCCACCATTAAACCGTCTGAAATACGCAGGAAAAAAACTGAACTTAATGTTTAAGGGAACTTAATTACCTCGATTACTGAAATATTGTCTTTTATACTGACAATTTACTAATTTTAAGTTATAAAATGAAGATAATGTAATTAAAAGTCATTAACTTTTCCAAGGAATGCATTTAAATGTATTCAATTATATATTTTCGTTTATTAGAATTTTAAATTTCAATATTTATTCGTCACTGTTGGGACTTAATAGGCTAATTTATATACTATATTTAAGTAATCCCCATGATTTGAAAGATGCTAATTGTTCTCGTGTATGTTAATTAAAAATAAAATATTCAACAGAGAAGTTCCAATCAAGTCCATCCAACACTTAATCCCTGTGAAAGAACTTGAAATTAATTCAACACTAATTTTGAAAGAGCCTTCTGTATACCAATTTATTGAAGCAGAATAATTCCGCTGTCTATATGTAGAGCAGATTTAAGAATTCTTCGCTACTGAATTAAGAGAATGCAGTTACGAATTATTAACTGTACCATAGAAGGTACTTAAATGTCCTCCGCTATCTTTTTTCCTTTATTAGAGGATTTAAATTTCAGTATTTATTCGTCGCTGTAGAAACTCTTAATTATTGTACTATATTTATGTAAATCTTGTGGTGTAAACAATGTTAATTGTTCTCTTGTATGTTATTTTGAAAGGAAATAATCGATAGGAGTTCTCAATCAAGTCCATTCACCATTTACACCTTTTGAAAGAACACGATATAAACTCAACGTTATTTTTAAGTCATATTCTCAGTTTACTGAAATAATAAGATTACTTGCATTTTCTACTGCAAGTTTAACAATTGTTTGTTACGAGATCGAAAGAAAGTAGCTACGAATCATTTACTTTTTCTTTAGAATGTGTTTAAATGTCCTTTAAAAGGTGTTAATTGTACTTGTGTGTGTTATTTTGAAATGCAACAATTTATAGAGGAGTTCTTAATCTAGTCCGTTCAC
The DNA here is from genome assembly GCA_032207245.1 of Pardosa pseudoannulata. Taxonomy (NCBI): domain Eukaryota; kingdom Metazoa; phylum Arthropoda; class Arachnida; order Araneae; family Lycosidae; genus Pardosa; species Pardosa pseudoannulata. The sequence continues at coordinate 142,945,532 of CM063511.1, read as the reverse complement.
CATTCACACCTTCTGAAAGAACACGATATAAACTCAAAGATATTTTTAAGTCTCCTTATGTATCTCAATTTACTGAAATAATAAGCCTGCTTACAATCTCTACTGCAAGTTTAACAATTCTTTGTTACGAGATCGAAAGAAAGTAGCTACAAATCATTTACTTTTTCTTGGAATGTGTTTAAATGTCCTTTAAAAGGTGTTAATTGTACTCGTGTATGTTATTTTTAAATGAAACAATTTATAGAGGAGTTCTGCAAGTCTCTACTGCAAATTTAACAATTACTTTTTACGAGATCGAAAGAAGGTAGCTATGAATCATTTACTTTTTCTTGGAATGTGTTTAAATGTCCTTTAAAAAATGTTAATTGTACTCGTGTATGTTAATTTGAATTGAAACAATTTATAGAGGAGTTCTGAATCTAGTCCATTCACCATTTACACCTTCTGAAAGAACATGATATAAACTTAGCGCTATTTATAAGTCACCTTATGTATCTCAATTTGCTAAAACAATAAGCCCGCTCGCATTCTCTACTGCAAGTTTAACAATTCTACGTTACGAGATCTGAAGAATGCAGCTAAGAATCATTTACTTTTCCATGGAATGTACTTAAATGTCTTTTGCTATCTATTTTCCTTTAATAGAGAGTTTTAAATTTGAGCATTTATTTGCCGCCGTTGGGGACTTGAGTCGAAAAGTTCTCCTTCTCTCCCCTGTTCTCAGACGAATTCAAAATACAGCACTAACCCCTTTTCTCCAATTTGTTCTCCCATACCTAATTATCGAAATGGGGTGGAAGAAATAAGACGAAGTTATACTCTGAAGGCACATGATTAGATCGCTTCAGTTCAGAGCAGAATAATCAAATTCTTTGTATTAAATGATTATGGTGGCTGACTTCTGATTCAAGGACTGATTGAACTCACTATATATTTTCTTTATCTCATTCAAGCAATTCTCTATATGCTTATAAATATATTAACAAACGAGTAAATTTGAACAATTAAATCCTCGTTT
>CM063511.1:142929514-142942014 GCA_032207245.1 Pardosa pseudoannulata | reverse complement strand
CAATACATAATATGGGTTTATTTTTCAAGTTATAGTAATGAATATAATTCCCAAAATAATACATTTTTTAGAGTTTTAAAGGCTTATATTATAGGGGGTTTTCTGCAAGTACAAGTCAGCAGTGTAAGATTCTGATATAGACACTTATATGAAACAATAGCCTTCCAACGCTATTTAGTTTTAAATTCCTCCCCCCTGGCAGAAAAATTCTTAAATTCATATTACATTTTAACATAATCATTATGAAAGGCTGTATTAGAGTCCGTAGGCTGGACTCTAATACAGCCTTTTGTAATGATCTAAAATATATTAAATGAAGACCAGAGGTTACTGAAGTGTAGCCCATGGGCCATTTGCGGTCTCTGAGACAGTTTCATTGGATCTGCGAGCAATTGCTTGCTTAAAAAATATTATTATACAGTTTTTATTGTTTATGATAATACTTTTATACAAATTCGTTCTTGATCGAATAATTAAAACACAGCTATCAAATGGTTTTGATGTTTGAAAGTATTTATTTTTGAGAAAAATTCTTTTTCAGATTTAAGCTTAAGAGTACATAGTACATTTCCAGGCTAAATATATTCATTACAGTAGCTCTTTTTTGATTCACAGTAAAATAAAATTTTTGTTGCTTTTAGAATAGATTTTCGAAGTGCTTTAATAACGGTTAAACCTCTAAAAGCTGTTTTGAAAAGAACAAAAAATATAAAAAAAATTAAAAAAATAATTTTTTTACCTACAAATTAAATTTTGAAACTAGTATATTAGAAACTAAATTTTTTTATCACATTGAAAATAATTATATTTTCTTCCTGTATGTCAAAATTTTTATGTATATTAAATATATACTTGTGTCATCACATAAAATTTTTAAAACAAAGAAAATTTTTTAAAATAAATTTATTTGACGATGAAAAAAACCCAGACAAAGAATAAAAGTTTTTCGTTCAAACAATATGAATTTGATTCCCGATTAATTTTTTTCTCTAGAAAAAATCAGAAATGTAAATTTTAAAATATAAACCAAAATAGAAACACTTCAGGTGAGAAATTCTTGATATATTAAACATTCCGTATCAAATAAAATCAAATTATTAATGATCATCAAATTTTTATAACAAGAGAACGAGATTCATTTTCAAACAAGACTATAGTCCAAATTTTAAAAGAAAATTATTAAAATAAATTGCTTTCTGCTGCTCCTGTAATTCCGATAGTAATGTTATTTATTGTCCTTTGGCAATAGTGATATTTCTTTGACAAGAAATAACTCGAAAACACCTGCTTGGTTCTTGAAATCCTTCCCATCGTATTAAATTATTGAAGCTATAGCTCTACTGCATAGATGTATTGTGTTCCTCCCTCTGTATTATTTGCGTGTGCATTCTGGCATAGGATAAACGCAACCTCGTGCGTGAAGAAAGCTCTATGTTTCTCTGATCGAAACATCTATGAAGAAAATATCGATTCAAATATTCGATACAGGAAACGTATCCTTTCTAAAAATTGCAAATATATTGGCAGTGCAATAAATAACTGAATTTTTCTCTTGTGTCGTCTGATAATACTTTCATGTAAAGCTATTAATTTGCCTGAGATGATCTGATTTTTTCAGAATATATTTATGAGATCGCTATTTATTTTGTTGTACAGTTTCTTACTACTAACATATGTTTATTAAACTGAACATAATCTACAAAAAGTATATCATTAATACAGCACAGAACAATGGTTGAACAGTAGCTTTAGGTAAATACAATTAATACATGCTGTTAAATATAAAATGTTAACTACTTTTTGTAGATGATATTTTTGTTCATATGTAGGAATCAAGTAGACTTCAGACCTTTTCTATTAATTAATAGCATGAACCAACATCTTTTTTCAACAAATTTCAAAGTTAATATTAAAGTTAAATTACAATACTGTATTTTGCAATGCATAAAAATTTTCTGAAGTCAGTCATTTTGCTTTCTCCCTAAAATTGTGAAATGGCAACGTACTGTTGCTTTAATTTTGAAACAATTTTAATTGGAATTTTAACATTTTTTTTTAATGAGATGACATTTTTATTTTGAAATATCTTTTAAATATGTCACATAAAGTTTATACGATTTCAAGTTGTGTATTTATCATTTTGAGCAGGAATTCTAATTAAGCGGTACAGTTTAATCATACACTTGAATTGTGTTTCACAAATTAAAATGGTGGCCGTGGATGTCTTCTTTTTGTGCTGATGGTTTAGAACAACTGAAAAAAGTGTACAATTTTGATCCGATTTTTAATAAAGTTAATAGGAGTTTTCATATTTTGCTACGTAAAATAATATAAATTTTCGTTTTGAAATATAATAACCCTAAATTTGACAAGATGTTTTTTCAAATATTTTTTAATTTCTGTTATTTTCCCATGTCTGTATAGACATTAGGATCTCTGTAAAATAAACAAAAAATATATCATTTTCCATTTTTGAGATAATTAATGTCCGCTGTGGCGAACACTGACAATTATGTTATATAGTAGTTATAAATATATATGTCCGGTGTAGCGGCCAGACTTAGCCAAATTAAGGGTTAAGTATATCATAAAAAGTTTGTACGATGTCATGATACATTTATCAGCTTGAACAGAAATTCTAATTAAAAGAACAGGTAAAGTCTAAAGCCCATGTCAACTTATTGAGAAAAAAAAGGACAAATGCAGTTTGCTCTTCCTTTTACAGAAAAAAAATTCGCTTATTTCTCCTGTGATAGTAAAGTCAGAAGAACGATGGCCGATTGGTTAGGGTGCTGGCCTTCGGTACCGTAGTTCGTGGGTTCAAATCCCACTGTGGCATGGATGTTCGTAGTCGTTCGGAATTGGCTTTAACCTGTAGGTCCTGGCCCTCGTGTTGCTAAAAGTAGACAGTAGCGCTCCAAACCAAACCAAACCAAACCTGAGATAGTAAAAATGTTTCAATCGACAGTTTGAAATAAAATATATAGATTGGACATTTTTTGAGAGCTGTGGTAGCTCAGTCGGCGAAGGTAACACTCTCGTGACTGGAGAGTAGCGGGTTCATAACCCGAGCCGGCCTAAGATCCGCCGTGTTCGTTAAAGGTGACTGGGGTGCATGAAATAGTTTGGTGGTCACAATGTCCTCCAAGTTCTCAATCAATACCTCTTAGGTTGGCAGGCCAAGCCTATGAGTCTTCTGCTTGGACCCTGCTTCTAAATTACGAGGACCCACTAGAGCGAAAGTCATGCTTTCACCCTAGAAGTGCTCGTTGAAACGAAAGGCACACCCTTCTGCCTTAATACGAGTAGCGTATGGCTCAATCGTGCTTGGTTTAATCAAGTGGCATCAGAAACAACAGCAACAACATTTTTCCCTATGACACGATGAAATCGAGTATTCTCCATTGGGAAAAAGAATCGTAAACTAACGTGTACATGTTGACGTGTGATAAGGCTATGATATTTCTTTTTCGATTTAATTTATGCTCAAATATTTGTTTAAAAAAGGAACAGATTCAGTTTGCATTTCTTTTTCCAGATAAGAAATCCACGGATTTCTCCTGTAAGACCAAAAATGTTTCAACTGATTAAAGGCCTAAATCACACGACAACTTGAACTAAAATTAATCGATTGAACATTTGTCGCTACGACACGTGGAAATCGAGCATTCTTCATAAAAGGAATTATAAACTAACAGGTACATTTTGACGTGTGATAAGCCATTATAATTCTTTTCCGATTAAATTTATGTTTAGTTGGTGGTCGCATAGTAATTAGTGATAGTAACTTAACTTTATTGCCACAAAGCTAATTTCTTTAAAAAGTTTATAAGTAAACAGTTCAAACTTTTGCAGAAATTTTTAAATATGTTTTATTTTAGTTGTTGTAAAAATTTTTAATTAATAAAAGTTTGAGATTCATTTTAGTTTTTTACCTTTATTTAATTCTGTTTTATTTGTTGTTTATAATTTTTTTCTATCTTCTGTTTTTTGTGGGAGAGGGAGCATGTCCCCTAAGAAGAAAATGCCTAGAGTTCCATAGTGGTTCACTCCGGCTTCAGCCTAAGTTTGTAAGCCGACGACATCATGTCCAAATTCTTAGAGACGGATAAAAGTATGCAACAAAGAAGTCAACAATAGGATGTCAAAAACATCTCATACATAAAATGCTTAGTGTGGATGTATGAGCGTAAACACATATACGCTTGAACGATAACCTAGAGGTATAACCTAGAGGCATGAAATTCGGTACAGTGGTTCTTTGTGACACCGTGTAAAACTTTTATAAAGACCTTTTTTTCACAAATTTCTAATAAGATTATTTATTATTAGTTTTATTTAATTATAAATTGATTGCGATTTTTTTTTGTTTGTATATCCAATCAGAAGGGTTGTTATATTTTGACAACCTTGACGGATGAGAAAGTGACAAATTCTTTATTGCCATCACTACTTTATATACTATTTCTGGAGTTGATAATTGGCAATTTTTTAGTTTTTATTGTATTATCCATACCTTTTCTTTTGTATCGTAGACTTATCGTAATTAATTAAAGGTTACGATATACTGAAGATCCAACGCCTCCTTACTTATAGGAGGTATTGGAACTCCTCTACAAATTTTTCACCTTCTTTCGCTACCCATTACCTAAGTTGTTTATAGTGTCTTGCTAATAACGCGATGGTCGTCGATTTGATTTTCCCATGGGCTAAGCTAGTTTTATACCTATTTTTATATTATGTATATAAATTTAGTGGTAATTAAGTAATTTTAATTTCAAGAAATCAGTAAGTAAAGATATTTTAAAGTTGTTTTTTATAGTCTCGAATTTAGGGACGTAGGCAGGAGAGTGGCCCAGGGGGCTTGAGCTACTCTCCTGCCTACGAAATTTTGGCTACGTGTGTAATGTATATATGTATGTGTATATGCAAACAAAGAAGGTAGCATTTGATAAAAAAATAATCCAAATTTTTTCTATTAAATATTTTAGCCCAATACTATATTAATTTACACTAAACTCAGAAAAGTTGTTGAAAAATACATTTTTTTATCGTTTTTTTTTGTTTCTTTTAAATGCTTACAGGTCAAAACATCTCTAAATCCAAGGTAAATTAGAATACATATTTATTATATATGTATATATATGTATGTATATATATACATATATATATATATATATATATATATATATATATATATATATATATATATATATATATATATATATATATATATATATATATATATATATATATATATATATATATACATATATATATATATATATATATATGGAACTCAGTAATGTAGGAAACTAATCACAAGTCTCTTTTTCTTTTTAAACCATGCATTATTAAATCCAGTCCTTCCGTTAAGCTTTGGCTACGCCATTCAATATACTTCTTTGTTAAATTACATCTTGACTAACGTAGAGGGTATTGCATAACCCAGCTTCCCAATGAAAAGTGCGCCAAAAACTTGATTGCGTAAACCTTTTCTTCCTGATGTCCTGTCGCATTAATTTATTTTCGCTGTGTACATCTGGCCGAGGGCTCGTCTCTCTCATTTTACGTTCTTTAAATAGTTCAACTTATTTTTAAATGTAGCTCTCTTAATTTTTAAAACTCCATTTTCAAACCTCTCTCACACACACACACACACACATGCATACATACATACATACATATATACATACATATATATACATATATATATATATATATATATATATATATATATATAAAAATATTTATATATATACATATATATATATATATATATATATATATACACATACATATACATATATGTATATTTATATATATACATATATATATATACACATATATTTACATATATATATATATATAAATATTTATATATATATATATATATATATATATATATATATATATATATATATATATATATATATATATATATATATATATATATATATATATATATATATATATATATATATATATATATATATATATATATATATATATATATATATATATATAATATATATATATATATATATATATTAGTACATTTTTGGTCACTAAAAGAGTCTTTCTTTTCAAGATGTAATATTTTTGTCTGAGTTTGTGCCTTCCTCCCACCGAAATGTTTTTTCAGGTTACATCACTGCCGAACTACAGAGTTAATAATCTAACCTTAAAAATTACATTAATGTATTTTATTGAATGTATTTGCATATTTATTTATTTATTGTCTCAAGATTTTACCTTATTTTTACAGGTTTTCATCTAGTACATACAGAAAAATATGACTAGAATGACGTTTTTACTAGAAGAAAAATCATTTCACTTTTTTGGTCGAATTCTATCATTTAGAATGTTTTTTTGTCCAGTTAATAATTTTGTTTTTGTTATTAAAAAGAAAGCAGTGTGCAATCTATATTATTATATATATACCTCACGACTATTTTAATACTCTTCACTTTCCTTTCCAGTGGTATAAAACAGCAAGATATTGAATTATTGGATTATTTTTCCACATTTTTCTGCGTACACAAGTCATTTGCGTGTGCCTATTTCTCGGACGTCTTGAGGTACCCCAGCACGCAAACCCGTGCGTGAAGAAGGCCATTCGCCGCTGATCGAAACGTCAGCACAGGAAATATTGATGAAGCGACTCGATACGATGTTTCGGAGTCGGCCCAAAATTGCGGAACTGTCTGGACATATGATGGATTATAGCCCGGTGTCTTCTGCTAACCGAAGATGTTTTAGCCCGCGCTGTGATACAAATTATTTAGAAGCATTGGAGATCTTCATCGTTTCGGTTTTTTTTTTTATTCCTAACCAGGCATAAACGGAAATCGATGTTTTGTGAATGCATTTGTCACAATTCTCAAACAATCTGTGTGCTTAAAGAATCGTAATGAAGTATAGATGAAAAGAAGAGATTGTATTTATCTTTTGCGTTAAACTAAAAGTAAAGAAAGAATATAAGCTGGAAATAAAAATAAGGTGCTTAATGTTTATTAACTTAAAATTTTACGTAGAAAAAATATTCTAGCATATTCTAATTAGAATTTAAAAAAAGTTTGGGTGGACATATGGACTATTCATAAAAAGGGAAGGATATATTTTTCCCTGCTTAAAATAAACTTAGGGGCTTACTCTGGGCGTTGTGAGTCGGTTCAAACATTACTTGTGACGTTATTTTGACGTCAGATTGATAGTTTTCTCTCATAATATCCACAAACTGACGTCAAAGTGGCGTCACAACGAAGGATCGAACCGAACCACAACGTTCAGAGTAAGGGCCTTAGGCCTTGTCTAACCGAAGACGGTTAGAGAGTTAATTAGGGATTAGCTGCTATAAACTTCTGTAGTAAATAATCACCGATTTTCTCTAACTAACTACCATAAATTATCTCTAACTGAATTAAATTGAGTTACAGATTGGAGAATGAAACACTGGAGAAATCTTTTTTTAAAGCCCTTTTTTAAAAAATATTTTGACTAATAAGTATCAATTTAAAATTCTTAGAAGAAAAACTAAAACATCCTGTTAATATTTGAACTAAAAAAGTCTTGATTCGGATTACTTAGTTGGAAGCATTTTATTTACTGTTTCCTTTTCTAATTTTATCTCTTTAAAAGGTGCAAATCTTTTTTTATATCTTTCTTAGTCAAAGTGATAACTTATGGAGTATGGGGACCCCTGCTATGATCGACGATTCTAAAGGAAATAACCACAGGGATCACACCATATAAACACCATGCTCAGAAGGGATTCAAGCTGTGAAGTTAAGTAAAATAACCAGTTCCAGAAAACAAACATTTAGTTAAGACAGTACAATAACATCAGCACCTTTGATGCAACCGAGCTATTCCCCGGTGCTACTGGCACACTGCCACTTAGATAAGCAGACAACATATACAGATATTTGCATATTTACAAAGATGATGCGTTGCCACAAATAAGACTACGATAAATATGAAACTTCATAATTAACAATAGAGATGAATGAATTCATATTACAATATGTGAAAATACATTACAATAAATTATATGCAAAACACTTTACAAAAACTAATATATACAAGATATATTTACGAAGATTCGTATGACGTCATCGGCAAATTGCGTAATCACCACAGGAGTACCATGTTACAAGTCTATTATTAATATATTCTTTTTTTTTTAAATCTTTGAGTTTATATAATTATAATAAAATAAATATAATTATTTAGACATGGTCTCACTGAAGATGATTAAAGACTCTTTCTTCTGTAATAGATAATCAGTGATTAGCTGTACTAGAATGATGAGACTGGGCCTAAAAGTAAAGAATATTAGATCGCAGTGGAAAATACGTTACCTAATGGTAATTAATTTAAAATTCTGAGTAGAAAAACTAAAGTATCCTATTAAAATTAGAACTAAAAAAATCAAAGTATTTTTTACTATTTTTTAGTCTGTTTACCTCTATAAAATAGGTAAATCTTTTATTAGCTGTATTCAGTGATGAGACTTGGCCTAAAAGTAAAGAACATTAGATCGGAATGGAAAATACGTTACCTAATGGTAATTAACTTAAAATCTGAGTAGAAAAACAAAAGTATCCTATTAAAATTAGAACTTAAAAAATCAAAGTATTTTTTACTATTTTTTAGTATAAGTTTATCCCGATAAAATAGGCAAATCTTTTATTCGTTTATACGTCAGACTGAAACTATTTCTCTTACAGATCAATTATTAAGATATCATTTTTTCAACTGCTTGGGCCTATAATTATAATAAAATTAATGTGATTATTTAGAAACATTGGAGAAATATTTTTTTTAAGTTCATAACCTGGCATAGATGGAAATCGTTGATTCATAAATGCTCTTTTCTTAATTTGATATTTTTCTTAATTTCGCGTCTGCATATTTAAAGAATTGTAGTGAGCTCTAGAAAAAAAAAAGTTTTTTACTTCATGCATTACACAAACTAAAAGAAGAAAATGATATTAGACTAGATCAAAAAAATAGGTTTCCCAATAACTATTAACTTGAAAATTTGCTTACAAAATCTATATTTTTTTATAATGAAAATGGAGGCACTTGCATTGAAAGTGCTATCAGTTGAAAATAAAAAATCTAAAATTAAATGTTATTTAACTGAAATTTGCAGCACTTATGTAACATATTGAGATATCTGGATTTCATTAAAAATACTAACGTTCATCATTTGAAAAATAATTTTATACTGAGTTTGTTTTTTATTTTCTGCAAAAGAAGGCAAAAATTAAAGAATTTCGTGAGCAATATATCTAAAAATATTTTGAAATCACAAAATAAATTATTTCTGAAATAGTAATAAATAGAATATTTTCTTTATCGAATATATAATGTCAAACCATTATATAAATTATTTACATCCAAATAACGTTAGAAAAAAATATGAAAATAGCTTAAATTCTTAATATTGAAAATTAAAAAATATGAAAGTAAAAATTAAAATTATTTGGTGTATAGGTTGTATTATAAATGTTGTGGACTTTCTTTCCCCAGCAGAAGAAATTTCATTCTATAAGGCATAATGTGTAAAAAATCGAATCTAAATTGTATTCGATATTGTATTAAATCTGTCAAAAAATTATTTTGATTTAAAGCGAGAACATAATATATGATGCAAATATTTTAATTCACTGAAGAAATTAATAAGTTTGAGGTTTGGGAAAAGAAATGGTATCAAAATATGCTGAAATGTTTGCAGTTTAATGCATAAAATATCTAGAAATCCGAAGTTTCGAAGATTCAATAGTCTTGAAACCATTTAAAGGAAAATATTTTACTCGCGTTTATTACTCTCAGTTTATCTAAACCAAATCTTCGTTTATACACCTTCATGCATCAAGTTTAAGCTTTCTCCATATTACAGATAAATTATTATCATATCCTTTTTTTTTAAATTTTTTGGGTCTATAATTCTGATACAATACATCTATGCTCATAAATTGAAGATTACTTTGATTCATGCGAAAATCGTGACCAAGATATCCTGCAAAATATCATCTCATATATTTTCAGGATTGACATGATTGAGTTTTAGATTACAGTAAAATCACTGGACGGCGTTGTCAGAAAGTCAGAATAAAGCTAGGGCTATTGCACAATATTAACATAGCGTCTGTCCAAAGGGAGTCACAGATTTTTGTTTGCTCGGCGTCAGTCCTTGGGGACTAACAAGGAACTTTTCACCTGAAAGACGTAGTCTCTGGAAAATTACACTAAACTTCTCAATTAAAAGTCCACTGCTATTCCCCAGGGACAGACACCGTATGAACGAAAATTTCACTGTCAGTCATCGGGGACTGACGTTGTGCTTAATGTGTTAAACGAACTGTCGAGATGGTAAAGGGTACTTCGCAACCAGCTCGCAAGCCTAATAGTGCCGTTGAACACATCCGGATTTTACTATTATTATTTTTTTGTTTTGTTTTATAGGACGTTTGGTGTGTGGAGGCATACAGCTGGAAATATCAAAGAAAGGCCGTATCGCTCACAGAGTCACATCTTTCTTAGTGGTTTCAATTAGATGGAAACGTAAACACAAGCTTTAGGGCAACTCATTATAAGAAGATAAAGCGTTATAAGAAGATTAGTATTTGCATAAACTACTAAAGAAACTGATGCAGTACAGTATCAGACTTGTTACGAGAGTTGTCAGGAATTTGTTTCAATGCGTATTGAGTACAGACGTCAAGAGCAGTATGGCATATACGCTATCCCATTTGTCAGACATATTCCACTCACGCTAGCAAAAAGTCAAAGCTAATTAACCTAGGGCATAGACCATCTTACCCTGACACCTATATAGTGCACAATTTAGTAGAAATTGTGGAAATTTGGCAAGTCTAAGTTCTCCTGGCAGTAAGATTCACATTGTTTCTTCAAATGGAGAATAATTAATCCAGGAAAACATACTTGAAAAGCACCGGTATGGTAATAAAGAACTATTAGAAGATGCATTTCAATGGGTTCTTCAACAAAATTTCAAGGTCAAAGGAGATATATGCTGAGGTCAATCGGAACATCATTCTGCTTTTTCATATTCGTCTATTCAGATATTGAAAGACGCTGGTTTTCTTTTTATTGGGAACGATACTCGTCTTCACTTTGAAAATATGATGAGAAAATGTCTTAAACAAGACAGTATCACCTTTTGAAATGGCTGGGAATTTTTCTTAATTCATTCCCAGTCAGTATTGAATATATAGACGAGTTTCAGCATGTAATCCTCTTTTTAAATCTATTCGTAGTTGTAGATACTATTGATTGATAGGTAAGCATTAATTTAAATGTGCATTCCTATGAACAGCTGGTTTCATGGGTATATGCGATATATATATATATATATATATATATATATATATATATATATATATATATATATATATAAAGAAAAAGTTCAATATAATGAAATTGGCGCTACCAGTCATCGATAGATATAGTAGTATAGTCATAGTAGTATTTGATCTCTACACAAACAGAAAATTACATTTAATTTGATTGAATCTTTAAGGCAGAGTGCAAATGATAACTCTAATTACGCATCATACAATCAAACTAAAAAATGGACTTATGTAATAGGCGTACATGGAGTCATCTGGTCCATATCAGAATATTTCAAAAAAGAAGAGAAAGTTGAGTGTTGATTTGTTAAAAGTGCACTTATCCTTTTATATCTTTAAAATATTCATACTATTTTTCGTGGATCTTGTAGCTCATAATATAACTAGAAGCATGCTATTACTTGCTTCTTGTTACATTACAGATTTTGAATCTCTCTTGTAGAATATCTAATTCACAAATAAAAGTGAACAGTGGTCTATAAGGTTTAACGTTAGATTCCTTAATTCGTTGATATGTACCCCACATTTGTGTTTATTGTTTGAAGATATTCATATTCTGCTTAACGCAATAGGTCCCATTCTAATTAGCCTTGCATAGAAATACACTGATTTTAGTGCCCACAATGAACTAGACTCAGATAAAAGTGATTTTAAACTAAGACAGTATATCATGTTAGAGAGGATGATCTGCAATATTTTATACATGTTCTATCGAGTTCATCCGGGATATAATTGTAAGTTTTCAATATTTTCTGCATTATATCTTCACCTATCAGAAGATGTGCAATACAAGTTTATAGCTCTCAAATATTGTCAATGAAAGCAATGGCCCTGTGCAACTAATTTCTGGTGTGTCCACCTTCAAAAGAAAGAAAGTTTTTAAATTACTCGCCTTTCTTTCATAAGAGCATCCTCAAAATTGGGAAGGTCTGTACATTCATTAAACACCATTACCTCTTGCGCAAAATAGACACCGCTGAGATACAGATCTTCCTTTTCACTTCCTCTCCTTCTATTCAGTTCTATTTCTTTTCTTAAAAGTTGAGATAGTGGCAGTATGTCCTACATTCTATTCAAATAATGTTACAATGAAAATCCTTCTGCAAACGGAATCGT
>CM063511.1:142719514-142924514 GCA_032207245.1 Pardosa pseudoannulata | reverse complement strand
AACTTAAATCCTGGTTCCCCTATGATGGAAAAAAAAAAAAAAAAAAAAAAAAAAAAAAAGCATTGACATCATTGTTTATGTAAACGAATTTTTCTGACCCACCAAGTAATATCCCTATTATCAGGTAAGTTAATTCTTATGTTGACCCATCACGAAGACATACAGTATCATGCATACTGAAGACCAGAGGTCAAGACAGCAACCACAACAGCTATTGAGATGCTCCTGACGTACAAGAGTTTCGTCATGATCCGTGTTAATGTTGTCAAACCTGGTAATGAGCAAACACTACAAAGGTAAGCTTTCTACCAGGAATTACTGAAGACCCAGATCACTCAGGTGAACACCAGGCGTGTGAAACTCGTATATACCTAAAGGAGGTATACCCTTGATGTTGTCTCTCATTTAGGACTACTCATAGAACAAGTGCGGCTTCAGCTCGTGGTCACGGACGCGAGAGAGCTGTCCCCCCTTTTATAATAAAATAAAGATAAATAAATAGGGCTTATATGCCATTTTTACCCTTAAGCCTCAACGCTCAAGTCTAATCAAAAGGCCCCAAAACATGCCAACTCCAGAGGTATCATTTAGGAACTTAGATAATTGCTTGGATATTTGCATCTTGGACAGTACTACTACAAACCTATTTTACGTGCTCCAGCTGCCATAAATAAACACAGTTGATCTTTGCTCGGCTCGAAATCTTCCGGTTACAAGACAGCTGCCTTTCATAATTAAACAAAAATGTATCAATCTGAAATTAAAATCAAGTTAATTTTGGGTGAGTATTCTAGATGATCCCTTGCATCAACTGTTTAACTGATATCCACCACCAGCTATGTTGAATCTAATCTCGAAAGATAACGCAAGAACAAATCTGCAAGTCAATGTTGCTTCTGTGTTGGTCTGCTGTATTCTGTGTTGCTTTCTTATAAATTTCATTGGAATAAAACAACTATGAAGCATGAAATATTTTATTTAAAAAAAAAAAAAACTGTTGCGTGTCACAATCTACAAGTTAGAAACCCCCGTTCTAGAGTCAATTCTGAATCCATATGTCCTAGCAACGGAAATTGACAGAAAAAGTTAATACTATCGAAGCCGGGAATAAAGGGAATTTCTCTGGAAACAGGACTGTTACATTTTTAAAATCACGGAGGTTCATATGCTTTTCATTTAGACAACCATATTGATTTTCTTTTTCTAGATGTACTCTTTTCTTGTACTAAAAGTCTAATTGCATCAAATTCTTGTTCATCCTTAAAGGTCAAATTTTCCCGGAAGCAGACGAGTTCTGAATATGTTTGATATAAATGACTCGTCATTAAGTATTCATAAAAAGATATATCAGTTACAAAGAATGAATTATACCAATTAAGTAATGAATAAAACAAACAAACTGTAGATAGAATGTGAAAATTTCTGCTTTCCAATTTAAAGAAACCAAAGGAATGCTTTGTAGGAATGTTAAAATTTCTTTCCATATCAGATGTTCAATTCTTATGTGAGTTTGGGCTTCTAAACCCATGAGTTGAATGATAGCCGAATGATAGAGCACTGCTCTTCGGTACCAGAGTTCGCAGGTTCGAATGCCGCAACTGTCATGATTGTCCGTAGCCTTTTGGAATCCTCTTAAGCAGTAGGTGTCGGTCTCATTAGCCCTCGTGAGCAAAACTTTAGACCTTAGCGCTCCAATCCAAACCACACCTTGTACGCCTATGCGCATAAATAATTTGTATACACACATACATAGAGTAATATATTTTTTACACGTGTGTGTATGCGTGTATTATATACACACATTTACATGTATGAATGAACTTATATTTATCTGAATGCCTATCTATAGATTTATAGATATGTAGCTATGCATATATAGGAGAGGTGTCTGATTAATGCAAACACTTTGGATTTTGCCTTTTCAAAAGAAGTACTATGGAAGGTAAATTTGATAACGTGTAGTGAATGCATTTCATCTCACATTCTCATAAAAAGTTAGTTACTAGTGAATTTAAGGGAAAATTGAGAATTTAAAGAATAAAAATAGAAAATTGTTTAATCTGTACAAAAAAAAAGAGAAGAAAAATGCGAATGGTCTGTAAATTTCACCAAATATAAACATTAGCATACACATTGTTGTGTACATTTCCATGCAAAAAAAGAACATCTACTCATGCTGAAATAGATATTTAACTGTCAAAGATTTGATTCAACTTTATCAAATTAAACAATAAGAATATATTTTTAGTTTTTGTCGCATATTTTTATTTTTATTTTTGTTATTAATTTATTTTTAAGAAGAAACGAAATTTTTTACAGAGATTTCAGAACTTTTAAGAACAGCAGTTTAAATAAAAATGAAGTGTGAAATACTATACTCATTTGTATTATTTTTAATTCATGATAAAAGTTTAAAAATATTTAATTACGCTACTGTATTGCTATAAAACAAATAGTTTTTTTTTTGAGTGTGCATTGCATTTAAAAACTAAAATACTTTTCATTTATAGATTTATGTCTTTAATTTTTTTCAAAAAGAGTTTGTAACCATAGACCAGAAATTGAATTGATGGATAAGAAAACAAAACTGATAATTTCTATGCGATTTTATACATATTATTTTCTATCGATTTTATATATTTATATTTTCAAAATCTCCAAGGATAAGAAATGATAAATTGACACATAAATTACGAAGTCCTATATTCAAAATGAAACTGAAATTATTTATTTACTGTCATACAGTGTTACAAAATATTTAAATTCTTATTAACTTCGTATTAAGTTTCAAAATTTAAAGCTACTCACCTACAGTTCTCTATTAGCGTTTAACTAGTATATCTAGATACTATAAATTTATTACAATAGAAACATAGATATCTTCTGAGTGATTCCCATAATATTACTGTGTTTGTTTTCTTTTTAAAGATCCACGTTGGATAAATTGACACATAAAATTACTAAGTCCGATTCAAAATGTAAACTTGAAAATATTTATTCATTGTACTGCATTGTTACAAATTATTTAAATTCTTATAGACTTCCTATTATATCACAAAGTTTTCGGACTACAATTCTCTATTAGCGCTTAACCAGCATAACTAGATACTATAAATTTATGGAGAAAGAGAAACATAGATATCTTTTAAGCTATTCCTGCAAGGTTACTGTTTTTTTTTCTTTTCAAAATATCTAAGGAGAACCACAAGTAAAACAATTTAAAATAACACGAAACAATATCATTTTTATAACTCCAAAAAAATTGTATTTCTTTATATAATTTTTTACTCAAAATGAAATTTCCAAAATAGTTAATTGCTTTAGTGAATCACTATGAAACAATTCGATTTCTTTTGACACCTTGTTGCAAATTCCAAAATATCCAAGGAGGCAACAAGTAAAACAATTTAAAACAATACGAAGAAATATCATTTTCTATAACTCCAAAAAAGATCATATTTCTTTATATTATTTTTAACTCAATATATGAAACATCCAAAATATTTAATTTCTTTAGTGAATTACTGAGAAAAATTTCGATTTCTGTTGACTCCTCATTTTAAATTTCAAAATATCCAAGGAGAACAACAAATAAAACAATTTAAAATAATACTAAGAACTATATTTTTTATATCTCCAAAAAAGATTATATTCCTTTATATAATTTTTAACTCAAAATGAAACTTCCAAAATATTTAATTGTTTAGTGCATCATCACTATGAAACATTTCGATTTCTGTTGACTCCTTTTTTTAAATTCCAAAATATCCAAGGAGGACAACAAGTAAAATAATTAAAATAATACGAAGAAATATCATTTTTTATATCTCCAAACAGATTACATTTCTTTATATTATTTTTAACTGAAAATGAAACTTCCAAAATATTTAATTGCTTTAGTGAAACACTTTGAAACACTTCGATTCCTGTTGACTCCTTGTTTTAAATTCCAAAATATCTGAGAAGAACAAGTAAAACAATTTAAAATAATACGAAGAAATATCATTTTTTAATATCTCTAAAAAAGATTATATTTCTTTATATTATTTTTAACTCAAAATGAAACTTACAAAATATTGAATTACTTTAGTGAAACACTCTGAAACATTTCGATTTCTGTTGACTCCTTGTTTTAAATTCCAAAATATCCAAGGAGGACAACAAGTAAAACAATTTAAAATAATACAAAGAAATATCATTTTTTATATCTCCGAAAAAGATTATATTTTTGTATATTATTTTTAACTCAAAATGAAACTTCCAAAATATTTAATTGCTTTAGTGAATCACTATGAAACATTTCGATTTCTGTTAACTCCTTGTTTTAAATTCCAAAATATCCCAGGAGGACAACAAGTAAAACAATTTAAAGTAATACGGAGAACTATAATTTTTTTTATATCTCCAAAAAGATTATATGTCTTTATATCATTTTTAACTCAAAATGTAACTACCAAACTATTTAATTGCTTTAGTGAAACACTCTGAAACATTTCGATTCCTGTTGACTCCTTGTTTTAAATTCCAAAATATCCAAGGAGGACAAGTAAAACAATTTAAAATAATACGAAGTGATATCATTTTTATATCTCAAAAAAAAAAATTCTTTATATTATTTTTAACTCAAAATTAATCTTCCAAAATATTTAATTGCTTTAGTGAATCACTGTGAAACATTTTGATCTCTGTTGACTCCTTGTTTTAAATTCGAAAATATCCAAAGAGGACAACAAGTAAAACAATTTAAAATAATACGAAGAAATATATTTATCTCCAAAAACATTATATTTCTTTATATTATTTTTAACACAATATGAAACATCCAAAATATTTAATTGTTTTAAAGAACCACTCTGAAACATTTCGATTTCTGTTGACTCCTTGTTTTAAATTCCAAAATATCCAAGGAGGACAACAAGTAAAAAAATATTCAGAATAATACTAAGAAATATCATTTTTTATATCTCCAAAAAAGATTATATTTCTTTATATTATTTTTAACTCAAACAGAACATCCAAAATATTTAATTGCTTTAGTGAATCACTTTGAAACATTTCGATTTCTGTTGACTCCTGTTTTAAATTCCAAAATATCCAAAGAGGACAACAAGTAAAACAATTTAAAATATACTAAGAACTATAATTTCTATATCTCCAGAAAGATTATATTTTTTTATATTATTTTTAACTCAAAATGAAACTTCCAAAATATTTAATTGTTTAGTGCATTACTATGAAAAATTTCGATTTCTGTTAACTCCTTATTTTAAATTCCAAAATATCCCAGGAGGACAACAAGTAAAACAATTTAAAGTAAGACGAAGAACAATAATTTTTTTATGTCTCCAAAAAGATTATACGTCTTTATATTATTTTTAACTCAAACAGAACATCCAAAATATTTAATTGCTTTAGTGAATCACTTTGAAACATTTTGATTTCTGTTGACTCCTTGTTTTAAATTCCAAAATATCTAAGGAGGACAACAAGTAAAACAATTTAAAATAATACGAAGAAATATCATTTTATATATCAGCAAAAAAGATTAAATTTCTTTACATTATTTTTAACTCAAACTGAAAATTTCAAAATATTTAATTGCTTTAGTGAAACACTTTGAAACATTTCGATTCCTGTTGAATCCTTCTTTTAAATTTCAGAACTGGAAAACTTTTCACCTATAGATTCAGACCTTTGATTTATCTTAACCAGCGTTTATAACCAGAGATTATAAATTCATAGAGTAAGGAAAACATAGATAAGTTCCAAGCTATTCGGCGCACATTACTGCTTATTTTCAAAACCTCCAAGGACAACAGGTAAAACAACATATAAATTACCAACGTGCAAAAAAGTTCGCTGCAAAGTTTCTGATTCCTCCTTGCACTTCACCTGGACTGTCTCTTATCCTAAATTATTTATTTTATTGCAGAAGTCCCTTTCTGGAATATGTCGGCCATAATTCGATAGAATACTAGAGTTTAGGATACGCTCTACGAACTTAACATCTGGTCAGTATTAAGTGTCTTAGCGTATGTTACAAAAGTAATTTGATTTTTCTCACAAAGAATAGTACTTGTAAAAGCAGAATGAGAATATATTTAAATGCTTAATTGTGGGGTTAGATTTCTCTGCTGAAATTCCGAAATGTTGTTTATATTTTTCCGCTATTGAAAGCTTACTAAAATCAGTAAATCATTCTTTGGCATGGAGAATATATAATTCTTTTTAGGTAAATTAAATTTTAATTCTATTATTCAAACTATAAGTTCCAGATGTTTTACTGAATTTTATATGACATGGATTTTCCGAGTACATTTTGGAAGGTATAGTATGTTTCTACAGGTGTGAAATAAAATAAATGTATGCAATATTTTTAAAACAGTTAACGACAGATTTTTAAAAGGGTTTTTTATATAACGCTTTTCTGTTATAATGCAAAATCTTACAATTATCAAAATATTTCAACAGCTTACTTTTAAGGCCACGGTAAATTTTTCAAATTAATTTATTTTATTATATCAACCTGCATAAAAATGTATTAATTTTATATATTATATGCAATAGTGGTGAAATGTAGTGTAAAATATTACCTATTTTTAAAGCTATTAATTATTAATTGTTTAAAAGCAGCTTTGCTAAGAAAATAGATTCATGCGTATTTCTATTACACATAATAAAACCATTTTTAAAAGTTGGATATCTTTTACGATTTAAAATGAAACACGTTTGTTATGTTATGTATTCGTGGTAATATCAAGAGAAAAAAATTAATAATAATGCTATTAATTCTTTCTTTAAAAAATGTCTGTGACGTATTTTTAAGATTCCGCATTTTGAAAATTAATTTTTACTGCTATGTTATACATTAATTTTTACTATTACATTTAACACAGTGGTAATAAACCGATAGCCCACAGGTCACACACTGACCCACGAATGCGTTTTAGGTGACACACATTTTTAATTTTAATAATCTTTGTTTTTCATATAAAACAGAACACATACTCAGAAATTGAAGCATAATTATACTTTAATTAAGAAATTAAAGTATAAATTCTGATGTCGAATTTATAAAAAATATGTGCTAATTCATGAAATCCCTCCACTTATATCAAATTTTAACATTAATGTTTATTTTATACTCTTTTCTTGCTAAAACAAAAAGTGTAAATCAATAAAAAGGATCGTATTTGTTTTTAATAATAACTTAAAGGTGAGAACCAAGAGAAAGGGTTTGTCAAGTTCGTCTTGTAACAATTTCCAAATTATTTTTATCTTTTTTATAACACATTCTGTCCTTTGCACAAGTGACACCACTTAGAGACCCATGGGTCACCATAAAAAAATTAATGAAAAGAATTTGACTAACAGAGCCCAAGGATTCCTCATGAAGCCTATAAGGTAAATAATCTCCAGTAAACTTATAAGGGATATGATAGCAAGAAATGCACCTGGACTATTCCAAACATTAATAAAATACAAATTTCTTGTTTTAAAAAGCATTTTATAAATGCACCTATGGCTTACTACAAATATATGCAAGAATCTAAGAAAATTGTGAGCGTTAATAAGATACTGATGAGATGGAATTAAAATCAGTTTACTTATACATTTTTTAAATGTTCCTTTTTATACTTTTATTCCATCCAATAATAAGAAGCAAATTCGAATTAAAAAATTTATTTTTGCTTGTGACTTTCAATCACATGAATGCAATCAATTTTATTTGAAGCAAAAAAAGAATGCTATTTTTCATCCTGTCTTATGCTACATTGGTTTTCCATGCCATATCATAATCAGTCATTATGACGATGTTCACAGTCTTACAATTTTTATCTTTCGTTTAATGTATACACGACCTTAAGAATTAAATAGGATGTAATCGAACAGCAAGAAAGGTAAATTGATTTAATAGAACCGTGTAAAGCTCTAGATGTACATTTAAAAAAAATGTTGTGTGTGTAAGATCGTCAAATTACATTTATTAAAATTTGTACTAGCTCAGAACTTAATAATGCTTATTAATCAACTGATAAAAATTCCATTTCATAATAAAAAAATATGAATAAATGACAGTTAATCGCCATGAAATAGATTCAATTTATGTTCACATTTCAGATACAATAATTAAAATGCTGCTAAATAAAACTTAAAAATTCGAGTATAAAAAAGCAAAAAACTGTAATCAAATCATTAAAATCATTAAAACATGTTCTTAAAAAACCAAATTAGAATAAATGACAGTTAACTGCCACATGAAATATTCTATGTATATTCGTCTGTCAGATAAATGAATTTGAATTCTTCCAGGATAAAAGAAAAGGAAAGTTTAGTCAAATAGTTAAAATGTCTTCTCTTTAAAAATGTAAGAATAAATGACAAATAACTACCTCACGAAATATTTAGTATATATATTCCTCTCTTAGGTAACTCGATTTAAATATTTCTTAACTCAAAATATTCAATATATATTAACATGTCAACTGTAATAAATGAAATTCTTCTAAACAAACTTTGACTTTACAGGATAAAAGAAAAAGAACTTTAACCAAAGGGTAAAAACGTCTTCTTTTTAAAAATGTAAGTAAGAATAAATGACAGCTAATTGCCCAACAAAATATTTAGTACAGAGATTCATCTATTAAGTTACCAGCTTTAAATACTGCTGAAAGCGAACTATTTAATATATATATATATATATATATATATATATATATATATATATATATATATATATATATATATATACATATATATATATATATATATATATATATATATATATATATATATATATATATATATATATATATATATATATATATATATATATATATTCCCATCTCAGGTGAAAGAATTTAAATTCTTCTAAACAAACCCTTAAAAGTTCCAGATAAAATATTAAAAATTAATGAATTAATGAAGTCTTAAAAAACAAAGTAAAAGCAAATGATAGTTAACTGCCACACAAAATATTCAATATAGCCACCTCTCAGGTATAAGACTGCAAATTCTTAGAAACAAAACTTTGACTTTGCAGGATAAAAGAAAAAAATTTTAAACAAATGGTAAAAATATCTTCTTAAAAATGTAAGTAAAAATAAATGACTCCTAACTGCCCTATCAAATATTTAGTACATAGATTCGTCTATTAAGTTACCAGCTTTAAATCCTTATGAAAGCAAACTATTTAATGTATATTTATATTCCCATCTCAGGTTCAATAATTTAAATTCTCCTAAACAAAACGTCAAAAGTTCCGGATAAAATATTAAAAATATATGAATTAAAAAAGTCTTAAAAAACAAAATAAAAGTAAATGACAGTTAACTGCCACACAAAATATTCAGTATATAGTCACCTCTCAGGTGTAAGAGTTCAAATTCTTTGAAACATAACTTTGACTTTACAGGATAAAAGAAAAAAAACTTCAAATGGTTAAAACGTCTTTTTTTTTAAATATTAGTAAGAATAAATGACAGCTAAATGCCCAAAGAAATATTTATTACATAGTTTCGTCTATTCAGTTACCAGCTTTAAATACTTATGAACACAAACTATTTAATATATATATATATATATATATATATATATATATATATATATTCCCATCTCAGGTGCAAGAATTTAAATTCTTCTAAACAAAACGTTAAAAATTCAGGATAAAAGAGTAAAAACTTTATTTAAAGGATAAAAACGTCATCTTAAAATACAAAGTAAAAATAAATGACAGTTAATTATCAAACGAAATATTCAATATATATTTACCTCTCAGGTATAAAATTCAAATTCTTCTAAACAAAACTTTGACTTTACAGGATAAAAGAAAAAAAATTTAACCAAATCGTAAAAACGTCTTTTTAAAAATGAGAGTAAAAATAAATGACAGCTAACTGTCAAAAGAAATATTTAGAATTTCATCTATTAAGTTACCAGCTTTAAATACATCTGAACGCAAACTATTTAATATATATATTCCCATCTCAGGTGCAAAAATTAAAATCCTTCTAAATAAAACGTTAAAAATTCAGGATAAAAGAGTAAAAACTTTATCCAAATGATAAAAATGTCTTCTTAAAATACAAAATAAAAATAAATGACATTTAATTATCAAATAAAATATTCAATATATATTCATCTGTCAGATATAAAAATTCAAATTCTTCTAAACAAAACTTTGACTTTCAAGGATAAAAGAAAAAAAAAACTTTACTTAAATGATGGACACATTTACTTAAAAACAAAGTAATAAATGACAATGAACTGCAATACGAAATATTCAATATTTATTCACCTCTCAGGTATAAAAATTTTACTTCTTCTAACCAAAACTTTGACTTTCCAGGATAAAAGAAAAAAACACTTTACTTAAATGATGAACACATTTACTTAAAAACAAAGTAAGATTAAATGACAATGAACTGCAACACGAAATATTCAATATATATTCACCTGTCAGGTATAAAAATTCAAATTTTTCTAAATAAAACTTTGACTTTCCAGGATAAAAAAAACTTTACTTAAATGATGAACACATTTACTTTAAAACAAAGTAAGAATAAATTGTAATGAATTGTAATATTACAATGAACTGCAATACAGAATATTCAATATACATTCACTTCTCATGTAAAAAAATTAATTTCTTCTAACCAAAACGCTGAAATTCCTGAATAAAATAGAAAAAACTTTATATGAATAGTGAAAACCTCTTCCTAAAAATGCAAATAAGAAACATGAAGATTAATTTCCTCACAGGATATGTAATGCATACTTCTATCTTAATTATAAAATTTTAAATACTTTTAAACACTAAGCTTCAAACTCCAAAAAGACGAAAGAAAAATTGGTAATTTAAAAAAAAACTAAGATAGTTTTTAGTCATCTGACTTTTAATTTGATTTCCAGTTATACTTTCCTTAATATAAACAAACGCCCTAAAATATTGTATAGTAATAGGGATAATGGGTAAAATCATGTTAGATTAATCGATTCAATTTCAAATCTTTTATATCGGCTCGACGCTAAAGAAATATCAAATGGTGTAAATTCTCCCATTCCCTCTCTTAATGGAATTCAAGTATTCTAATCGTTAAATCCAAGCAAATACCCATTAGGTCTCCATACCATAATGAGGGAGGTCTCCATTTTTAAACTAACCAATGATTATCTCCCCTAATTTACGCCTTTTCGTCTATTTGATTCTGAACGTTGACCGAAAATGGCTTTCTTTCTATCGATTCGACTGCAACTAAATACTGTTAACCCTCGACCTAAAACTTTACAAACTAACTTCCATCTACCCCCCGAGTTTCCAAGTATACCCGGGCAAACTTATACCCTCCACTCATAGATCACGAAGCTTGCAGCAGGCTGTAGTTACCGATGATGTATGCTATGGAACCCGACTCTTATTTTTGTCATCAAATTGTCGTTAGCGCATACAAGTAACGATTTTTTTTTCTTCCGAACTCCTTTTTTTTCACTCCTACTCTGGAATATTAGGCTTTTTTCAGACTCCCACGGTGCAGTATTCCTGTTACCACTATTATTATTATTACTGCAATTTTTTCTCAGTTTTTCCGAAAAGTTGGGTGGTTAACGCATATTTTTAGAGCATCACATACCAAAGAAGGGGAAAAAAGAAGTGAAAAGATCTCCTTTTTTTCCGTGTGGGCGGCATGTTTTTTGACATTGTTTTTCCATTTGATACTGAAGCGATCGTTATTTTAAGCACTAGAAATTTAAAAAGAAGTTTTAGGGAAAGGAGTAAATTTGAATAAAATATTTAGAAAAATTAATTCAATGGATGATTGGAAAAAATGTAATATTCCAGTGAAATTTCATCTGTAAAATTTTAAAAAACTGTTTCACTAACAAAATAGTTAAATTTTTAAAGGCATTTTAATTAGTCAACCGCATATTTTAACAGTGCTCATCTAATAAAACACTTCGAAAGTCCTCTGTTACATAACTGGATATTAGTATTTAAAAGTGGAGAAATTAGTTAACGATAATTTTTAAACGAAATTATTAAATTTGGCAAAAGATTTTATTTAATTCATTGCATATTTTAACAACTTTCCTCTAATAAAATAGCACAAAAGCCCTCCATTTTTATTGCATAAATATTAGTAGATAAACGTAGAGAAATTAGTTAACGGTAATTTTTAAACAAATTTCTTAATTTTTGAAAATTTTTTTTATTTAATACGTTGCATATTTTAACAATTTTCCTCTAATAAGTCAGTACAAAAGTCCTTCATTTTTATTACATAAATATTAGTATACAAAAGTAGAGAAATTAGTTCACGGTAATTTTTTAAATGAAATTAGAATTTTGGAAAAATATTGTAATTGGTCTTTTGCATATTTCAACAATGTTCATCTCCCAGAACACTAGGATTATTATTTTATAAAATATATTAATATTTAAAATTAAATAAATTAGTTTACGATAGTTTTTAATCGAAATTGATAACTTTCTAAAAAGATTTTAATAGGTTTTTTGCATATTTTAACAATGTTCATCTGATAGAACATTACGAAAGTTCTCTATTCAATTACATAACTAGAAATTAGTATTTAAAATTAAATAAATTAGTTTACGATAGTTTTTAATCGAAATTGATAACTTTCTAAAAAGATTTTAATAGGTTTTTTGCATATTTTAACAATGTTCATCTGATAGAACATTACGAAAGTTCTCTATTCAATTACATAACTAGAAATTAGTATTTAAAAATAAAGAAATTAGTTCACGATAGTTTTTAAACAAATTAATAAATTTTGAAAATTGATTTAATTGGTTACTTTCATATTTTAAGAATGTTCATCAAATAGAATAATACGAAAGTCCTAAATTTTTATTACATGAGTAGATAATAGTATTTAAAGTATGGAAATTAGTTCCCGATAGTTTTTAGTCTTATTCCTTTTTATTATCCTACATATTCAATTACATTCATCAAACTGTAAATTATTTTAAAAGTGTGTTTTTAATTTGTCCTTCTTAGTTGGATTTTTAAATTTATTGATGCTACATATACAGAAATACTCTCATAATTTTCTAAATGTTATACACATACGTTTTGACAATGCTTTTTCATTTGATAATGAGACAATAAATATTTTAAGTTCCAACAACATTATCAGAAATTTAAAAAAAAGCGTAAATTTGAAGAAAATATTTAAAAAGAATAAATAAAATATGTTCATCAAACTGTGAATTATTTTAACAGTGTGATTTATATATTTTTCACTTAACTGGATTTTGAAATTTATTAATCCTACAGGGAGAATATGCACATGACTCTGAAAATATCTAAAATTTTTTATTTATAGAAAATATTGAGAAAAATAAATATTCATCAAACTCCATATAATTTTAAAAGTGTGGATTATAATTTTTTCACTTAACTGGATTTTGAAATTTTTTATTTATAGAAAATACTCAGAAAAATAAATGATAATCATCAAATAAAATCAGGAGATAAATTTAATCGCCTGTTTTTAACCGGGGGAAATAGGGCTTAAAATAATGGCATTAAACTCTCGAAAAAGGGGGAAGGGATGGATTTCGAACGTTTTAAAAGACATTATTTTTCGCCTTGATGTGAAGCATATTTATACCAATTTATGTTAGAATCGGACCTATAGTTTAGGAGAAGATAAACTTTACTCGTTTAGAATTTTGCTAACCCTAATTCCTCAAGAATCCAATATGGATGCCTCTGTCCATTCCAGGTCCAACCGCTTCATAAATTTCAGGACAGACGGACAGATAACTTAGGCTATTATTATATAGGGGATTCTGTATTTGAGATATCACAGTAATAATCACTGCTGTCTGTGACTAACATTAGGTAAATTGCTGCTTTTGTTCAATCTATATGCTTCCTTTTTTTAGATTATTTACAAATTGCTTTTAAAGGAAGAATAATAATTATGAAATTATATCAAACAACTACAATGTCTCTAAAAAACAAATATTTATTTTCATAGTTTATTTCTGGAGTTAAAAACCATAATCTGTGTTGACAAGACCCATTCGTCGTACAAGTGTTTGTTATAGTTTTAATAGATTATCATATTGCAAAATAATTTATTAAAATAAAAAATAGCGAGTCAAGCTTTGAAATAGAGAAATATTCTAAAAGAAAAAGTTATCTATATTATTTAAATTTTAGTTTATACATATCCTTGAGTAGATTTCTTTTAATGTTTGCTGTTTAAATTCTAATTATGCTAGGCTTTATGACCTCCAAGAAATTCGATATTTCAAGAAATATCTATGTCAACAGCGAGATTCAAAATTCCACATTCTGTAGTTATTCCATACTTATCTAGATTATACACATACATACAAATATGGATATGTACTAAGCCATAAGCTTTAATGAGTTAAATCATATATTTTAATAGACAAAGCATTGGTTGAATTCTTATTCAATTGTTAATATTTATATTCATTTGATAAATATTTGTAACTGATACTAGTATCAATACAAATACTTACGATATATAAGTAATAGAATATTAATTATTAAGGCTTATAGTTTGATCTTTTCTTCGATCTGCAAATTGTCTATGATTATGATTCCTACATATTGTACAAGAGAATACATTTACATAAATTATGTGGAATAGCGATGATTAATCAGTTTTGGCGTAATTGGGCAATATTTTAATCTTACGCTATTGAAAAGCCCATTTAATCTTTCCAACATTTCAACACTGAGTGTAAATTTAATAAGTACCTATAAATTGAATTTCACTTACATGTGATTTGAAAAGGATTTGTGGAAATTTAAACATTTACTTCATTTAAAGATAATGTAATTTAGATCAAAAATGAAAGATACTCAATTCAAAACGAAATACATGTAAAAATGTATAGAAATAACAGTATAAAATATGAAATTTTTATAAGGTAAATTTTATTATAATCTAAATGGTAAGATTTGGCATATATAAATCCGATTATCCATTATTTCCATTGTTTTATATTTTAAAATAAAATAAGTAATAAGGTATTTGTGAAGGCTTTTAAAAGCCCTGCTTATGTTTTTATTATTAAATTATATTATAACATAAATCTTAAAATTGGGTAAATAAAGCTAGTTACCCACTATTTCTAGTGATTTATAGTTTAAAATAAAACACTTAAAAGGTTATTTTTTAAACTATTAAAAGCACTGTATATATTTTCATATGAATTAAGCTATATGTTACATGTTGCTTCTATCAAAACTGAACAATAAACTTTCCCAAAGAGTTTATGTTAAACCTGGAGGAAAAGAGATTCTATTTTTTTTCTTTAACCACCCCCTAGCTACTCAGCGAAGATTCTGATTCTCCATTATTTCCATTGTTTTATATTTTAAAATAAAATAAGTTATAATGTATTTGTGAAGGCTTTTAAAAGCACTGCTTACGTTTTTATTATTAAATTATATTTTAATATAAATCTTAAAATTGGGTAAATAAAGCTAATTACCCACTGTTTCTAGTGATTTACAGTTTAAAATAAAACACTAAAAATGTTATTTTTGTTAACTATTAAAAGCACTGTATATATTTTCATAGGAATTAAGCTATATGTTACATGTTGCTTCCATCAAAACTGGACAATAAACTTTCAAAAAGAGTTTATGTTAAACCTGGAGGAAAAGAGATTGCTTGCGTTTTTATTATTAAATTATATTTTAATATAAATCTTAAAATTGGGTAAATAAAGCTGGTTACCCACTATTTCTAGTGATTTACAGTTTAAAATAAAACATTAAAAGGTTATTTTTGTAAACTATTAAAAGCACTGTATATATTTTCATATGAATTAAGCTATATGTTACATGTTGCTTCCATCAAAACTGGACAATAAACTTTCAAAAAGAGTTTATGTTAAACCTGGAGGAAAAGAGATTGCTTGTGTTTTTATTATTAAATTATATTATAACATAAATCGTAAAATTGGGTAAATAAAGATGGTTATCCACTATTTCTAGTGATTTATAGTTTAAAATAAAACACTAAAAATGTTATTTTTGTTAACTATTAAAAGCACTGTATATATTTTCATATGAATTAAGCTATATGTTACATGTTCCTTCCATCAAAACTGGACAATAAACTTTCAAAAAGAGTTTATGTTAAACCTGGAGGAAAAGAGATTGCTTGTGTTTTTATTATTAAATTATATTATAACATAAATCGTAAAATTGGGTAAATAAAGATGGTTATCCACTATTTCTAGTGATTTATAGTTTAAAATAAAACACTAAAAATGTTATTTTTGTTAACTATTAAAAGCACTGTATATATTTTCATATGAATTAAGCTATATGTTACATGTTGCTTCCATCAAAACTGGACAATAAACTTTCAAAAAGAGTTTATGTTAAACCTGGAGGAAAAGAGATTGCTTGTGTTTTTATTATTAAATTATATTATAACATAAATCGTAAAATTGGGTAAATAAAGATGGTTATCCACTATTTCTAGTGATTTATAGTTTAAAATAAAACACTTAAAAGGTTATTTTTGCAAACTATTAAAAGCACTGTATATATTTTCATATGAATTAAGCTATATGTTACATGTTGCTTCTATCAAAACTGAACAATAAACTTTCCCAAAGAGTTTATGTTAAACCTGGAGGAAAAGAGATTCTATTTTTTTCTTTAACCACCCCCTAGCTACTCAGCGAAGATTTTTCTTTCGCTCCAAATGTATATAAATAAAAGTTTTGAGCTCCTGCATCTAAAGCATAATTTAAGTAACAGGGGTTCAGTAAAGAGAGGAAAATGCATTGACGAAAATAACAACTACAAAAGAAATCTACTTGTCTTTAGGAAGAATTTTGTTTGTATTCTTCAAATGTTTTTGCAATTTCGGAGTTCTTTCTTTTTTCAAATACTTTTCTCTTCATTTTAAAACAGAACATGGCTGAGAAAACATTTCTACTCTTAGGTTTTTTGTTCTTTAATGCATTTCAATTTTTTTTTATAAAATTTACAAAAGGATAAGGGTAAAAGCATTTTTCTTCGTAGTTATAGTTTTACAATAGTATATTTATTTTACATTTAATACCAAGGAAAAAATCTTTTTCGTTAATTTGAAAGGATGTTTTTGAAATGGATTGCTAACGATTATAATTGAAGAGGCAAATACATTTTTAGGGAGATTTTTCTTCTTAATGTAATGCATTTCCATGTATATTGTAGCATTATTTAGTAAGTAAACATACATACCCTCACACATACTCATTTATGTATATTCATGTAACACAGTGAAAATTAATCTAACCCTCACAAATAATTAACCTTTTACAGTCCATTGTTCCCAGTAGGGAACATAATATTAAGAAAATTATTTAAAATTAAATTTCATCAATATTGATACAAAAAAATTAGCAAATGTAGTAAAAGGTCTATTTGATTTTTTAAAATTGAAACTATATTTCTACGATTAATAGAAAAATGATTAAAAAATCATAAAAATGACCCTTTTCATCATTTTCTATAGAGCACAAATTAAAAATTCACATAAATGTAA
Source organism: Pardosa pseudoannulata (assembly GCA_032207245.1). Lineage (NCBI taxonomy): Eukaryota > Metazoa > Arthropoda > Arachnida > Araneae > Lycosidae > Pardosa > Pardosa pseudoannulata. The sequence goes on along the minus strand of CM063511.1, from coordinate 142,906,955 downwards.
AAAAACATCTAATGCTTCTAAAATCCGATTGGTATACTTAAAACAACTTTAATTTATTAAAAAAATATGAAATTCGACATTAATAATCAGAAACGTACCTGGAATAATTTATTAATTATTGATGTTCCCAATTGGGAACAATGGACTGTTGCCGCTATACTGCGACGAAATAATTTCCTCTACGGAGAGCATTTCTTGATGAATCAATGGTTTCATATTATGGCCATTATTCTTCTAAAATGTTTCTTCGGGGAAAACCAATTCGCTTTGGGTTCAAAATCTAGGTGATTTGCTCTAATAATAGTTATCCATATAAAACGGAAATTTATGTAGGAAAGCAGTCAAAAGTTCTTTGCCCTATATCACAAAGAAAAAGTGATGGCCATTTTCTTGTACAAGCAACATAAGGTAGATATGCACAGTTCACATTAAATGCAAGATTAGCTTGCAATGAGTGCAAGAAAAAATTGCATCTCCATTGCTTTACCATATATCATGCCATAAGGTATAAACTCATGTTTTTTATATTTGCTTAAGAAAAATGTTGTTTTCACTTAAATTTATAAGTTTTAAACTTTATTGATATCTGTGCTTAAATTTAAAAATAAATTTTAAATTCATTCTAATTATTTTTCTTATTATTTAATATTTATTATATACATCATTCAACTCAATTTGCGAATCCAGTGTACAGTCAGAAGTGGCCAATGTTCCCATTTGGGAACATCATGAAAATCATAAAAGAAATTTTTTTTCCACAATTAAATGACTAACATAGAATAACTGAAGCATTAGAAGGCAAGATATGCAAAAAAATAATTTAAAATATATCTGGTTCTGAATTCGGCCTGTAAGAGGTTAAGCCCCTATTGTATTTACTTGCTTGTGCTTGCTGGACAAGGATAAGCCGAAGCAGCCAGGCTATTGAAGCAAAATGCAGTCGGGCCACATTAAAGAGAAACACACAAATCCACATATAAGTTCCCATGAGACTAAAGATTGTGCAGCGCGTTTTGGGAGGCAAGAAGAAACCTTGTTCAGTTAATCTAGTTCAAAAATCACATAGTTCTGCAATTTTGGTTATTGCAGAAGAGAAACCATTTTCCTGGAACGGCAGAATAATGTGGCCAATAGACAGGGAATCAGCATTTATTCCTGCATTATCTTAAGAGATGGGTGAAAAGAAATTGAGTAGGAGAACACGTCTTTATCTGACATTTTACGGATGGAAAATTAAGTAATTAAAATGTGAAGGAGAAAAGGAGGAATTTTAGATATATATTTTAAGAGTAATTACTTTGATATATTACCATATATGAGATATAAATGTTTTATATGTCAGCTGTAATTTTATTTTTGTAATATATTCAAATTGCTCTTTGAAGAGCTTCAGTTAAAAATTAGGCTTCGGAATAGCTATCAGCTAAAAACAAACTTAAAGTGATTTAAAAGTAAAATAAATCAATAATTGAATGATTTACTCAAGTTGGACAAATGAGAATTCTCTAATCAAGTTTCAGCAATCACGTCGAAATTTTGTGAGAGGCTTTAATAACAATTAAAAAAAAACCTTTTGGTTCTAGAAGGTCATCCTTATAAACTGAATACACATTATTTAACGAAGACTTTACAAATTGAATTAACACACTGTACTGTAGAGATCCTCTGATCACAATCTGAAGTTTCAGAAATCTCGAAAAATTTTGTGTGTATAAATTAAAGCAAGATTTAAAGTAAGGTGGAGCAATAAAACGCAAAATATTCTCATAATATATGGAAAATTATTTTTACGGAAACAAGCGGATAGTATTGTTTATTCCTTCTCAAACCATTTTGCTCTTCTTCTTTGTTTTTTAACAAGGCTATGAACCCGGACTAAATCGAAAACCGAAAAAAAACACATTATTTTTATCGGTACGAAAATCGGAACTGAACCGAAAAAAAAATATATTATATTTATCGATATATATATATATATATAATATATATATATATATTATATATATATATATATATATATATATATATATATATATATATATATATATATATATATATATATATATATATATATATATATATATATATATATGTAGTCATTTTGTTATTGTAACTAACTTAGCAATATTTCTAGTATAACATTGACATATAATTATCATCATTACATGTACACTGATTCTTGATTCCCGGTTTTGAAGTTCACTAGTACTTTTCTGTTTCAGTCTCGCATGAAACTACTTGTAGAATGCAGATTTAGTTCAGTTGAATGTTTAATTGTCAAATGCAATTTGGATAACAGATAACAATGCCAATGATCGTCATTCTCTGCTCACCGTTCGTATAGTACATGCTGGTTAATTGTACCAACTCACATAGTGTACCAAGTAAAAAATAAAAGAAAATAAATAAAATCTTTGAATTACTAAGTTAGAATCTCTAAATAGAATCTCTAAATTTTGATAGCCTTACAGTTTTTGTTTATTTAGAGTTATATTTTTAGTACAAATAAGAATATACATAAAATAATAGTATTCATTAGAATCTAAACCGAAAAACGTAAATCAAAATCCGTTATTTTTGGAGGAACGAAAACTGGAACTGAATAGATATATTTTTTTAGTTGAACCGGAAAGAAAAAAATTACGGTTCAAAGCCCTGTTTTTAAAACCACAGCAGGTGTTTTTCTTAGTAACATTCACCTTTCCCTGTGCAATAATTATTAGCTATGTTATTGAAGAATCACGATATAGGGGGACCATCACGCTATCTCCAGAACAGCGCATGAATATTCAGGTTTTACCAAGTATTTTGGCCTACCTCAATTTTAGTAATTTAACCGAATTAAGCTCGTGGCCTTTCACCAGATATTGCCACTAGGTAGCATCGGAGAACAGTAACAAAATGTGGGTCTTTATATATTTATCGGTGAAGTACTTTTGTTCTTTGTACTTAAAATTTCGTAACTTATAGTCTGCAACATAATATCTCATGATAAGTAATTTATTATATGCATATAATACTGAGGAAATAATCCATTACTATAAACAAAATTTTTCATATTTAGCCTCAATAATTAAGCGTCACATTTTTATAGATTTTTAAGGGTGACAAAATGTTTAAAAAACCAACATGAAATTTCGATTTATTTTGCTGTTTTATTATTTTGAGACTGATAAACTATATTGTTTTAACGTTTACTTTAATCTATTTTCAGATGAAAGATTACTTCAAAATATTTGGATACTTATTATTTTAGTGTCCGATAATTATTATGACAATCTCTCATGATACTTAATTCTTTTTCTGGGACCCCACAGTGAGATTGAATCTACTGTAAAACCTCACATGAATATTCATGTTTTACCAAGTATTTTGGCCAACCTCAGTTTTAGTAATTTGACTGAATTAAGCTCGTGGCCTTTTATCAGATATTACCACTACGTAACGACGGAGAACAGTAACAAAATGTAGGTATATATGTATATATATATATATATATATATATATATATATATATATATATATATATATATATGTATATTTATAGGGTAAGTACTTTTGTTCTTTGTGTTTTAAAATTTCGTAACTTATAGTTTGCAACAAAATATCTAATGATAAGTAATTTATTAAATGTATATAATACTGAGGAAATAATCCATTACTATAAACAAAATTTTTCATATTTAGCCTCAATAATTAAGCGTCACATTTTTATAGATTTTTAAGGGTGACAAAATGTTTAAAAATCCTACGTGAAATTTTGATTTATTTTGCTGTTTTATTATTTTGAGACTGGTAAACTATACTAATTTAACGTATATTTTAATCTATTTTCAGATGAAAGATTACTTCAAAATATTTGGATCTTATTATTCTAATGTCCAATAATTATTATGACAATCTCTCATGATACTTAATTCTTTTCCTGGGATCCCACAGAGATTTAATCTACTGTAAAACCACACATGAATACTCATGTTTTACCAAGTATTTTTGCCAACCTCAGTTTTAGTAATTTAACCGAATTAACCTCTTGGCTTTTTACCAGATATTGCCACTAGGTAACGGAGAGCAGTAACAAAATGTAAGTATATATATATTTATCGGGGAAGTACTTTTGTTCTTTGTGCTTTAAAATTTCGCAGCTTAAAGTTTGCAACAAAATATCTGATGGTAATTAATTTATTAAATGTATATAATACTGAGGAAATAATCCATTACTATAAACAAAATTTTGAGCATTTATTCTCAATAATTAAACGTAACATTTTTATAGATTTTTAAAGATGACAAAATGTTTAAAATTCCTAAGTGAAATTTGGATCCATTCTGCTGTTTTATTATGTTGAGACTGATAAACTATGTTATTTTAACGTTTATTTTAATCTATTTTCAGATGAAAGATTACTTCAAAATATTTAGATACTTATTATTCCAATGCCTAAGTATTATGACAATCGCTCATGATACTTAATTTCTTTCCTGTGATCCCGCAGTGAGATGGAATCCACTGTAAAACAACTACTCTGGATTTTTCTTCAATTTAAAAACAAATAGATTTTGGTTTGGTTTGGAGTGCTACGGTATACTTTTTGCAAGACGAGGGCTAATGAGTCCGGGACCTACAGCTTAAAGCCGATTCCGAATGGCTACGAACACCCATGCCACAGTGGGATTTGAGTCCACGAACTCCGGTACCGAAGGCCAGCTCCCTAACCATCGTTCGGCTAAAAGCAAATAGAAGAAAAGTCATAGAAGGATACCATTTAGAACCTCCTCTACTGTCCCAGGGGCAGAGCTATGGCTGTTTTTCATTTGACAACTTAACATGACTGCGTCTACGCCCATCTGTATAGACTTCGTTAGGTGGATAGCCCTACCTGCCCCCTCTGTTTCAGCCGGTGCATTGAAGAGTGCTGAACACCTCCCTGTATGTCCAGCCCCTTCGAAGCCCTGTAACTTTTCTCGTTATTAGACAGGAAGATACTTTCTAACTAATTTATTTTCTTGATTATTTAATATTATTCTGTTACTGTTTTTTATTTTGTTTTTGTTCAGTGATTTGTTCAGGGATTAGTTCTTACCATATCGATTTCTGTATAGCGTTAGGATAAGGTCCAAAACGCTGATGAATTAGAAATTAAATTTAAAAAAAAAAAAAAAAAAAAAAAAAAAACTTAATTTTATCTTTTTGGATTTTATTTTATTTTATTTTTTGATATTTTCATTCTTAAATAATCCTTTTCTTTTACTGTTTGAAACTGATACATACTTTACCCTGAATTCAAAAGTACATAAAATTTTTCTCAGTAATCTACAAAAGTCAGTTTCTGTTGATTTACTTGTGATTAACTAAGGGATACCCTCCTTACTAATCTCTAGTTTGTTTGCAACCTTTTTAATTAAAAAAAATACGTTCTATCTTACATTTATCCAACCTGTTGTGTTGAGGTATTTAAGATAAATATCGGCATAAAATTAATTATTAAAAATACGTAAAAAATGTTTTGAAAATGGTTTTACAACTTTACAATGAAAGCATATTTACAACGTTTCTTGCCCACTATGGTATATAGATGAAATTCATGTAATTAATAGAAATCATTTTCTATCTAATCTTGTTAAAAAAATTTTGGGTATTAATATAAAAAATATCTGATAAATATTTATGTTTATGTATAAGTTCTCACAAATTTTTACATCGCATGTAAATTTTTTTTAAAAATGGCATAGCATTAAGTCCAACATGGCACTGCTTGCAACAGTACCTTGTATCTTTTTTTATCATTTTAATAAATTATAAAAATTAATCAAGGAATACAACGAAACGTGTAAGCAGATATGAATTCACTTTCAAAGATGTAATTTTCTTTTTGTTGTATGACAAGCGACGCCCGGTGTAAGGGCACGTCAAAGACAAACGTATGACACGCGACACCGACTAAGAAGGGGAAGATCTATTATTGGACAAGGCTATAAATCTTCGTAATTTTCACAAAAAGTTTTTTTTTTAGTTCTTTAAAAATTCAATACTACAAAAAATCAAATAAAGTGTTTAAGAAAAAACACTAAATTTTTGAGCAGTATACAATGTAAAATTATATAAGAAAAACTATTTGTTGCTGTCAAAAAGTTTAAAACAATCTGGGTGCATTTGCACTTTGGAATTAGTACATAGGAAAATTATACTTTAACAATATCAACAGTTTTCACGTGCATTTTTAAAGTCTTTCCTTATAATAAAACGGCTTATATTACTCATACCTTATAAACAGTTTATAAAAGCAATGTTTCAAGACTAGAAATGGCAAATATTGTCATTGGACTCGAAAAAGAAATTGTTCGAGAAGTTGCATTTACTTTAAGCATTAATAGGCTGTATGTACATAGCTGTTTTACTCCCATATGTTAAAATATCCGGATGCATGGACACTAACAATTTAAATAAAACTCATCTAAAATATTCGATGATTCCAATATTTGCAAGATATTTCCCTACCCCTACAAAATTGAATATAAATAAAAATACAAAATAAATATTTAAAACTACAATAAAATGCATAACATATCGAATAAGTCTTTGAGCATCATCTTGTATTAAAAGTCTATTTTCACACAATCAGTTTTTTATTGTGTGTGAAAATAATTTAGCCATCAACTAATGTAAACTTATAATTTCCCATTTTTTTCCTATTTCATTTAAATTTGCCATATAATTTGTTCAGTATCTTAAGCGAGTTCAGACCGAAATTAATTTGAACCAATTCTCTTCATGTTCTTAATAAAGAGTTAATTCTTAATGGTAATTCTTACTCTATTTTCAGAGGAATGAATTCATCTTCATACATATTAATCTCAACATACATATTAATCTCAATTTCCAAAAGTTTTATGATACTTTCTCAAGATGCTTATTGAATTATATGATTTAGCTATGTTTTCATATTGAAATTATGTAATTCTCGGTATCTGAATATTTCATTGCTTGAAATATTCAGATACCGAAAAGCTAGAATTTAAAAGGATTTCATACCTTTAAAGGAATTCACGCTATTTGATAGAATAAATATTTAAATATTTATTAAAATTATACGAAATTTCATGAAACATTTAAGATTTTCTTCAGCTCTTTTAAAATCATACCAAAATTACACCAAAAATGTGAGAAATTTCAGACTTCTTTAAACTTTATAAGTTTATAAAATTATTTCTCATTTTTTACTAAAATAAAAATATAGAACAAATACTATAATATAATTTTTAAAGCTCTAAATTTTTAAAACTCTATTATATCACTAATCATAAGTTTTAAAAATTTAACTCAATAGATAACCGTATTTTTTGTGTGTATATGGTTGTATTATCTGTAGAATAAATGAGTAACATTCTGATAATCAAATATTTATGTTACTTTTAACTATTAGTTAGTTTTATTTGATTAAAACAGAAAAAACAGAGCCATTTATAAATGAAAATTTTGTAAAAATATATCTTATACTTCGGTGCACAAGATAACTTAATTTAGAATTTAACTATTAAGTTACAAATTTAGTTAAACAGATTTCAAAACAACATTCTATATAATGAATTAATAATTCTATATTCTCTGTAATATAAAAATTCCAAAATCCTCGAAAATTTAAAGAAAAAAAGAACAAAAGAGTAACTAATTAGTAGTTAAAATAACGTAAATATTTGATTATCAGAATGTTACTCATTTATCCTATAGATAATACAACCGTATACCAGGGCCGTAACTATTTCCTTTAGCGCCCGTGACAAAAAACTGATCAGTGCCCCTGCCAAAAAAAAAAACATATATTTATCTATATATATATATATATATATATATATATATATATATATATACATATATATATATATATATATATACACATAAACAGGTTATATATATATACATATACATATACATACATATATATATACATATACATACATATATATTTATATATATATATATATATATATATATATATATATATATATATATATATATATATATATATATATCATAAATTCAGAATGAACTCACAAAATATTCTATAATTATTAAAATGTTCCTAGCCTATTTATTAAATTTTTTTTATATTTTCCTTATTAATACTTAAAAACATTTTTGAATACTTTGGGGGTATTATTTTGCGGATAAAAGAAATAGTATATTTGAGGGGATTATTTTTTTTTTAAACGTTGAATTCTCATAAAAAATTTACAAATTTCTAAATATAAATTTAGTTTGAATAACTTTACTAAATTCAAAATTTAAAACGAATAACCGGAATTAGGTGTGTAGGAGTGTTTTGTAAACATTTTGTAAGAATTTATAAATGGTTTAATCTCTAGAAGCATAATAAAAAATCAGAAAATATTAAAAAATAAGAATTTTTAAACACATTGGATTTTATAATAAAAAAAAGGTTTTTTTTTTAACTTTTCCTTATATTTACTTGAGGCGAATCGTCCTCTATCGGATCCCCATTTTCCTGACGATGTGGTGCCCCTAAGACTGATTCTCCCGCGGCAAATGCCCCGTCTGCCACGCCCTAGTTACGGCCTTTCCTTATACACACAGAAAAATATTAGGCGTACCTATTGTATTAAATTTTTTACTTATGGTTGGTGACATAATTGAGTTTTAAAAATCATACTATAGTATTTGCTCTATATTTTTATTTTAGTTAAAAAAGTTTATAAACTTATAAGGTTTTAAAGAGGCCTAAAATTTCTCCCATTTTTGGTATAATTTTATTAGGTATTTAAAAATTTATGATCAGACAAAACAGGTACAGTTTCAGCATATATCACGAATTATATGGAAGGTATAAGAATCCCTTAAGTAAAACGCATATAAAATATTGTAGGATATAACATTTTACTATATATTCTCCCAAATTCCCAGCATTGAGTAGAAAATAAAACATAACACACTCTGATTTTCTAAAAATACTGAAAAATTAGGGGAATAGTAAAACTTTGAACTATAGGCCTATTTTACTATATATATATTTTTTTTATCTTGAAAGCATCTAGCCATCATCCCTGTAAGCTCACATTTTCCCATTTTTTTCCCTATTTCAAGTAAATTTGCCTTCCAATTTGTCCGGCATCTTAAGCGAATTCAGACCGAAATTAATTTGAGAGAATCCATTTCATGTTCTTAATAAAGAACAAATTTAATTAAAACTATATATCTCGAAAAGTTCCATTCGCCTTTATTAACTTCGTAATAACGTAAGCGAACAACTTCTTTAGATTATACGATTTTCATAATTGCAGGTTTCCGATTCATTATGGTTCACTTTCAATTAATGTGGTGGTATATACTTACCCTTAAGACCTTTTTACCCTACTCTGATCCAATGATATGAGAAGTTCTTTTATCATTTACCATCATTTAGACACCAAATATCGATTGGAATCGGTAATTTCACTGTTTTTTTCAATTAGCTTCTTGCTTTCGGAACATATTGCTTCAGGCTTTTAATAACTTTTCGATGATTGGATTCGAATTTTCTGCTATTATATTAATTACAACTAGCTGGTCTTATGTGATAGAGAAAGGTTTTTATTGCATATATGTTGAATGATTGGGAATTTAATTATTCTTTGAATTTTTATATGTAGTAATTTTAAAACGCTATTTTTAAAATAACAATTTTTTATACATTAAATGCATTCGTTATTCATTTGTCACTTTCTCTTACTTAAAAAAAAGTTTTCACAAGTCAAATATTTAGCTTAATAATGAATCACAGTTTAGTGAATATAACAGTGATTAATTAATTTTTTTAAAGAATAAGAATGATTGGGAATGTAATTATTCTTTGAATTTATATATGTAGTAATTTTTAAAAAGCTATTTTTAAAATAACAATTTTTTATACATTAAATGCATTCGTTATTCATTTGTCACTTTCTCATATTCATAAAAAAATCACAAATCAAAAATTTAGCTTAATAATGAATCACAGTTTAGTGAATATAAGAGTGATTAATTAATTTTTTAAAGAATAAGAATGATTCGGAATGTATTTATTCTTTGAATTTATATATGAAGTAATTTTTAAAATAATTTTTTATACATTAAATGCATTCGTTATTCATTTGTCACTTTCCCATATTTAAAAAAAGCTTTCACAAGTCAAATATTTAGCTTAATAATGAATCACAGTTTAGTGAATATAACAGGGATTAATTAATTTTTTTTAAAGAATAAGAATATTCCTAAATGTAGAAATTATTGACATCGATTAAATTTTTTTCAAATTTAAAAATTTTGTTTCTTTACCCTTTTAATGTATCTAAAGAAAGTACCACAAATTTTTACTGTTATTTTATATGCAGGAAACATTACAAAATTCTTTTTCTGTGCAATTCATGTAAAAATTTAAATAAAATATTATTAATTTGACAAATCAAATAATGAAAAACTTCGCTTTATCAGTAGTTATTTTATTTTCTCTATAAAGAGAAAAATTAAAAAAAGATTCAAATCATAAAAAAAGAGATTGAAAAAAAGTATAACTTTCAAAAATTATAATTTTAACTAAACAATTTAATATTTTTAGTTTTTAAACTCTATGTTTAGCATTAGTTGACAGATACTTATTTCTTCCAAACTGCCAAATTCACCTTTTTTGGTTTGGTTGAAACGCTTTTTCTAACACGATGGCTCCGAACGATAGTCGAATAGTTAGGGTGATGACCTTCGGAACCGGAGTTCCTAAGTTCGATTCCCACAGTGGTATGGATGTTCGTGGCCGTTCGGAATCGGTTTTAAGCAGTAGGTCCCGGTCTCAAAAGCCCTCGTGTTGCAAAAAGTAGACCGTAGAGCTCCAAACCAAATCAAACCAACACGATGGCTAATGAAACAGGGACTTACACCTTAAAGACGATTTCGAACGACTACGAACATCCATGCTTACAGTGGGATTCAAACCAATGCGAAGAGCAGCTATCTGTCCTTCTTCCAGCTATCTTTCAATTCAGAGCCGTCGCTTCTCCATAAGACAAAGTGTAGCAATGGCCGAGTATGTAATGCCCTGCTTTTTTGTTCTGTACATTCGTGTATTCAAATCTCTTTCTTGGCTTAGAAGTTCAGAATCAGTAGGCCCCAGTCAAATTAGCTTGGGTGTTGCAAAACAAATTTCTGTAGCTCTCTAAAGCAAGAAAACAAATGTGCAAAATGTGTACTTTCTAGCTTAACAAAAAGGCATAGCCGTATTATCATACAATGAAATATAGCCACAGTTATTAAATTTATTAAAATAAAAAGCATCTCTTAAAAAACTGCATTTTACTTATCTACAAATAATTTATTTTACAGAATCAACATGTAAATACACCATTCGTTCGAACCTCACTCTGAATAAAACCGACTGTACATTCAGTTTTAAACTACCATACCTGAAACATTACGTTTAAAACCTTTTCGTTTTCAAAAGGTATAATAAATCAATCTATTTTATAGATGGATTTACACGACAAGCATAATTTACATTTTAAGTAAATATTATGTTTACGTATTAGAAATTCTATCTACATGTAAATCCACTGCTTCATTATTATTTACAAGTGAGTTCCATTGACTAATAAAAGTAATTTTTTAAAACTTTCTCCGATAAATAATACAGTTTATCATTATTTGGAGATTATACGGTTGAAATGTTATTACCTAACAATAGCGTTTTATACTGCAGGTTAAAGCGTGGAGCATCAATTGATGGATAAAAGATTTGTATTTCCAAACGGATCAAGTTATGATAAAAGCTATTTTATGCTTAGTAAACGACAGACACGAGCGATATTTCTGGTTTTCATAATGCGATGTGTTAAGGCAAACAAAATGAATGTCACCACGTTGAGCGTAATTGAGGGATTGCGTGTCTGTTTTCAGACGCATTAACAGGATGATTGATTGAGTCAATATTTCGACGATCATTAATGAGAATATGGAATTTCGGCTCTTGTAGTGTCTTTGTAAAATCTGCCGGAGATAAGAGAGTACAAATTGAAATCTCCTGAAGCTACCGAAGATGTACAGTCCTAATGGTTTGAAATGTTTTACTTATCTTATTAAATATCAATACAATTTTTTCTCTAATAAATAGGTGTGTCATACAATCCAAACAATCAAATCAAACATTACTTCCTCTTTGCTATAATTTTAGTAGTTTCACTTCCTCAATGAAAAAGAATTGTTCTTGCTTTATAACAAAGGAAAAATTTCTAGTTTTACTCTTTTCTTTTTCTACAGTTATTAAAATGCAAAATTGATGTCACTGGTACATTATCCTTTTAATGCCCGAGACATTTCTGTCTATTACATATCAATGCATATCTTAAATCGAAATGATTATGGACTACGCAAAATAAAACAAATATGATGTTTAAACAACTTTGAACACCACATCACGTCCTGTTAGTGTTCAGGTATCGTTGTAAACATCATAGGATGCCTTTTATGAAACACGATAAACTTCGTGAAAAATGATTTATTTGGTATTACATGTAAAGTAAATACTGTAAAATGAAGTTTATTAGTAGATAAAGTAATTTTTCAGGATTTCAGTCTATGTTACCTGCCAAAAAAGTAAATTTATGTACTCTGTTCGAAAGACTATAGAGTGTCAACCCAAAAGAAAAATTTATAAATGATAGAAATTACTTGAAAATATTGTAGATTGTTTATAAGATTGCCCTGTATGTACTCTCGAAAGGGAAACTCATTTTAACAAATCACAGAAATTCTATAAGTTATTTTTTAGCGGTATTTAAAATGAGATGCTGGTGTGAAGATCTCCCTTTATTTAGAACCGAAATCAGCTGATCTGAGTTCCTCCTGTTCCGACCGGCTACAATAGCGCGGCGACAGAGTGTCTGGGATGTTGACAGTTCGGTTGAGTAAGCGTTACGTCCCTGATCGGTTGCGGTAATGACCCCGGAGGATTGCCTGGAGAAATTAAAATCGGGACAGCTAGAGAATGAGAATTCAACTAAAGAAACTAGCTGTAACCTTAGCTGGAGTTGTCAGGTAACTGGAATCGTAATTGAATAAAAAAATGGTTGGCGGGACCGTAATGAACCCGAAAGTATAGAAAGCCTAGAATTTTGCGATTTGGGGCTTTTCGACATTTTTTTACGGAGGTGCTCTGATCTCGAGGAGGCTTCCGCGACTTTTGACCGGAGCCAGCTATTTAATGATTGCGTTAGGGAGATTCGTAAAGTCCGCTCATATAAGGAGCGACAGGGTTTCGGATACCAAACGAGGGATAAATTGGGTTTGGCTTTCCTCCTGAAAGAGCCTCCCCATCTTGTGAGATTATATAATCTTTTTTCGACTGTGACCGTCGAGGTAATTTTACGCAAGCAACAATCCTCTACATTTCGACTTGTTTTGGGAGAATTAGAATCCCTCTGTATAGACTGTATATACCCCGTATTTACTCCAGAAAAAATAAAAGTGATTTCCAATTCTGTTACGACTGTGATTCTTCTTCACGATACCCCTTCACTCAAGAACACTGAAGTCGTCACACTGGGCATTGAAAGTTTATATCCCAAGTTACACATAGTAAATGTTGTAAAGGGATTACTTAGATAATAACCATTTATCTACAGAATATTTAACTCACTTCTTTCATAAAGAACAAAATAGGGAATTTAAAAGAACCCGCAATGTACAAATATATATATTAAAGATATTGATTTAACAATAATAAAATTGGATAATTTGATATTAGAAAGGGATTTTGGAAGTTATTATGAGAGTACTATTGACCTTAGAGTATTGAAAGATCTAAGCTTCTAGATCCAGCAAATTACCTCCTGTTGAAAATCCATCTATAATATCCTCAAATAACAGAACAATTTATATTTCATTTTGGTTTAAGTTCAACTAATTCATGGTTGTGGCACATGGAATGGTTCATGAGTCACGTTTCAATAATACAATTACTCAAATCTCTTAGTCTAATATCTGGTATATCATCGTCATGGTGTATAAAACATTCTGATGATTATACTGAAGTTATGTCCATGTCGGGAAAGGCATATTTTTAAAAATTGCTATGGTGCACTAAAACATATCATTTCTAGAATGCAAGCATTCAATTATGTGGTGCATCCACAAACCCACTGATTCCTTTCAATCGAAACACAAGTTTTTTTCTTTACAGAAAAATGAATATTGTTAAGCCTTCTTGTACTATGAAGTTATCAATAACCCTAGAGGATCTTAACTGATTTCGTATGATCATTGAATCATTAGTTTGAGCTTTTTCTCATATGCATTATACTTTATACTTTGCAATTTAATGTCTAAATTACTTGAAAAGAAACTTAAGTTGCTATGACTCTATTGATAAAAATTGCTTAATACTTCTGGTTTAATAAGTAAGTGTTTGATGTTTTGCCAGTTTTGTTTATACTCATATGCATTACATCAATTATGTGGTGCATCCATAAACCCACTGATTCCGTTCAATCGAAAAACAAGTTTTCTTCTTTACAGAAAAATGAATATTGTTAAGCCTTCATGTACTTTGAAGTTATCAATAACCCTAAAGGATCTCAATGGATTTAGTATAATCATTGAATCATTAGTTTACGTTTTTTCTCATATTCATTACACTTTATACTTTGCAATTTAATGTCTAAATTACTTGAAAAGAAACTTAAGTTGCTATGACTCTATTGATAAAAATTGCTTAATACTTCTGGTTTAATAAGTAAGTGTTTGATGTTTTGCCAGAGATTTAATTAGAAGAGTCATAAAAATAGGAAATCAAATTCAGGGTAAGTTTACAAATAAATCCATATAGAATATATTTTCTGTATCTTCATTATTTAAAAAACTCATCACTTTTTCGACTGAAAATATGATTTAAATTCTAATTATTTGTTAAAATTCAATTATTTATTATTTTTATTGATTTTCTGCACATAAATATTTTTGAAATACGTTTCACATCACAGTTAACTCATGCATTTAAAAGTTAAATATGCATAAACACGTTTATGCACGTTTATGCATAAACATGGTACATGAAAAAAAAGTATTGCTTTCTCTTATAAACCGAGAACAAATGTAACTCTCTGAATCCTTCAACAACGTCTTCCATGTATTTTAATTGAATGATGGCCCAATGGGTAGTACGCTACTAAAATTTTGGGTTCGAAACCCACTGTTCGCGTTCATGTTAGTACCCTTTAGGATTAGGTTTTAATCAGTATTCCTCGGTCTCATAGTCCTCATGTAGCAAAATTGAAGCATTTCAATAGTAGCTGTTGCAGTATTGCATTTTCTATGAACTAAAGACATTATTTATCAATAGTGCAAAATATAATACAAACTTTAAGTAAATTTTAAAAGCACAGAATTTTTACCTTATGAGAGTTGTTTAATCTAATCACAAAAATTGTTTTACAGCATATATCATTAATTAATTAAAAATCAATGTCAAAAATATACTAAGCTCTCGAAAGTGCGCTCAGTTTGGTTCAGAGATACATTAATATGATTATGATATATTAATGAAAACGATGTATCTCCTTTTATAGCATACCAAATAATATATTTTTTTAATTTTCAATTTTTAATCAGTTTTTAATTTTTTAGATATTAAAACATTACATAGCTTTTATAGTTTTAAGTTCACAGAATAAAACAGATATCTTACTTTAATTTGATATAAAAATTTATTTTCTGATAGGCATATTTCAGAATTTATCTTAAGAATATGGGAAATTTCACTTATTATATATATATATATATATATATATATATTTATATATATATATATATATATAATATGTATATATATATATATAAACATAATATATATATATATATATATTATATATATATATATATACATTATATATTTACATATTATATACATATTATATATATATATATATATATATATGTATATATATATATATACATATATGTATATATATATATACATATATATTTACATATATATTACATATAATATATATATATATACATATATATACGCATAAAAAAGTAGAGAAAAACTAGATAGAGAAAAACTGATTTCATATTTAGTGCCAAAAACAGTGCCAAAAACATAGCTAAATCCAATTTTAAAATCTTAGGCACCAAAACAAAAAAAAAATTTTTGTAGGGCTGTGTAATATTTAATTAATATTATTTATTATTTGTAGATACGTTTAAAATATTTTTTTCGTACAAACCATTAAAATAAGGAGCAAACCTGCATAATTAACCATACGAATCTTTCATTCAGAAGAAATAAATAATTATAACTAGTAAATTCTAATAGATGTGTTTTTATCAGACATCGTAATTAAAGCATCTATTTTAAATCTTATTATTTTCGTTAACAGGGATAACGTTTGACATAGAGGTATTTTAAATAAAAGAAATAAAATATTGCAATTAGATAATTTTAAACACGTGATATTTTCAGACCTTGATTAAATACTTTAATTATGATAAAAATAATAAAGATACTTTAATTATTTTTATCATAATTAAAGTACCTATTTTTATCATAATAATATTTAATTAATATTATTTATTATTTGTAGATACGGTTAAAATATTTTTTTCGTACAAACCATTAAAATAAGGAGCAAACTTGCATAATTAACCATACGAGTCTTTCATTCAGAAGAAATAAATAATTGTAACTAGTAAATTCTAATAGATGTTCTTTTATTAGACATCGTAATTAAAGTATCTATTTTTAGTATAATAATATTTAATTAATATTATTTATTATTATTTATTATTTGTAGATACATTTAAAATATTTTTTTCGTACAAACCATTAAAATAAAGAGCATACGTGTATAATTAACCATACGAATCTTTAATTCAGAAGAAATAAATAATTATAACTAGTAAATTCTAATAGATGTGTTTTTATTAGATATCGTAATTAAAGTATCTATTTTAAATCTTATTATTTTCGTTAATAGGAATAACTGTTGACAAATAGGTATTTTAACCAAAAGAAATAAAGTACTGAAATTAGATAATTTTAAAAACGTGATATTTTCAGACCTTGAAATTAAGGCATGCATTTTGTATACTTTCCCTCAATAGATTTAAAATCGAAGATTAGGAAACTCGCATCAAGCTAAAAACGGGGAATGTATTAACACGTACAAGACTCTCTTTTTTAACCCTGCGCATTTTTTCGCAGCGTTTTTTCAAATAAAGACTTCCCTTAAAGTGATTTACTTTTTTTATTCCGTTACATTATAAAATGATCTATCAAACACCGCACCAATGTTCAAGTTACCGCGGAGAAATTTTTTTTTTTTTTTTTTTTATTCCTCCTTAATATTTTTTCCCTTACCCAGAATTTACTGCTTTATGAGGAGGTATCAAATGATGGGAAAAGCCTCGAATTTTGTTTCTTAAATAAGGGGTTTTCTATATTGATACCTAACCCTCAAAATATTGATAAAAACATTAGTTCATTAAGTTTCTTGATCGGCTAAGTTATTTAAATTCCCATGATATCGAGACTAAAAAATGAGATATTGCAAAGGATATTTTACAGAACTAATTTATCAAATAGAATATCGACTTGTTGACTCGAAAAAAATTGTACTTTAGGAAATAGTCTGAAAATTATTTTAAAGCTGTCGTGTTATTTTTAAATCATTAATATAAAATGAGTTATCTCTATTGCAATTCGATAAAATCTTTAATTGTTGTTTATAATTTATTCTATCGTGTTTTAGAGATTATAATGGTAGCCATGACAAATTTCCTTTTAAAAATTGTTTAGTAATAATGTCGCTAGTAAATATTCAGATACACTGAAAAATTGCGTGTCTTTGTATTAATATTTCTTGTTTGATGTAGTATAAATTAATAGAAAATAAGGTACCTATGATGAATATTTTTATAAATATTAAGTTTTACAATGTAAAAACATTAAAATGGTAAACATTATATCACATATATTTTTGTAGTCTCCTTTTCTTTTATTTTTAAAAATTTTACACTGGTTTCTTTACGTGTATTTACATTCTACCTTAAAACACCAGGTACTCTATAAAATGACTGATTTATCTTTGCTTGCAATGTATACATATTTGTAATATATATATATATATATATATATATATATATATATATATATATATATATATATATATATATATATATACATATATATATACATATATATATACATATATATATATATACATATATATATATATACATATATGTATATATATATATATATATATATATATATATACATATATATATATATATATATACATATATGTATATATATATATATATATATACATATATATATGTATATATATATATATATATATATATATATATATATATATATATATATATATATATATATATATATATATATATATATATATATATATATATATATATATATATATATATATATATATATATATATATATATATATATATATATATATATATATATATATATATATATATATACAGAGAGAGAGAGAGAGAGAGACAGAAGAAAGAGGTGGATAAATATTTAATGGTATTGTAACACAATTAATTAGTGTAATTAGTGTAAATTATAATTACACAATTATAATTAAGTGTAAATATTTGTATATATATATATATATATATATATATATATATATATATATATATATATACATATATATATATATATATATACATATATACATATATACATACATATATACATATATATATATACATATATACATATATACATACATATATATATATGTGTGTGTGTGTATGTGTATATATATATATATATATATATATATATATATATATATATATATATAGAGAGAGAGAGAGAGAGAGAGAGAGAGAGAGAGAGAGAGAGAGAGAGAGAAAGAGAAAGAGGTGGATAAATATTTAATAGTATTGTAACACAATTAATTAAGTGTAAATTATAATTACACTCTGTAAGAATTTCTGGCAGTTTTATTCATTCCAGACCTTTCTATTATAAAATAAGGACATACCACAAAAAGCAGGTTTCAGAAAGTGTAAGACTAGCTAACTTTTTCAAAAGAAAAAAAGTTAAGTTCTTTATTTTTGACGTTTTTTGTCCTTAGTGGTCTGTGCATTTTCATTGAAATTGTACAGTTTTAACGTGTAACGTCAGAACTGGACTTTTAATTGTGTAAACTGTGGAGTTAGTCCCATTATATCTTCATTTCTTCAGCCTGAGGAAATGGATCTCCCCTTTCAACAATAGCGGCTGAGTGAATCGCGTAAACATAGAGTGTACTTAGTACCTTCATAGACTTCGATAATGTCCAGTTGTTTAATAAAACGAGTTCATGCTTTCATTGAAACTTACCGGTCACTTCTTGAACTTTGGAATTTATAAAATATTTCTTATTGGAACCGGATGTTTAACAAATTTTTCATACAAAATGCTAATTAATTAACTGAAAGCTACTGAGCGTGAAAACACTTAAGGGTGTTGTGACAAACATTAATAACCTCAGATCCACATTTAGGAAGAAAAGTAAGAGATGAGCTTCTAGTGTGCATGATTGTGTATCTTGCCTTCAGTACGTCAAGAAGCAAGTGTTTTTATATCAGCGGTAGCTCAGTTGGTAAAGGCAGCGGTATTGTAACGGGATAAAAATCCGCCATGTTTATTAATAGCAGCTGAGGCACGCCAAATAATTTCGTGGTTGCAATGTCCTCTAAGTTCTTAAACGATGTTTTTAGAAGTGGTCGATCAATCATGGGTATTTATGATCCTGTGTTTTTAAATTACGAGTACCCATTCTGTTTGTTTGTACTGTCTCTAGGGAGTAATGTTGGCAGTCTATATGGTGCTGCCATAATAAAATGAATAAAACAATCTTGGTCCCTGCTTCTAAATTACGTGGACCCATTTTGTTTGTTTGTGTTGTCCCTCAGGAACAATGTTGGCGATCTATATGGTGCTCTCATAATAAAATGGCCAAACAAATCCTGGTCTCTGCTTGTAAATTATTAGGACTCATTTCGTTTGTCTGTGTTGTCCCTCAGCAGCAAAGTTGGCAGTCTATATGGTGCTCTCATAATAAGATAGCTAAACAAATCTTGGTCCCTGCTTCTAAATTACGAGGACCCATTTTGTTTGTTTATATTGTTCCTCTGGAGGAATGTTGGCGGTCTATATGGTGTTCCCATAAAAAAATGACCAAAGCAATCTTTGTCCCTCCTTCTAAATTAGGAGGATCCATTTTGTTTGTGTTGTCCCTCGGAAGCAATGTTGGCGGTTTATATGGTGGTCCCATAATAAAATGACGAAAACAATCTTGCTTATAAATTACAAGGTTTGGTTTGGTTTGGAGTGCTACGGTCTACTCTTTTGCAACACGAGGGCTAACATATAATTTACAAGTACTCATTCTTGAGATTAAGGCAGTTTTTAGCCCTCGTAGTTCCTCTTTCCACCAGAAGTGAGATGCATATTACCCTTAGCTATCTAGTTTTATATTGCGATGGGGTATCTTAGACCTGGTGTAGGATTTACTGTATCAGAAGGAGGAGTAACAAAAAAGCACCGATGTTCTTATTAAAAAAATAAATAAACAAAAATAAATAAACAGACAAAACTGAGGAAAAACAGAAAACAAAATTTCGTTCGTCACACATTTTCTGTTCATTGTACTGTTTTTTTTACTTAACCCAAATCAGTTATACGCTACAGTTTAGCTGTTCGAGTGTGGGCCAAAGTATCGTTCAGTATTGCCAAGCATTTCTTGGTCCCTGCTTCTAAATTATGATGACCCACTTTGTCCTATACAAACAAAATAAATACCCCTATATAAATGCAACAATACACCTATACAAACAAAATATTTTTTAATAATCGTATTGCACATTTTACTTATACCCTTGAATTAGACATCACGCTATTACTAAGCTGTATTAAGTAAAAAAAATTTAAACTGATAAACTACCTGAAGCAATCATTAACTTATTTATATGCATGCTTCTCAACTAACAGGCACGCACTAAGTCAGCACTTAATCATTTAAAGTACGGAGCACGTTGTCGTCAATAATTTAAATGAGGCATTTGTGCTGAAAATTTGTTTTTCGAGGTAGAAGAGAGATAAAAATACGATTTTCTGGTTATGTGGGTTTAGTGCAGGTATGTTTACAGAAGTTATATTGTCACGTTTCAGAAGAATCCTGAGAATAACGTTAGGCAAATTACCTTGTTAAAAGAAAGATGCCCTTATGATGACCTGCTTATGTTTCTCCCTGAATGTCTTGTTGAAGGCATCTGGGTAATTTTTTGTGTTCTTCTAAGGCTTTTTTATGTTGTCAGATTACAAAAGAAGATTGGAACCATAATTATTTTAAGGAAATAAATAAATTCGGGCATTAGTCTAAGAATATTGCATTTTACTACATTGATTTTTCATGTCTTAAAATCTTGCTTCAAATTAATTCTTATACACGCAGTTCAAATATAAAGATTAATGTGTGTTGTATATATAAAAATAGACATTGATATAAAACATAATTTGTGAGATTTTAACAATTATATATTTTAATATTATATAAAAAACCCTCGAAAATTATTTATTATAAAACTTGAAGGGCAATGAAAATCGTTAGCAATGAAAATTGTAATTAAATAATTAATATAATTGTAATTAAATGAGGATAAAATGGAAAAAAAAAATCAGGCAGTCAAATATAAAGATGTGTGAGATTTTAACAATTACATTTTAATATTGCATAAAAAGCACTTGAAAATGTTTTGCTATATAACTTCAAAGATTACCGATTGTAGTGAAAATAAATATGTAATTATAATTTAATTAAATGCAGATAAAATGAAAAAAAAGGCAATTCAAATATAAAGATGTGTGTCGTATGTATAGAAACAGATATAAAAATGTGAAATTTTAACAATTATATATTTTAATGTTATATAAAAATCACTCGAAAATTATTTGTTATAAAACTTGGAGGGTTATCGTTAGCATTGAAAATCTTAATTTAATAATTAATATAATTGTAATTAAATGCAGATAAAATGGAAAAAAAATCAGACAGTTCAAATATAAAGATGTGTGAGATTTTAACAATTACATTTTAATGTTGTTTAAAAAACACTCTCAAAATTGTTTTGTTATAAAACTTCAAAGATTACCGATAGTAGTGAAAATAAATTTATAATTATAATTTAATTAAATGCAAATAAAATAGAAAAAAACAGGCAGTTTAAATATAAAGATGTGTTTGTGTGTAGAAAAAGCGATATTGGTACAAAACGTAAAACTTTAATAGTTATATTTTACTGTTATATGAAAAGCACTTAAAATTTATTTGTTATAAAACTTGCGGGGTTATCTTTAGCAGTGAAAATTATAATTAAATAATTAATATAATTGTAATTTAATGCAGATAAAATGGAAAAAAATCAGTCAGTTCAAATTGAAAGATGTGTGAGATTTTAACAATTACATTTTAATATTGTATAAAAAGCACATGAAATTGTTTTGTTATAAAACTTCAAAGATTGCAAAGATAGTAGTGAAAATAAATATATAACTTTAGTTAAATGCAGATAAAATGAAAAAAAAGGTAGTTCAAATATAAACATGTGTTTGTGTGTAAAAAAAAAAATATGAGTACAAAAAGGGAGATTTTAAAGATTATATATTACTGTTATATAAAAAGCACTCGAAATTTATTTGTTTGGAAACTTGAAGGGTTATCTTTAGCAGTGATTACAAATATATAATTATAATTAAATGCAGATAAAATGAAAATAAATCAGGAAGTATATTAACATACTAACTAATGCATACTAACATTCATTAAGTACCTTCTTATAAGAAAGGTGCCCTTTATGATGACCTGCTTATGTTTTTCCTTGAAAGGTCTTATTGAAGGCATCTGGTTCAGTTTCTATGCTCTTTTAAGGCTTTTTTATGTTGTCAGATTAGAAAAGAATATTATAGTCATAATTATTGTAAGGAAATAAGTAAATTCGTGCATTAGCCTAAAAATATTACATTTTACTACAGAAAATCAGTCGAAGGAAAACTGTTTCATTTTGGTATCAGAATAGATTAATGATTAAAATCAGTAAAATTCTTCCATATTGTAAGAGTTCTTCTGGTTTAAATAAGTTCTGAAAAAAATCTTAAATAAAGGATAAAAAATGTAATTGCCTATTCATCTTGCAATTTATTAAATAAAAGGCTTGTAACCTGTTGAATTCTCACCAAACAATAAAAAGAAATTCAAAATTTCTTAACTTTGAATAAAGGTTCCCAAAAATTTAACACGTAGGGAAGTTGTAATTAGTTTCTACTTATTTATACTAGCATTCAGTTAATAAACACTACAATAATGGTGTAATGGGAAAATAAACATACATTTTTTCCAAGTAAGAACAAATAGTAGAAATTATAATAAAAGGATAGGAATATGTTGTGCTGAATAATCATTAGATATGTCTCAACTTAGATGAATGACTAAATAAGAGCAAGATTTCTGTATATTGAATGCATTAAAAAAATAAAGAGAGAAGGCTTGTTTATCTTTCTTTTTGCTGAATAAAGTGTCTGTAACCTGTTGAATAAAGAGCAAACGGAAATAAATAGTTCTGTATTTCATAATCTTGAATAAGGTTTCAAAAACAATATTTTGTATGCATGGAAATTGCATTTGGATATAACCTATAATAGCATTCCGTTAGTAAACACTAGTAATCATGTAATTACAAAATAATGAATAATTAATCCTTAGCAATAAAAACAGGAGAAAGTGATATAATAAATAGATACAGATAGGCTGTACTGCATGGTTATGAATAATTGTTCAGTAATAAATTTGAAAATAATCCTTTCTTATTAAGAATACGAAATGCATGGTGAAGAGCTGTTTGTGTGTAAAAGCATGATGTAATGGTTATCAAAGTGATAAATGATACATTTGTAGTTCTGACATAAATGATAAAGATAAGAAGAAAACGTAGAACATACTCATTTAATTCGATAATATTCATGTACCAATCACTAGTTTGTTTTATATTCTTATTGACATCTTGGTGAACTACTTTACGGCTGATTCCAGTAAACTTGTCCTACTTTAAAAGTAAAAAGTGAACTATTCATCATTAGTGATATCCTAAAAAGATCAACTGAAAGTGTTTATATATGTATCTGCAAATTTTTTCTAACTCAGTGTCAAATTTGTGCACAAAATTTTGTGCAAATTCGACACAACACATTTTTTATCTAAAGTTGAATGTTAATTACTTGTTGAGCTGTTATCTGTTAAGTGTCAAATTGCATGTTAGAGTAAAAATAGTTATACCAAATGCACATTTTTAAACATTTTATTCTAGCTCAGTGTCAAATTTGTTGTCTAAAGTTGAATGTTAATTACTTGTTGAGCTATTATCTGTTAAAGTGTAAAGTGTAAAGTGCACGTTAGAGTAAAAATAGTTATACCATGTGCACATTTTTAAACATTTTGTTCCAGCTCAATGTCAAATTTGCACAAAATTTTGTGCAAATTCGACACACACGTTTGTCATATAAAGTTTAATGTTAATTACTTGTTAAGCTATTATCTGTTAAAGTATCAAAATGCCCGTTAGAGTAAAAATAGTTATACCATATCCGCATTTTTAAACCCAAGATGAGAAAAAGTAGAATAATATCACTGAAATGAATGGATAATTGAAAAAAAGTTAATACATCTGTCAAACTTTTACTTGGATAATTTAAAGAAAACCTTAATTACAACGAAATCAGTAAATTTTAAAATCTTTTTAATTGCATAACAATTGCATATTTTGGCACTGTACATTTAATGGAACAGTATGTTGCTGTATTTATATTTGACAACTAGATATTAATGTTATAATTAAGAACTATTTCACGATATTTCTGAGTCTCATCCTTTTACTAATCATTCAGTTAATTAATTACATAGCTATTGTAGAAACCCCAAATTAGTTGTGTATAAATAATTAAACTTAACCCTTAATTTGGCTAAGTCCGCTACACCGGACATGTATATTTATAACTACTATATAACATAATTGTCAGTGTTCGTCACAGCGGACATTAATTATCTCAAAAATGGAAAATGATATTTTTTTTGTTTATTTTACAGAGATCCTAATGTCTATACAGACATGGGAAGATAACAGAAATTAAAAATAAAAAATATTTGAAAAAACATCTTGTCAAATTAAGGGTTAAAGAATAATTTGAAGTTGGAATTTGAAAAGTGTTTTTGACATCACCTGGTAGAAATAGTGTTAAAATAGTATTTTCAAATACATTCTTTTAGCAGTTTTAGGGTCATCATATTAAAACAATCGGTTACAGACAGTCTATAAAAGAGTGAACTTCTTTTTGCTGTTTTTAACTCCATAAAATAGGCAATTTTAAAGAATGTCTAGATTTTCAAAATATTTTTAACGCATTTTAATTTTGTTTTTCCTTACATACGGAAACGTGCATGTATATCTGAACTTTTACACATTAATCATGCATGTAGCAGTTTTATATTAATTATAATCTCCCCACTAAAAGCGTACTATTTTTTTAGAATTATAATCACTTTAAGTTAGTGAAGGGGAAGAAATGATGTTTGGTAATTTCCCCCTTCAGTGTTCCTTCATCGTAGAATAAACTCGCAATTCCCTGATGTCTCTTAAAATATTGATTGTAGGACCAGATTATTAATCACACTTTGCTGCTATAGGTTACGATTTTTTAAAAAAGGGCTGGATTTTATTAACGCGTTCCATTAAAAAATATGAAGTGTGACATAATATATTGTTTTTTAATGAATAAATTAGCTTGATCATGATATCCGTGTGACTGCCTAGATTTTGCCTGGTAAATAGACTCACATGGTTTTTTAATCCTTTTTTTTTAATTTATCAGTTCAACGAAGGTTTGCATCAATGCAGAATGCTCAGCAACACTTTTTAAAACAAAACTTTACTAATATATTAATTTAATTTATTTTTAATTTGATTCAAAATATTATTAAAAAGGTAAAGAAACAATTTCAGTCTTCAGAACAATTTAATTAAACACTAAAATACACACAGAAATTTGACAGAAATATCTACAAAATAAAATTTCAATTTGGCAATCATAAGTTGTGGTACACCATGTGCAAGCACGTAAAGTGTAAAAAACGCAGCAAATTAGATTTAATAAAGCACATACTTATAAAATATTTATATATCTTCCTTACAACACAGTTGATTACACTTAACCGATTAAATGCTAAGTATTTTCATGATACTCAATTGAAAGTGTGCTTTAGTTTTCTGTTAAGACAGGAGAAAAGTACCCTTTATACCCTGTTAATTTAGTTATTAATTTATATCTACATTTATATAGCAATTAAACACCGATTAGTATTATGAATTAGTATTAGTATGTGAAATGCAATACTTTTCTAATAGATTTCAAAATAATCCGAATGCTTTGTGAAATATTGCCATATTTTTCTGATAGATTTTAAAATGATACGCTTATAGTGAATAACTACTGCTCACATTTCGTGGTTTTTTAAGGGCATCGCGCCCTGCCCCTTTTACCCCTTTTCAAATTTATATAAATTCTGAAATCAATTAAAAACTAAAAAATTGCCTTTTTACATAAAACAAGTCTCTTCATTCTAAAAAGTTTTCTTTTTTTGATAAGTCCCCCCTTGCTTCTTTTTAAAAACTATGAGAACACTATGAATAACTTCTATAGTGGTCAATAACAAAAGAATTATCTTTCAAGAATAATGTGAAGAATACAATTAAAAGTTAAAACGTAGAAGGATTGGAGAAATGAATATTTAATTCCAAACTGATAACAGTGATGAAAAATAAAAACAAGCACTATATGCTCGCTGAAATTTTACCTAGTGCTGCAAAAGAAATTATTAGAAATGCCTTAAAGATGAAATATTTGATGCCAAATTTTTGTCCTTTCAATCCATCATTTTTCCCTTCCACAAGTTGATTTCAAAAATTCCTTTTGTAAGTAGTTACCTACATTGTAATAGCAGCATATATTCCAAATTTCACATTTTTAACTTCAAACTTTCTGACTCTGAGTCGATATTACGTTAAACTTAAAAAAAAATAGTAATTCCTCAATCTATCGGGTTTTTTTCTTATCACCTTCGAAACATGCACTGATAATAACAAACTGCAACAATTTCAGCGTAATCAGTCTAGCAGTTTTTAAGTAACACTTTGCCTTCTATTTATATAGATTCTATTCATCATCAGATTATACTATAGCATTGTAATGACATTACTTAAATACGTGTTTGTTAAGCTGAACAGCATATTCTCTAAAACTTCATCTTTATATACAATCAGCAAAAGATAATTGTATTTATTTTTAAATGCAAAATCCTTGACAAAACCGAAAGAAAAAAAAGGTTTCATGAAGTCCCGCGAGCATAATCTATCAAATGAAAAGAAATAAATCACGCACACACACACATCTATATATATGTGTGTGTATAAAGAGAGAGACATAGCACAATGTTTTTCTTATGCTTCAGTTATACATATTAGTACACAGCTGATTAAAATCTAGTTGTAGGCTAAAGAAGCAGCAATATCTAATAGGTTTTCATTTCTATCTATGATTTTCATTAATCTATGATAGTAAAATATCAAATTAGAACTTTGAGGACTTATTTGATTTTAATTTGTGTTGCATTGGAGACTTTCCATAAAGGCATGGGTAACTCAGCATTTTTGCTTTCTTGCTAACTACATCAATTTAGTAGTATTTCACTTTCCTAGTGAATAATCCATAAATGAGAATAATTAAATGCAAAATAAAGTCGTAATATATATATATATAATATATTATATAAAATATATATATATATATATATATATATATATATATATATATATATATATATATATATATATATATACATATATATATATACATATATAAATCCCAATTTTATTCTTTTAGGAAGTTAATCAGAATGCTTCATACGGTTTTAAATTATTACAGCCTAACAGTAGGCTAACCAAAAGATATCATCTCAGGAGATTTGATTTTCATGTATATTTTTAATTAATTATAAAATAAAAACCAAATCTTTGAGGACTTATTCATTCTAAATTATTATCATCGCAATTTTCTTTTGGAATAAAAATCAAAAGCAAAAACTACCGTAAACAAGTAAAAAAAGAGTAACTTAATAAATTGTAAATATTTATAGATTGAAAATCCACCGGGTGCAATTTTCCTTTTCATTTCTCTTAACTCACATAAAAGCAAATGATACATCATTATTGTCCGGCAAAACGTAACATCTATAAAGGTTTTGATTTTCATACATGACTTTAATTAATCATAAATTCAAATCAAAACTCATTTAATTTTCATTTTTGTTGCTTTAGAGACATTAATATATGCACGGGTAACTCATCGTTTTTGCTCTTGTATTTGCCACATTAATTTAGCCGTATCTCACATCATAATGATAATAGTGATTCATCCCTTTTTTTAATGGAAATAATTTCACACTAATCAACCTTTTAACAGGAACACTTAATTTCTTATCAACAACAGTAAAACGAAATGGAAGCATCTCGTTTGAAACTCCTTAGTTTTTTAACAAACATAAGGCTACTATCTTACGGTTGTTTCTTCTGTCAAAACACATTTGAATAATATTTTTTACCCAATGAGACAAAACTAATAACTTTTCGTGGATTTTTCTTTTCCGTTTAAATGTATAAGTTATGAACAAATTGCAACTTACTGTATAACCTTTTAAGTTTCTAAAAATATTCAAAATTATTGAAACTATATACACACATACGGATTCACATGATTTTCATCGGTGTTACTTTACAGACTTTCCATAAATATACAGGTAACTCAATATTCTTGCTCTTGTATTCTCTCTATTAATTTAGCCGTATCTTACAGCCTAAAGGTGATAGTGATTCCTTCTTTTTTTAATGGAAATAATTTCAAGGTAATCAACCATTTAACAGGAACACCTAATTTTTTTAAGCACAGTAAAGTAAAATAGTTTGGTTTGGTGCACTATGGTCTTTCTTTTTTCAACACGAGGGCTATTCAGACCAGGACTTACTGCTTAAAGGGATTTCGATCGTTCGGTATAAAATGAAACGTAAATATCTCCTTAGAAACATTAGTTTATCAACAATGATAAGACTATTACGGTTATTTCTTATGACAAAACACATTTGACTACTATTTTTACGAAATCGGACAAAACTAATAAGTTTTCGTGGATTTTTCATTTCTGTTTTAAATGTATAAATTATGAATAAATTGCAGCTTATTGTATAACCTTTTAAGTTTTTAAAAACATTCAAAATTATTGAAACTATATACACACATAAAGACTCACATGATTTTTATCTGTGTTACATTAGACACTTTCCATAAATACGCAGGTAACTCAACATTTTTGCTCTTCTATTCTCCACATTAATTTAACAGTATATTACAGCCTAAAGGTAATAATGATTCCTTCTTTTTTTAATGGAAATAATTTTAAGGTAATCAACTATTTACCAGGAACACCTAATTTCTTTTTAAAAACAGTAAAGTAAAATAGTTTGGTTTAGTGCACTACGGTCTTTTTTTCAATACGAGGGCTATTCAGACGAGGACCTACTGCTTAATGGCGATTTCGATCGTTTGGTAAAAAATAAAACGGAAGCATCTCCTTAGAAACATTAGTTTATCAACAATGATAAGGCTATTACGGTTATTTCTTCTGACAAAACACATTTGACTAACATTTTTACGAAATCGGACAAAACTAATAATAGCTATCACTGATGTTTAAATAGATGTAACTTTTCTTTAAAATGCCACAGAGACAAAACAAAAACAGGTTTAAAAGGCCTAAAAGTTGAAATTTTACAACAAAGAAATAAAAAAATATAATTTTTGGCAAAAAATGACATTTTTAACGTCGACGGATACCTTTTAATATACCTTACCCTGAACAGATTAAATAAACCCACATGAATAGATAAAACCCACTGTTGCCAGTTATTACAAGAAAACAGTTCGGCTTACAAAACTTTAAAATAACAAAAAAAAACTTCTCTTGTATTTTTCAAAAATTTCAATTTTGCAGGCCTGTGTTATTCTTTTCCTTTTTAATGTAAGTGTTATACAACTATTGCAGCTTTTTGTATAACCTTTTAAGTTTTTAAAATCATTCCAAAATTATTGAAACCATACACACACACGTATTTGGATACATTTGACTTTTACCTGTGTTGCTTTGGAGACTTTCTATATATTTAAGGGTAACTCAGCGTTTTTGCTCTCTTACTTCCCATATTAATTTGGCCGTATCACACTCTAACGGTAAAAGTGATTCATCCCTTTTTATAACAGGAATAATTTCACAATGATCAACCGTTTAACAGAAACACTTAATTTCTTATTAACTGCAATAAAACAAAACGGAAGTGTCTCATTCGAAACTCGTTAGTTTTTCCAACAATCATGAAGCCATTAAATTACGGTTGTTACTTATGACAAAAAACATTTGACGGATATTTTTTACGAAGATAAAATTAACAAATTTACATGGATTTTTCTTATCCTTCCCAGTGTAAATGTTATACTATACTCTCGGTTAATTGTATAATTTTTATACGTTTCTAAGAAACACTTAAATTTATAAAAAAATACACACACATACGTCCAATAATTATTAGTATATGCACAACTAAGCTACTTCACTTTATGCATGTGTTTGAATTTGCTACTTAATGAACATTATATAAAATGAAAAATAAACAAGTATGTCTTTCTTGAAACCCTAATGAACATCTCACCGTTCAGGAGATGATTAGCAGATTTCTGCTCCCAGGGCAATTGTAATTTGATGCTAATTTAACAGCCTTTTGTGACTAAGTGTGTCTGTTTCGAGACTGATCTCTTTTTGTGACTGTTATAACAAATATAACTAATTCAACTATTTGTAGAAATGGTCAATAGCATTTACGAAAGTAAATTGTTATCTTAAAAAAATGCTGTGCATAAAAAAAAAATCGAATTTTAAGTACTCTTAAATTTTAACGTAATATAATGTAATTTTTATGTAATATAATTTGTAATATATTATATTTAAGGTAATATGATGTAATTTTTATGTAATATAACTTGTAATATATTATATTTTAACGTAATATAATGTAATTTTTATGTAATATAATTTGTAATATATATTTCAATGTAATATAATTTTAAATTTAATCTATTATAACATCTATGAATCTAATATATTAAGATCTATGTATTATCCCTTTTTGCGATTGTTAGAACAAATGTAACTAATTCAACTATTTGTAGAAATGGTCTATAATCTTTTGGAAATAACGTACCCTGTTATCTCTAAAAAAATTGCTGTGCATGAAAAAAAATCAAATTTTAAGTACTCCTAAATTTTAATGTAATATAATGTAGTTTTTATGTAATATAATTTGTAATATATTATATTTTGATGTAATATAATTTTAAATTTTAGTCTATTATAACATCTATGAATCTAATATATTAAGATCTATGTATTATCCCTTTTTGCGATTGTTAGAACAAATGTAACTAATTCAACTATTTGTAGAAATGGTCAATAACCTTTACGAAATAGCGTAAGCAGTTCTTTTTAAAAAAATTGCTGTGCATGACCAAAAGAATCATCATTTTAAATATTCCTAAATTTTAGTGCAATATAATGAAATTTTTATGTTATATAATTTGTAATATATTATATCTTAATGTAATACAAATTTTAACTTTAATCTATTATAATGTCTATGAATCTAATCTATTCAGATCTATGATTTACCCCTTTTTGTGACTGTTATAACAAATATAACTAATTCAACTATTTGTAGAAATGGTCAATAGCATTTACGAAATAACGTACCCTGTTATCTCTAAAAAAATTGCTGTGCATGACAAAAAAAAAAAAAAAAAAAAAAAAAAAAAAAAAAAAAAAAATCAAATTTTAAGTACTCCTAAATTTTAATGTAATATAATGTAGTTTTTATGTAATATAACTTGTAATATATTATATTTTAATGTAATATAATGTAATTTTATGTAATATAATATATTTTGATGTAATATAATTTTAAATTTTAGTCTATTATAACATCTATGAATCTAATATATTAAGATCTATGAATTATCCCTTTTTATGACTATTAGAACAAATATAACTAATTCAACCATTTGTAGAAATGGTCAATAACCTTTACGAAATAACGTAATCAATTATCTTGAAAAAAATTGCTGTGCATGACAAAAAAAAAAAAAAAAAATCATTATTTTAAGTACTCCTAAATTTTAATGCAATATAATGTAATTTTTATAATAATCTATTCTATTTATATAATCTTAATCTTTAATCTTAAATCTGACTTCATATTTTTAATACAAACAATCAGTATTTTTTCCACATAGCGGTAACTAATAAATCATTGTAATAAATTCACGTCTTATAGATTAATATCCATTATTCAAAATTCTCTAAAGTAGATTTCAAATTTTTTTTTGTTCTCCCATCCATTTTATAAACTGGATTTTATAATTTTAACTTTCTTAATTACTCTAATATAACCAAAATATTACTAATTAATAATCATTACAATACCTTCGACACTTAAAAAAAACCCATATAAAATTAAAAACAAAGAAATATATCCTCTCGAAACTCTTAATGGACCACTCTAGAGATAATTAGAATGATTCTGCTACCAGAAGAAATGTAGTCTAATTCTACTTTAAAAGCCATTTATTTTTTTGTGACTGTTAGAACAAATATAGTTATTTGAACCTTTTGTAGACATAGTCATAAACCTATACGAAATAAGGTGAACTAATTTTTTTAAGCTTTTTTTGGATAGCCACAAAACAAAATTCATATTTTCTGTTAGCTAACCGGAATTGAAATCTGACTTCATCTTTCTAATATAAACAATAAGTATTTATCAACATAATAATTACTAATTTATACATTGTAATATATTATGTTTTTATGGATTAGTAACCTTTATTCAAATATTTTAAAGATTTCAGAAATTTTTGTTAACTCTGTTCAATTCATATTCTCAATTTTGCACTTTTAATTTTCTGAATTACTCTAATATTTTCTTAATTATACTAAAAGCAAAATGTTACTTCTTAATCCACATTATAATGCATTTGCCACCTAATGAACCTTATAAATTGAAAAAATAAAGAAATATAACTTCTGAAAATCCTAATGGACTCATCATCACTCTGGAGATAATTAGCATAATTCTGCTTCCAGATAGTTGTAGCTTAATTCTAATTTAAAAATCATTTATTTTTTGTGACTGAGTACAAATATAGTTAATTCAACTATTCGTAGACATGATGAAAACCTATAAAAAATAGGGCAAACTATTATTATTTAAAGATATTTTTATACATGGTCACAAAACAAAATTCACATTCCCTTTCAACTAACCATAATTTAATATCTAGTTTCATCTTTCTAATATAAACAATCAGTATTTTCTCTACTTTCTGATTACTAATTTATTCTTTGAAAAAAAATCCTGGTTTTATAAGTTAATAACCATTAGTTAAATAATTTCAATTCTACATTTTTATCTTTCTGAATTACTCCAATATTTCCTTGATTATACTTTAACCAAAGTGTTACTAATTAATCCGCATTGTAATGCATATTCCAATAACGAACCTTATAAAAGGAAAAAGAAAAAAGAAAAATATATCTTCTCGAAACCTTAATGTACTTCTCATCTTACTTTAAGTAATTAACATGGTTCTGTTTCCAGACGATAGTAGTATAATGCTAGTTTAAAAGCCATTTATCTTTTGTGACTGTTAGTACAAACATAGCTAGTTCAACTATTAGTAGACATAGTCAAAAACCTATACAAAATAAAAGTGAACTTTTTTTTAAAGATTTCATTTACACAGGACCACAAAATAAAATTCCCATGCTTTGTCAACTAACTATAATTAAAGCCGGACTTCCTCTTTCTAATAGGAAGAATTAGTATTTTTAACCCTAAATGTTCACTAATTTATGAATCTATTATGAATTCTGGGTTTACTGGTTAGTAACTATTATTCAAATATCTTCAATTTAGATTTCAGAAATTTTTGTTAACTCTGTCCATTTCATAATCTCAATTTTGCATTTTTAACTTTTTGAATTACTCTAATATTTTCTTTGTTCAACTATAAACAAAATGTTACTAATTAATCTGCGTTATAATGCATTTGTCATCCAATGAACCTCCTAAGTGAAAAATCAAAGAAATATACCTTCTCGAAACCCTAAATTAACTTATCACTGCTCTAGAGAAACTTAGAATGATTCTTCTCCCGGATAGTTGTAGTCTAATTTTAATTTATTTTTTGTACTGCAAATAAATAGTTAACTTAATTATTTGTAGACATTGTGAAATATTTTTAAAAAAGGCAAACCTATAAGGCAGACCTACTAAAAATAAGGTTTTTAAAGACTATTTATGCATGACCACAAAACAAAATTCCCATTCTCTGTCAATATCCATAAGTGAAATATAGATTCTTCTTTCTCATATAATTTTGCATTTTTAACTTTCCGAATTCCTCTAATATTTTTTTAGTTCTACTATAAACAAAATATTACTAATTAATTTACGTTATAACGCATTTGTCACCTAATGAACCTCCTAAGTGAAAAATCAAAGAAATATACCTTCTCGAAACCCTAAATTAACTTATCACTGCTCTAGAGAAAATTAGCATGATTCTGCTTCCAGATAGTTGTAGTCTAATTTTAATTTATTTTTTGTGACTGTAAATAAATAGTTAATTTAACTATTTGTAAGCATTGTGAAAGACCTATAAAAATAAGGGAAACCTATAATGTAGATCTATAAAAAATAAGGCTTTTAAAGACTTTTTATGCATGACTACAAGACAAAGTACCCATTCTCTGTCAACTAACCATAATTAAACTATAGCTTCTTCTTTCTAATATAAACAATTTGTATATTTCCCACTTAGTGATCACTAATACTTTTTTTGTAATTCATTCTGGTTTCGTAGGTAAATAACTATTATTCAAACATTTACAATTCTACATTTTTATCTTTCTGAATTACTCCAATATTTCCTTGATTATACTTTAACCAAAGTGTTACTAATTAATCCGCATTGTAAGGCATATTCCAATAACGAACCTTATAAAAGGAAAAAAATAAATATATATATATATTCTTGAAGTTTTAATTGACTCGTCATCGTTTTAGAAGAAATTGATATAGTTTTACTGTCAGACGATTGTAATTTAGTTCTAGTTTAAAAATCCTTTATCATTAGTGAGCGTTAGAACAAATATAGTTAATTCAACTCTTTGAATAAATAGTCAAAAACCTACACGAAATAAGGTAAACTGTCATTTTTAAAGATATTATTTATACCTGACCACTTAATAAAATTCCCATTCTCTGTCAATATCCATAAGTGAAATATAGATTCTTCTTTCTCATATAAACAATTTGTATCTTTCTCACTTAGTGATCACTAATGCCTTTTTTTTTTTTTTTTTTTTTTTTGTAATTCATTCTGGTTTTATAGGTTAATAACCATTATTCAAACAATCTCAATTTGCATTTTTAACTTTCCGAATTCCTCTAATATTTTTTTAGTTCTACTATAAACAAAATATTACTAATTAATTTGCATTATAATGCATTTGTCACCTAATGAACCTCATAAAGTGAAAAAACAAAGAAATATATCTTTTCGAAACATTAATGGACTCATCACCGCTCTGGAGGTAATTAGCATGATTCTGCTTCCAGATAGTTGTAGTCTAATTTTAATTTAGTTTTTGTGACTGTAAATAAATAGTTAATTTAACCATTTGTAGACATTGTGAAAGACCTATAAAAATAAGGGAAACCTATAAGGCAGACCTATAAAAAATAAGGCTTTTAAAGACTTTTTAGCAGGACCACAAAGCAAAATTCTCATTCTCTGTCAAGTAACCATAATTGAACTATAGCTTCTTCTATCTAATATAAATAATTTGTATCTTTCTCACTTAGTGATTACTAATACTTTTTTTTTGGTAATTCATTCTGGTTTCATAGGTTAATAACCGTTATTCAAACAATTGCAATTCTGCATTTTTATCTTTCTGTATTACTCCAATATTTTCTTGATTCTACTTTAACCAAAGTGTTACTAATTAATTAGAATTGTAATGCATTTTACAATAATGAGCCTTATAAACTGAAATATATATATATATATATATATATATATATATATATATATATATATATATATATATATATATATATACTTGAAGTTTTAATTGACTTGTCATCGTTTTAGAAGAAATTGATATAGTTTTATTTCCAGACGATTGTAATTTAGTTCTAGTTTAAAAATCCTTTATCATTAGTGAACGTTAGAACAAATATTGTCACGAAGATTCGAATAAACACACCGTTTAACGTAACAGAAGAATTTATTGAAGCTAAGTAGCAACTCGCAACTTTACAAGACCGAGAAGTTGCCTACAACTAGTGGGTATCAGCTTTTATACCCGAACAGAATATTCGAGAAATAACTAATTTACATATTAAAGAAAGATCTAGAATCTTCAAGAACATAAGGAAACATAAGGAAACAATAAATAACATTTTTTAAAATTAAAAATCCGTACTTTGGATAAACAGCCATGGCAAACATCGAACCCACAATCTTCGGGTCTGGATCGCGTTTTTTGACCATTCGGCCACTTAGCTCGTTGACTAAGGTTCTGTATGCGGCAATATAGTTAATTCAACTCTTTGAATAAATAGTCAAAAACCTACACGAAATAAGGTAAACTGTCATTTTTAAAGATATTATTTATACCTGACCACTTAATAAAATTCGCATTCTCTGTCAACTATCTATTATTAGAATCTGATTTCATCTTTCTAAAACAAAGAATTAGTTATTTTTTCCCACTTAGTCATTACTATTTTATTCTTTGTTGTGAATTCTGGTTTTAAAGATTAATAACCATTTTTCTAATATTTTTAATATAGATTTCCGAAACTTTTGTTAATTCAGTCCATTTCATAAGTTTAATTTTGTATGTCTAACTTTCTGAATTACTCTGTAATTTTCTAAATTCTAATATAAACAATTTATTACTAATTTGTCCGCATTGTAATGCATTTGCTACATAATGAACCTTAATATGTGAAAATAAAAGAAATATATTTTCTCAAAACCCTAATGGACTCAACGCTGTTCTAGTGAGTAATTGGCATGCTACTGATTCCTTATAATTTAAATCTAATTCTAGTTTCAGAACCCTTTCTTTTATGTAAATGTTAGTACAAATATAGTTAATTGAAATAATTATAGACCTGTAAGAAATAAATGAAACTATCATTTTTAAGGACATTTTTATATATAACCAATAAGGGGACCCCTGCTATATCTCGCGATTCTTAAAGAAGTATCCGCAGGGATCACATCATAAATAAAACCATTCTCAGAAAGGATTTACACGGTGCAGTTATATAAAATAACTAGATCTAGACACATGCATTTATTTCAGATAGTATAATGAATGACGTAGATCTCTGGATATCAAACTGAGCTAACGTTACAGAAATTTAAAATACTGAAAGTACATACAAGTAGCATAAACAAACATCAGCACTTTCGATTCAACCGAGCTATCTGCTACTGTCACACTGACACTTTTTCAGGCACACAACATATACGTACATTACAAATATTTGCATATTTGAAAAGATACTGTGTTGCCACAAATAAAAATGCGATAATTATAAAACTTTACTCATAACAAATATCAATACAGATCAATGAATTCATGTTACAATAATATGTGAAAATCCATTACAATATTTATAATATATACAAGACACTATTTACAAAGACTGAACATTACATCAACGGTCCTAATCAGAAATGATGCGTATGACGTCAATCTTAGAGAATCAAAACTTTAGTTATTATTGCGTAATCAGCACATTGGTATAACATGTAAATATTCACCTCCATTTTTCATTGTAATCCACCCTTTATATTGATGCTATTGATCTACAGCAAAGCAATAGAAAGATATCGACGTGTTTATACACAGTCATAACAGCGCATTTTAAAATGTTATAGTATCGGAATTATGGTCAAAATAATGAATATTTTTTTAATTAGCTCAAATGATTGGTTTAACCTTTTTGCATACGCAGGCAAAATTTGAAGTTTGTATCTTCGATATTTCACAAATTATTTACATTTTTATAATGAAAACAGAAATTGATACAATAATATGTGAAATACATTACAATATTTATAATATAGACAAGACACTATTTACAAAGACTGAACATTACGTCAACAGCCTTAATCAGAAATGATGCGTATGACGTCAATCTTAGAGAATCAAAACGAGGCAAGACTTTAGTTATTATTGCGTAATCACCACATTGGTGTAACATGCAAATATTCACCTCCATTTTTGATTGTAATCCACCCTTTATATTGATGCTATCGATCTACAACAAAACAATTGAAAGATATCGAAGTGTTTATACACAGTCGTAACAGCGCATTTTAAAATGTTATAGTATCGGAATTATGATCAAAATATTGAATATTTTTTAATGAGCTCAAATGATTGGTTTAATCTTTTCTGCACATGCAGGCAAAATTTGAAGTTTGTATCTTCGATATTTCACAAATTATTTACATTTTTATAATGAAAACAGAAATTGATACAATAATATGTGAAATACATTACAATATTTATAATATAGACAAGACACTATTTACAAAGACTGAACATTACGTCAACAGCCTTAATCAGAAATGATGCGTATGACGTCAATCTTAGAGAATCAAAACGAGGCAAGACTTTAGTTATTATTGCGTAATCACCACATTGGAATAACATGTAAATATTCACCTCCATTTTTGATTGTAATCCACCCTTTATATTGATGCTATCGATCTACAACAAAGCAGTTGAAAGATATCGAAGTGTTTATACACAGTCATAACAGCGCATTTTAAAATGTTATAGTATCGGAATTATGATCAAAATATTGAATATTTTTTAATGAGCTCAAATGATTGGTTTAATCTTTTCTGCACATGCAGGCAAAATTTGAAGTTTGTATCTTCGATATTTCACAAATTATTTACATTTTTATAATGAAAACAGAAATTGATACAATAATATGTGAAATACATTACAATATTTATAATATAGACAAGACACTATTTACAAAGACTGAACATTATGTCAACGTCCTTAATAAGAAATGATGTTTATGACGTCAATCTTCGGCGAATCAAAACGAGGCAACGACTTTAGTTATTATTGCGTAATCACCACATTGGTATAACATGTAAATATTCACCTCCATTTTTGATTGTAATCCACCCTTTATATTGATGCTGTCGATCTACAACAAAACAATTGAAAGATATCGAAGTGTTTATACACAGTCGTAACAGCGATTTTAAAATGTTATAGCATCGGAATTATAGTCAAAATATTGAATATTTTTTAATGAGCTCAAATGATTGGTTTAACCTTTTTGCACATTTAGGTAAAATTGGAAATTTATATCTTCGATATTTCAAAAATGATTTATACTTTTATAAGGAAAACAGAAATTAAAAAGGCTAATTGTCCTCTCAATATGGGCATGGCATTTTTAATACAAAGTATCTTCAGTCTGTTCCATAAGAGCCTGTCGTGTATTTCTCTGAAAATACAAACTAATTAGTTAAAAATACATTGGTATTATGGCTGTGTTGCCACAAATAAAAATACGATAATTATAAAACTTTACTCATAACAAATATCAATACCAATCAATGAA
Organism: Pardosa pseudoannulata; assembly: GCA_032207245.1. Lineage (NCBI taxonomy): Eukaryota > Metazoa > Arthropoda > Arachnida > Araneae > Lycosidae > Pardosa > Pardosa pseudoannulata. The sequence goes on along the minus strand of CM063511.1, from coordinate 142,866,958 downwards.
TTCATGTTACAATAATATTCGAAAATACATTACAATATTTATAATATATACAAGACACTATTTATAAAGACTGAACATTACGTCAACGGCCTTAATCAGAAATGATGCGCACCTCATAAAAATATCAATACCGATCAAATGAATTCATGTTACAATAATATGTCAAAATACATTACAATATTTATAATATATACAAGACGCTATTTAGAAAGACTGAACATTACGTCAACGGCCTTAATCAGAAATGATGTGCATCTCATAAAAAATATCAGCATCGATCAAATGAATTCATGTTACAATAATATGTGAAAATACATTACAATATTTATAATATATACAAGACGCTATTTACAAAGACTGAACATTACGTCGACGGCCTTAATCAGAAATGATGCGCATCTCATAAAAAATATAAATACCGATCAAATGAATTCATGCTACAATAATATATCAAAATACATTACAATATTTATACTATATACAAGACGCTATTTACAAAGACTGAACATTACGTCAACGGCCTTAATCAGAAATGATGCGCATCTCATAAAAAATATCAATACCGATCAAATGAATTCATGTTACAATAATATGTGAAAATACATTACAATATTTATAATATATACAAGACGCTATTTACAAAGACTGAACATTACGTCAACGGCCTTAATCAGAAATGATGCGCATCTCATAAAAAATATCAATACCGATCAAATGAATTCATGTTACAATAATATGTGAAATACATACACTATTTATAATAAATAAAAGACGCTATTTAGAAAGTTGAACATTAGTCAACGGCCTTATCAGAATGATGCGCATCTCATTAAAAAATATCAGTATCGATCAAATGGAATTCTGTTACAAAATTGTGCGGATATACAATTACAATATTTTTAATATATTACAAGACGCTATTTACAAAGACTGAACAATAATATGTGAAAATACATTACAATATTTATAATATATACAAGACGCTATTTACAAAGACTGAACATTACGTCCTTAATCAGAAATGATGAGCAGGACGTCAATCTTCGGCGAATGAAAACGAGGCAACGACTTTAGTTCTTATTGCGTATTCACCACACCACAAAAATACTGTATTTTCTGTCAAATAACTATAATTAAAATCTAACTTCATCTTTCAAAAATTTTTTAAATGCAAGGCACTGGCTTTTATTATCATTTTACCATATAATCTTGTGATTTGTTGCCCTTTTTAGTATAGAAACACCACATAGCTTAAGCCACATTTCTCCCTATGAGGTTACTCGTGAATCTAGCCCAAAGCTAGATCTTTAAAGATTAGAAGGTTATAAAGAATCTGTATTTTTTCCATTTAGTGATAACTAATAAAATCTGGTTTCATACGTTAATAACCATTATTTAAAAAAATCTCAATTTTGCATTTTTAACTTTCTGAACTACTCCAATATTTCCTTGATTCTATTTTAACTACTAATTAATCTACATTTTAATGGATTTTGCCAATAACGTATCTTATAAAACGAAAAAAAAAATATATGTTCTCGAAATCCTAATGAACTTGTCTGCGCTCTGAAGGTAATTAACATGGTTCTATTTCCAGACCATTCTAGTCTTATTCTAGTTTAAAAGCCATTTATCTTTAATGACCGTTAGAACAAATATAGTTAATTCAACTATTTGTAGACATGATCAAGTGCCTATACTATGTAAGGTAAACTGTTATTATTTTAAAGATTTTTCTATACATAACCGCAAAACAAAAGTTTTATTCACTGGTTATTAACTATAAATGGAATCTGACTTCATCATCATAATTATTACAATCAATGTCATTTACAAAAATTTACAATAGACTCGATTGATTGGGATTTTTGGAAAAATCTACTCTCTCTTCTGATGAAAAAATATAGAAAAAATTATAGATAATATAAAAATAATTAGCAGTAAAGCATTAATAATTTAATTAATACAAAAGAAAGTGTAAGAACATAAATTTTAAAGTTATTTATATGTAAATTTATGCAATCCCCTATATAATAATAGCCTAAGTTGTGTTTGTATATCCTCACATTTATGAAGCGGTTGTACCTGGAATGGATGGGGCATCAATATTGGATTCGAGAGGAGTTAGGTTGGCAAAATTCAAAGCAATTATTTAAAACGTTCAAAATCCACTCCTTCCCCTCTTTTAGGGCGTTTAATGCCATTAAAACAAGCCCTATTTTCCCCGGTTAAAAGCATTGAATCAATTTATCACATAATAAATAGGTAAAAATAATTTTTTTCTGTCATTATGACGTCATTTCTTTAGCCATTCCATTTAATAATTTCTTATTTTAAATTATTTAAATATCGTCTGCATTATTTTCATATTTTTCATCACTGAACTTAGATATTACGTAAGTAATTTTCTTCTATATTTGGTTTAAATAATAGATTAGTATATAATAGATTAATAATAGATATAATAGATTAGTAATAGATATGTATGTGATAATTTTAAATTTAATCAATGGCGACTTCATCAACTTGTAAATTTATTTAAAATTTTGTTTTTAGGTTTTATTGCCTAATTTTTTGTTTATTGTTGTTTTTTATAGTGAAGTACCGTTTTCTGTACCTTTTGGCTATTTTTCTATTAATTTTTCATTTTCCAATACTTTGGGTATCGTATCATTCCTCTACTTTGCTCTCGTTTATTTTTACTTTGCGTAATGTTTTGTCTTGTTTTATGTTTATAAAAATAAAAAAACTGAAAATATGCTTAATAAAAATTTTAAAATTTTATAAAACTCAAAAATATATTTTTTTGTTAGTGTTGTCACTTTTTGTTTATTTTTATTTGCTGTACCAAGCTGCAACTTTTTATTGTCCATATTATTATTATTGTACTACTTTTTTATTATTTCTGAGATTCATGTTGTTGAATCTATGCATTGCTGTTAACCATACCGAATGGTCATTGTCAAGGTTCCTGTCTAATTATCCCCTAATTAGACAACGCGTTGGTTACTCATAATGTTTTATGAGAACGTCCTCACCTCATCGCTTTATTGATAGCTGGAGTATATTAAATTTTTGTTTGGATCACTTTTTGCCTAGAGGCCTAAATTTATGTTTTATTCTGCTAACGTTCGGAGGTTAAAGTGAAGACATTACACTTCGCTAGGTACTCTGTTAACATTTTAATGCCTGGCGTATCATTTTAGATACGGCTAAAAAATAGCTTGTAGAGTTTTTATGTTTTCTTAGAACAAATTTTACTTTTGAGAGTAGGTAATGGGCAATCTTATAAACAATCTACGAAATTTTCCAGTAATTTCTATTATTTATATTTTTTTTTCATTTAGATCTAGATTTTATGATTTTTCGATCAGCTCTCATAAATTTACTTTTTCGGCAGGTACAGACTGAGATCATGACAAATTTGCCTTTTCCATTACACTATAGCATTTTGCAGAGATTATTTTACTTGCAATATCAAATAAATTTTTTTTTCAGGAAGATTTTCCTTTTTTTTTATAAATGTCACTCTATGTTTAAAACGATAAATGATCACTAACGTGACATGATCTACTATTCAAAATTGTTTGATCTTGAAATTTATTTCGTTCTGTACAGTCCATATTAACTTAGATTTAAGATAGGCTCCGAAATGTAATCGGCAGAAATGACTTGGGCATTAAAGGGTTAAACCCATTTACCTTGACCTTGACCTTGATTTAATCAATGACTATTTTTTGTTGCAATAAAAATTTTATCACCTGCTTTAACAATTCTTTTCATAAAAGCCTAGGAGTCTATTTCACGGACTAATAAATATCTATCGTTTATGTTATATATCTTTGAAAATTAAGAAGTTCGTTCATTTGTGTATTTGTTTTTTTTTTATACAAAACCATACGGTTTTACTAAAGGAACTCAAATAGATTCTAACTTCATTTACACTATCGGGAGAGGAGTATGAAGATAAACAAATTATTGAACGTGTACCAGATAATTATCAGCCAAAAACTAAACCACTTCTTTTGTCTGCCTCATAGCGTACTTTAAAATTAAAAATTTTACTAATCCCGTCATATAACGGGCTAGTATAAAAATAATTAAAATGTAGGTTTTCTCATCAGTTTGAGAAAAATAAAATGATAGAATTAGGCTTAGTTTTTCATTTACTATTATGTATTTTAAACGAGGTGAAAATGGTGTGTCATAAAATCTAAAATATTGTAGACCACAAGTTTAGACTGGTTCCCTCGCTAAGTTAAAGCAACCCCCCATTGGCAGTCCTGATGCATCATTCAGCCTCAATAATTGGTGTTCATAGAAGACACGCGTTCGACGTTGGGGGTTTGTCCGTGCAAGTTGTCCTTTTATTGCAATTTGTGCAGAGGAAAATTTTTATTGATTATAATTGATGGGGAAAATTGTTGCTAGGATAGATGGTGACAAATGAGTAGTGCTTTGGACAAGAAAACCTTCCCTGAAAAATTCTGATAAACCGAGAAATTTTCAAAAGAAGAAATTTATCCCATGGGAGCTATTCATCTCTGAAAGAAATTTCGAATGCACGTGATCCTTCCTTTGGGTAAGGGAAGGCGTTACAGTGTCCTGCTCACTTCTGTGTAGGATGTACACAATTTGGTACGATGTACGGGTGTATACTATTATTGTTATTACTAGCATATAACCCGTCATATGACGGGATCAGTAAAATTTTTAATTTTCGAGAATTGTAAAGAACCCTATTTTTTAAAAAAATGGTTTGTTTTTTTGGCTGATAATTCTCTGGTACAAGCTCAATAATTTGTTTATCTTCATACTCCTCTGAAGTCTCTTGATACCGTAAATGCAGTTTAGAATCACATTGAATTACTTTAGTGAAACTGTGTTGTTATGTATAAGAAATAAACACACAAACGAACAAATTTCTTAATTTTCAAAGGTATATAACTTAATTACTAGATATTTATTAGTCCGTTAAATAGATTCATAGACTTTTATGAAAGGAATTTGTTGTTAATATCGGTGATAAAATTTTCATTGGAATAAAATTAATCGATGGTTAAATTTTAAACTATCACATATGTACTTAATCTATTATTTAAGCCAAATAAAAGAGAAAATTATTTAAGTTCAGTGATAAAACGTATGAAAATAATGCAGACAATATTTAAATAATTTAAAATAAGAAATTATTCAATGAAATGGTTAAAGGAATGACGTCATAATGCTAGAAATAAATGTTATTTTTTACTATTTGTGATAAACTGATAAATTTAATAGCCTTCTCTTAACATCGGAAAATTGAGCTTAAAATAATGGTATTAAACGCTCGAAAAGGAGGAAGGGGTGGATTTCGAACATTTTAAAGATGACAGCATTTTTCACTGTGATATGAAACATATTTATACCAATTTATTTTAGAATCAGATCAATAGTTTAGGAGAAGATAAACTTTACTTGGTTTGAATTTTGCTAACCCTAACTCATCAAAATCCAATATGGATACCTCTATCCATTCCAGGTCCAACTAATAAATTCTAGGACAGACGGAAAGATAACTTATGCTATTATTATATAGGGGATTTTTTTTTTAAATTTCAGTGGTTCATATCTGTTGTAAAAATAAACTATATAACTCAGTTTTATACGCTTAGGCCAAGGGCAGGTAGGCCAGGGTCTACTGTACCAATCTCCGTTTCCGAGACAAAGGGCCTGGGGTGCGAAGCATATGTTTCGGTTGGGTGGTCAACCTTACTCGAAAACCCCAGTGTTTAGTTCTCAAGAATGCTTGATACTCAGTTTATCTACCCACCGAAGGGATGAAAGGCTGAGTCAACCTTGCCCAGTTCGGGTATCGAGCCTCGGTCCTGTGTGGTGGGAGCGCGAAGCGCTACGTCAGTGCCACTGGGCTTACAAATGAGAGATTACCCAGATATATATTTCTTACGCTATGTATATGTTATTTTTTTTAAAAAAAGTAACTAAACAAATTCTGATAATAACTAAGCTGACATCAGTATAAAAATATAGCAACCTCTCATGTATATGACTCTCAAGGGATTGAAGAAATAAGTCGTATAAGTGAGAAATGACATAGTTCTGTTTTCCTACACTCTATAATATAGTCATTTTAAACAAAATAAACTTAAAAACAATTGATGAAAATTAAGTAGGACTTCCTTATATATAAATGCAATAACCCTTCACTTTTAAGACTCTCAAGGAACCAAATGAAAAGTCCTATAAATAAAAAGTGAGAAATCACCTAGATATTTTTTTCTTATACTATGTATATGACCATTTTAAACAAAGTGAACTAAAAAAATGGGTAAAAATTAAGCAAACACACGTATGCAAATAAAGTGACCTCTCTCATATACAAATGCCAAGGGACAGAAACAAAAAGTCGTATAAGTCAGAGAATCATGAAAGAGAGAAATATCCCAGATCTTTTTTCCTATAGTCTGTATATGGTCATTTTAAACAAGGTGAACTAAAAATATAGGATGAAATTTAAGCAAGCAAATACAGTGACTCAATACAGTGACCTCTCAATGATACGACTCACTCGTAGATGTTAGTCACAAAACATATATGATTCTTGTCTCAATAAATATATGTATCAGAATTATTTATGCGTATTATAAAATATAGTTTGAGCTGTGGTAGCTTAGTTGGCAAAGGTAGCGATCTCGTAACCGGAGGTAGGGGAATCAAAATTTGAGCCGGCTACTGAATTCCTTAATAGTGACTGGGGCACGAAAATACGTTCATTTTCGCAATGTTCTCAAGTTCCCACATGATTCGTTTGGAAGTGATAGGACAAACCTGAGGGTATTCTACTTGGCCCCGTCTTCTAAGTTAAGAGGACCCACTCTTAGCCATCTCTCGAGGCAATGACAACCATCGTTGCATAGGAAGTCATATTTATGCTTATTATAAAATATAGTTTGAGCTGTGGTAGCTCAGTTGGCAAAGGCAGCGATATTGTAACCGGACGTAGTATGATAAAGTTTGAGCTGGCTTCTGTGTTTCTTAATAGTGACTGGGGTACGTAAAATAGCTTCATTTTCGCAATATTCTTCAAGTTCCCAAGTGATTCGACTGGAAGTGACAGGGAAGTGACAGTGGACTCCGCTTAATGTGATCCCTGTTAATGTTATCAATCGCTTATTGTTATCGAAATCACTTGGTCCCGATTTTCCCTATTCATTTGTATGCTAAAATTATCGCTTTATGGGATCGTTACATCGGTTAATGTTATCAGTTTTCGAACCTCATTTTAACTGGCAAAGGAATATTCACAATGTATTCAGGAACCCATTCTTTTCTTTCCCTTCGCTGTTATTTGAATTTTCGAGAATTCTCCCTCTTCCACCTAGGGAAATGGGGGATGAACAGAGGAGTGGAATTTTACACGTTTCTGAAATTTTTCAGAAATACCCACCCTGCTGGTGGTCAATGGTTGTCAGATAAGCAGAAGACAACACATTCTTATTGGAACTGAGAAGGAGCGTATTCACATTTTATGTCTTGCTCGCTTACTTACAACTTGTCAATAGGGAAGCCAAAATGCGAAATGATTTAACATTAAAACTAAATATCGAAATTTTAAATCAGTATGACAGGTTCATGGAACTAATGAGCTAGATGGAGAATCTCTCGATATTGAGTCACCTCCTACAAGTGCTGAAATGAGAAATGCATTGAAAGTGTTGAAATGTAGAGTACAACACCACTCCGATGACTGTATAAAATGTTATGATTACGAACAATTTATCAATGAGCTTCTTAAAAACTGTAAACAGTCAACAATTGATCAATTTTTTTACTATGTATACCATTCTTATGTTTTAAAGGGTAATATACCTTACATAAATATTAAGTGAGTTTTTTCACTTTATTTTGAAATTAAGTACGTGTTAATTAAAGGAGGGGGGAATTTGTCTAATTTTGCATATCGTTTATTGTTATCTATCAGTTATTGTTGTCAAAATTACGGTGTCCCAAACTGATCACATTAAGCGGAGTCCACTGTAGCTTTTAAATGGAACACGACACCAGCCAAGAATAAATACAGTTAAAAGTTGAATATTTTAAAATCTGAGATTCAATGACCTTGAAACTCAAAATCTTCCTTATCAGGATAAATAATTACAAAACACAAATACATAAATCTTTAAAGTAATAATTATAAAGGAAAGATTTTTTTAGTAGGCGAATTATAAATAGTTAATAGCAACTGTAGGCAAACTTATAAATTTTTCTCAAAAAAAAGTAGCAATGTTAACACATTGTATGCGGGACACGTACTAGTACGGGTTACTGTAAAAACATGTTTTGTTTGTGGATACAAAAATAACAGTATATACAGGAAAATGTTCGAATGTTCACTCGAATGTTCTTGTCTACTTCATAGATTCTGGAAAAATTGAGACAAATTAAAACTAGTTTTTACATCAGTCGATGCGGAACCACAGAACGGGAAGGTTGATTAAAAATATCAATTTAGATTTAAAATTAACTTTTTATTTATCCTTGCGAAAATGATATTATATATATATGTATATTTATATATTATATATATATATATATATATATATATATATATATATATATATATATATATATATATATATATATTTGTTTATATATTTCAATATAAAATACGAAAAGTTGGTTAAAAATTTAAATAATTTTCGATCTATTGAGATTTAACTGAATAACTAAAGTAAAGTGAAAAACGCCCGCTCCCGGTACAATTCCGCTGCAAAATGTACCCGCAAAGATGTGATAATATGTAGCATTTTGAACTATGGAATATAAATTCTTTTATCAATCATATTGTTAATTGCAAGCAAGCTGTTCAGGTAAAAATTACACTCAATAATTATGTAAACAAAATACATAATTGTATCGAATATTCATTGCATTCGGAATGTTAAACTACCAAAAGTACTATTGTTCATGACAATGCACATACAATGATTCGAAATGCCATTGTGTATTCGGGGAACAATATTGCGCAAAACGAGAGAGGTGCACCAACTATCATCTAGTTTGTAATAAGTATGTTCCCTCTAATGTTAGACTGCTTGGTGAATTTTGATTAGAGGATATTCCCAATCAGCTGACATGATAATGCGTCAAACAAACATAAGTATAAAACGAATGGTAATACTCCTTGTTACCTGCTATTGTTGTCGCAGTAACCAGTTATTTTCTAAGTATATTTAACATAAATAATTTTTATCATACTTTGCTGTTTGAAGCCTGAGAAAGAACATCCCAGACTTTGAAAATTTTGTTTATTTTATTGTTTAGCATTTTTAAACATAATTTGCTGTTGGAAGACTAAAAAAGAACTTTCTAAATATTGAAAATTTTATTTTACTGTTTTGTATTATTTAACATACATTGTTGTTTGAAGCCTAAAGAAAAACATTCCAGACATTGAAAATTTTTTTGTTACTCTGTATTTTTTAAACATACTTTGCTGTTCGAAGCCTAAGAAAGAAAGTCCCAGACTTTCAAAATTTTATTACATAATTTTGTATTCTTTAAATTTTTAAGTTTTTTTTAATTTGACTTTAAAAATTTATTTTATAGTTTTCAATTTTTTAACATACTTTGCTGTTCGAAGCCTAAGAAAGAATGTTCCAGACTTTTCAAAATTTTATTACATAATTTTGTATTTTTTATTTTTTTAAATTTTTTAATTTGACTTTTGTTTTGTATTTTTTTTAACATACTTTGTGTTTGAAGCCTAAGAAAGAACGTTCCAGATATTTAAAATTTTATTATATAATTTTGTATTTTTAAAATTTTTAAGATTTTTTAAATTTTACTTTGAAAATTTATTTTATTGTTTTGCATTTTTTTTAACATACTATTCTGTTCGAAGCGTAAGAAAGAACGTTCCAGACTTTCAAAATTTTATTGCATAATTTTCTATTTTTTAAGCTTTTAAATTTTTTTAATTTGACTTTTTTGTATTTTTTTAACATACTTTGTTGTTTGACTCCTAAGGGAGAACGTTCTAGACTTTGAAATTTTATTGTTTTATTGTTTTCTTTTTACTTGTTTAAACAGCGATTAGAAATCACTTTTCTAAGTTTACTCCACGGCTTTCCTGGCACATAAGCCAAAATTATGGATTTTGCCCTTTGGTTGAAGTTTTGGGTTTTTATCAAAAACCTCACGCGTTGCTTCGATACTGACGTTTGAATGTGTTGTTTTTGGACGAATAGTGTGGTTAGCACCCCCATTTGAAATGACAGTCTTACCCAAATTTTTAAATTGATCTCTTCCCAGTTAATCAAGTTAAATCCTAATTTAGACTCTATTTTGTACGAAAATTTTGAACTTTTAGCCCTAAGACTTTCATTATTTTTTAAAAATTGTTCAACAAAGAATGCGCGTTGTTATGTTGTGTATTATTTATGTTGTGTACTAACCTTAAATTATCAGCTCACAGTTTTTTAAATAGGGCTGCCAACCCTTTACTGCACAAATGGTGACAAATTCAAATCTTCCGTTAATTTTGGGACACTATTTATGTATACATATATTGTGCCCCCCATATGTATATATTTGCATTTTTATATATGTGTATATATAGATACATAAGCGTATATATATATATATATATATATATATATTTATATACATATATATATATATATATATATATATATATATATATATATATATATATATATATATATATATATATATATATATATATATATATATATATATATATATATATATATATATATATATATATATATATATATATATATATATATATATCAAGTCTAAAGAAGGGGTAATTGGAAATTACGTGTTATAAACAATTTTAAAAGGGGAAATCTTTTATAATAATAAAATAAATGAAAAAGACACACGCTTGCATAACCTTTTGGAGTAATCCTGTCAAGCGGAAAGATATTTGAAGCATTTGAGGATTTAGAGAACCGATATGAGTTAGTTAGCTCATAGACATGGAGCTGTCAACACCTTTCCACGCTTAGATTCGCCACGAACGAATGAAAATGGCTCAAGTTTTGCTTTTAGATGAAACGATGATTTAAGGAACTTATTATTATCAAGAAAGACTGTTTTCCATTCGCCTTAACACTGGATCACGATATGTATATAATTATAAATATAAAAGAATAATATATATATATTATACATGTATATAAATATACATGTATATATATATACATATATATATATATATATACATGCATATATATATAATATATATATAAATATATATATATACATACATATATATATATATATATATATATATATATATATATATATATATATATATATATATATATATATATATATATATATATATATATATATATATAGAGAGAGAGAGAGAGAGAGAGAGAGAGAGAGAATATAGCATCTTAGATTGTATTTAGAAATCTATTTAAAATGTAAATATTTTTAATACAGCATTTAACTTTTTGGTGATTTATCATTCAGTAAATTTGGAATTTTGGTAAAAAATATCGGTATATACGGATTCATCGTTATACACAGGCTTCTCTGAACACAAATTCTTCTATGTTGTGCCTAATACTTGTACATTGTATGTGCAACGTACGCACATAGACAACTTGCATATTTAGACTTCACCCCGCACATTTATCATTGCGAAGCAGACACGTTTTCTTAGCAAATTGAAAGGGTTACCGCAGGCTCTCTTTAAAAGGAGGTTTGAGAATTCCAGGTATCTTCGTTGCACCCTCCGAGGGTAGGGAGGAGATCTAAGTTTCGCTGCCGTCAAACCTCCAAAAGAATCACCTGACAAAAGGGAGGTGCATGATGAGCGAGTGGTCAAGAAGGTTGTCTCATCCCTGTTCACGGTCATTAGGAAAAAGCTTTCCAAATTCAACATGTTCGTTAGAAGATGTATGCGGATGGAATTGGTGTATGGTGTCTCCTTCAAAAGCCACGAATCTGCCTATGCAGCGATTCGTCACGGTGAGGGACCTACCTGGAGGATGGGATGTTCGTAGGGATACCAGCAACCCTTTGTAGTCGTTGACAAAAAGAAAAATGTCAGGGGATGGCGCCTGGCATTTGTCACCACAATAAACTTTTACTTCCACGGCTGATACTGAAAGTTTTATCTTTTCTATAAAAACTAAAGTGTTTAAGTATTCCAACTTGCAACTTAATATGCCAAGTACACTTAATGTATTGGACTTTGATTTCCTAATTTGCTACTGTTGATCTTTATTTTATATATTTTGTGTCTTCCTTTCACTGAACTCGTGAACCTTATTTTTGTTAAACCTATTCTTATTCTAATGCTAGTTCTCAATATCGTGTTGCAATTATCTGTTATTTCTCATGACCATGTGTTACAGAAGTGCTGGCTTAGAGGGCTTGGCCCAGGAAAGCCAGTCAAGAGAGCTCCAGAGCGATGTCCAGAGCAATGTTTCTATAGAAATTTGACTTTATGTAATGTGCACTAAATATTTTTGTAGGGATATTAGCAATCCTTTTGTAAGTAAATGTCAAGGATCACACCTGACATTTGTAGCTATATTAAAATTTCATTTCCATGGCTAATACTGCAATCTCTAACCTTTCTATAAAAATTTACTTTACAAAATGTGCAATATTTTATTAGGGATACTAGCAACCCTTTTCCCTCGTTGACAAAAAGAAAATGTCAAGAAACTTCCTTGGCATTTGTAGCCACAATAAATTTTATTTCCACGGCTACTGTAATTACAAAAAAACTGTCTTTTTTAAAACGTTCAAGCCCTATTTTCCCCGGTCATAAGCAGGCGATTAAATTTATCACACAGTAAATAGGTAAAAATAACATTTTTTCTAGAATTATGACGTCAGTCCTTTAACCATCTCATTTAATCATTTCTTATTTTAAATTATTTAAATATCATCTGCATTATTTTCATATATTTTATCACTTAACTGATATTACGTAAATACTTTTGTTTTATATATGGCTTAAATAATAGATTAGGTACCTGTGTGATACTTTTAAATTTAATCATCTATTATTTTTTGTTGCAATGAAATTTTATCACCGGAATTAACAAAAAATTCTATCTATCTTTAGGGTGTACTGGAAATAGTAGTTTCATTCCTTTACTTCCATTAATTACTGAGGAAAAAAAAATTGAGAAGAGATCTTAGCTATAATTTCGACGTAGCTAAGAAAACTTTAAATTATCTTTCTAAATGAATTCGACTTGATTCTCAACTGCATTCACAGTATCAGGAGACTTAAGAGGAGTATGAAGATAAACAAATTAATGAGCATGTATCAGATAATTCTCTGCAAAAAACAAACCATTTTTTATGCGTTTCATAGGGTACTTTACAATTCCGGAAAATTAAAAAAAATTTCTGATCCCGTCATTTGAAGGGCTAAATGCTAGTACATCCCCTATATAATAATAGCCTAATTTGTCTGTCCATCTGTCGGCGAATTTATGAAGCGTTTGTACCTCGAATGGATAGAGGCATCCATATTGTAATTTTGATGAGTTAGGGTTAGTAAAATTCAAAGCGAGTTCGAAATCCACCCCTTCCCGCCTTTTCGAGTGTTTAATACCATTATTTCAAGCTCTGTTGTCCCCGGTTAAGGGCAGAACATTAAAATTATCAATTTATCCCATAATAAATAGGTAGAAGTAACATTTTTTTTCTAACATTATGACGTCCTTCTTTTAACCCTCTCCTTTAATCATTTCTTATTTTAAATTATTTAAATATCGTCTGCATTATTTTCATACGTTTTATCCCTGAACTTAGATATGACGTAAATAATTTTCTTTTATATTTGTATTAATTAATAGATTAGGTATATATGTGATAATTTTAAATTGCATAATTGATTATTTTTTGTTGCAATGAAAATACTAACACCGGTATTAACAATAAATTCTTTACATAAAAGTCTAGAAATATGTTTCACGGACTAATAAATATCTAGTTTTTAAGTTATATATCTTTGTAAATTAAGAAGTTTGTTAGTTTGTGTGTTTGTTTTTATACATAACCACAAGGTTTGCAATCGATTCGATAAATTTTGGACATCATTCATTTATACCGCCAAATAATCACTGTCAATATTAAAACCTCTGCTCTCCATCCTATCACGTGATATGACGAGATAAATTAAAGTTGGCAACTAACATGCGGTCAGTAAAGATAAACAAATTATTGAGAGTGTACCAGATAATTCTGAGCCAAAAAACAATAATTTTTTTGCCTGGCTTATAGGGTACATTACAATTCTAGAAAATTAAAAATTTTACTAATCCCGTCATATGACGGGCTATATGCTAGTAAATAAATAAATAATTAACTACACACAAACACATTCACATCTATTTATAGCCGCTCACAAAAGATAAACGGTCTGTTTGACTGACACGTGACTGGACACAACCATAAAAATCATTCTTCAGCAAACATTGAGGAGAAACTATTAGTTACGAAGTAAATATAATAAATCTGTGTAAATATATAATACCTCAATACCGAATTGAATGGCCTCAATTCTATATTACTTAATTTTAAAGCACGTAAAGTAATAAGCTAAATATCTATAATAGCTATTCAAAGCTTACAGTTTAATTTGGTGTTCAAATGTTTGTGAAGCTCACTCCGTTGATTAACAATACGCATTCTATGACAAGACCCCTCTGATTAGCATAGCACACTAGCAATTTGCTCTGGCAGATGCGTGTGACAAGTTCGTATGAAATTACGGTCGAACAATGTTTGTAATATAGCAATCCCTCATTTAAATTGAGCAAATTAGGTCGCCCAGTTTGAATCCCATATCAAATTCCCTCATGTGTTATCAGAGGCAAAGGGAGCATGTCTTCATTACACGTTTTAAAATTCGTAGCACTGTCACCGGTGACAATGATTAATGTGCGGCAGCTCCCGCCATCTGTTGGTCAGAAGGCGAAGTAGAACTCTTTACTTATAGTTGCGTTCATCTCTAGTAGATGGCGGTATGTGTCCCATTGATGAATGGTTGGCTATATTTTATGGGAGACAGAATGTAAACACAACATGCTCTTTATTGTACGTGCTGTATTATTCTACTGTATTCACATTTTTAACAGTTCTGCGGCAATATTAAGATTTATTGTAGCATATTTATAAAGATAGTTCTTGATTATTATATACAATATTAGTTAAATAATTAAAAATAAATATTTTTTTAAAAAACAAATTTTTTTTAGTCAGGTAGACATAGACTATACCTTCTACTTAGGACTTAAAATTTCTATATCCACGGTGTATATTTAAATATATGTCTATATTAAAATACTATTTCTGACTCTAGTTTAAGAATAAAATAAAAGAGCACATGTACAAGACAATTTTACAATACATACAATAGAAGATTAATTATATAGAATTTTTCCCCTCTGTTTAACACTTTACAAAGTAATAAAAAATAATACATAAGTACAGAAATACATTATTAAGAGAGTTATGAGAAATAATTTTTTTTATTATCCCCTTTACAAAGACTTTACGAAGGGTTTTGTAAATAATGAAAATGCAGTAATGACTCTAAGCCAGGGATTTGCAAACTACGGCCTGCCGGAAGGTTTTATCCGGCCCGGGGATAGAATTCTAAGTTGACGCTCAGAAGCAAATTAAAAGAAATATATATTTATATATTATATATCCATCTCCTTTTCTACTTTGCTTAAATATTATATCCCAAATTTATTATCTCATGCCCAGAAGATCAGCGGTATATTTGCTTCTTATATGTGAACAAGTGTTTTCAACTTTGAACCTTAGAAAGAATAATTTCAGAAGTAGACTGACAGATGAGCATTTAGCATCGGTCCTTAAAATCAGTACACCTCACTTCGAACCTCAGCATAAGGAACTTTTAAAAATGAAATCGCAATTTCATTCATCTCATTAACGCATTTAAACCGTTAGATACTTTTATATTGTTTTTAAAATTTTAGAAAAATTTATCTTGGCCAGCCAAACTTATTTTCTTTCGATTTTTGGCCAGCGGCCTAAAAAGTTTGTCCATCCCTGCTCTAGGCTGACGGAAATGAATTGCAAAGTTATAATTAGGGAGGTTCATTACCTCTTTGTTGTTAACAGTAAAAATCCTACTAAAGAAATTTAAAGCTAAGTTTTTACTACCCTTATTAGGGCTGTCTTAAGTATTTTCCTAGACAATTGAAAATTCAGAAATTTGTATTTATTGCCTGTAAAAAAATAATGGTAGCAATTTAGTACGATTTCAAAGCAAAATAGGGACATAATTTATCAGAAAACATTGCAGAAAAATGCCATTATAAGTATATCATTTAATATCATATATGTGTAAGGAAAATTCTCAGGGGTTTTCAAGTCAAGGGCTAAAAGTTCCTGCGTCCTTTTGTATTCCCCTTTTTAACCCCTAATCTAAATTGACCACTAGGGCTACAGTTTACGCCCTCAGAGAAGGGGTCTAAACCAATTATAACTCTACACTGCCCTAAGAGACAATGTAGGAAATTTCCAAACAAAATGGAGATGCAAGCTTTCGGAGGCAGATTTTTCTAGAGATTTTCTCGCAGATGTTGACCAGGTGTTATGGGCCTTTTTACATAAAACTTCATGCTAGCTGACACCTGTTTTGTCTCTATGATGAAGTGGGAACCCGTCATCCAACGTTATCTTAATAAAGGTCTTTAGCTAAAATGGTGTCATTTTTATGGGCCATGACTGCAACCACCCACCGAGAAGTGGTGTCATCTTACATATATATTTTAAAGCCAAACTCAAAAATAAGTGAAGAAATACAATATATTATGAATACAGCTATTGATTTAATTATATCTTAGAAATGAAATATATGCATTAGATTTAACAATTAGATAAATCAAATTAATGCAGAGATGTTCAGATAAGATGAAACAGTAAACTATGCAAAAAATATAAGTTATTCGGTACTTCATATTTTTAAAATGCAATTTGAAATAAATTAATAAATCACAAAATAAGCAAAAGTACTGTATATTACCAATGAAATTATTTAAACATTTTTTTCCTTAGTAATAAAGAAAAATATTAGACTTAAGCTAAATAAATCAAATTAGATCAATCAAGTTACCATTGAACTAACCATTAAGGTTACATAAAGGTATATATTTTAAATGACACATAAGTAATACAGTAATGATTATTTTTAAAATAAGAATTCAAAATATATTATGAATTAAATTTGATAATCAGGCTGAAATAATGGGTCAATAGATAGATAAAAATATACATTTATTAAAATATATTTATGCATTGTTTATGTAATTCAGCAGTGTACTTTGAGAATATAAACCATACTATATATATATATATATATATATATATATATATATATATATATATATATATATATATATATATATATATATATACATATATACATATATATATACACATTTTATAATTTGTTGATTTCGTTTCAGTTTTTTTTATTTGCAAATTTAGGTGCTGAAAACGAAACAAAAGAATGACATTTAGAAAATATTATGATTCACTAACCAAAATATAATATGCATTAAATTTGATAATCAGGCTGAAATATTGGGTCAAAAGATATATAAAAATATATATTTATTAAAATGCATTGATGCATTGTTTATGTAATTAAACAGTGTACTTTGAGAATATGAACCCTACTAAATATATGTAATATATCAAAATTATTTAACTTTAATATTTCCTTAAAAACCTCCTCTCTCCCATTCTAATTCCTTAAAATCTTTTTCCCAGCCTCTAAATGTCTTAATCAAAGGAGTGTCTTCGACTTAAAATTCTTCCTAAAGCTTTCTATCCTAAAGATGTAAATTTTCTGTCTATTCAACACGTTTCCCAGCTGTCACTGGCAAATGGCTCCGCATTTTTCCTGATCTTGCACTTAAATTCGCTGAGTAAGTGGGAAAATTCTTTCTGTCTTCGCTCTTGGGTGCACCTATGTTCGATCAGAGGGATTTTTGTGTCTTTTCCTTTGTCTGCCATTGAGTAGTAAAGATGTCTGTTTTAGCATTTCTAAAATAAAATTTTAATTAGACTTGTGCAGTTCTCTTCAATGTCTGCCTACTGTATTTTTATTACTGCTAGCTGTTTAGTTTTCTCCTTGTCCAGCAGTTTTATAATTTAAGCATTACATACATATATATATATATACACATTTTATAATTTGTTAATTTCGTTTCAGCTTTCTAATTTGACAAATTTAGGTGTTGAAAACGAAACAAAAGAATCACAATTAGGAAATATTATGACTGCCTAACCACTTTGGTGTGGGTAATTAAGGTTACCGAATAAATTTTATACTTAATTTAAAATTCAAATTAATTCTTATATTATAGTACACTAACAACACAAACAATTATGAAAAAGGAAACTAATTATCATAAAACAAATAACATATTTATTTAAATTTAATTTTCAATCATGAACTTAAGGTATCCGTCTACTTTGGGAGAACTTTTTTCTTTAAAAGTAGAAATTAGTTCATGTTTTTACATTTTTAGATTTATTTTTTATATTATCATAGAGAATTGTATTTAAAAAATTTAATCCTGGAGAACTTTTTATAAAATTTTTAATAAATGAAGAAAATTTAGTAAAAAAAATCGGGTTTTTTCAAAAGGTCTAAATTTTTAATAAATTAAATTATTTATTAATTTTTTGATGCAATACATTTCTTATACACTGGACTACTGAATCACCTAAAATCTTTGCTTAATTTACATTTGGTAAAAAATTTTGGTCCTTCAAAATCATATATTTTGTATTCTTGACGAATTTTCATTATATTTATATCTAACTATGAGTGTAACATGTTTAAAAATTATCCAAATTTAAAGCTTTTAGATCATTCACTAGTTAATACTATCAAAAGCATTCATAATAAATTTCAACAAAATATTTTGAGAACTTTTTAAGAAATCACATTTCAAGTTTCAACATTTTATTAAAAATACCTTTCTGAGAAAAACGAATTTGAATTTTATGAAAGCAACTTTAACTGTTAAAAAATTAAAATAAATTTTTATAATTCTCTACACTTTCTTGCTTCAAAACTTTCTAATTGCCAAGTTGCTAATTATTAAAAATACTAGAAAAATGTTTAAACTTCATGAAAATTAAAAAGTTTTGTCCAAAAAATGCTTTTTAAAAGGCTTTAAATTCAGAAATTCCAGTTCCGAAGTCGCTACTTCCGTTTTGTTTTGACAGCTGTCACTGATGTTTAAACAACTGTAACTTTTCTTTAAAATGCCGTAGAGACAAAACAAAAACAGATTTAGAAGCCTAAAAGTTGAAATTTTACAATAGAGAAATAAAAAAAATTATGATTTTTGTCAAAAAATGACGTTTTTAACGTAGACGGATACCTTAAGAAATATGAATGAATGTTAAGAAATATGATGTAAAGAAATAAAAGTGCCATATTTGGCGATATTTGGTGATTTCTCTGTGCTAACGAAAAAGCTCCAAGTTTTTATGCCAGATCATTTAATCACATTAGTCTAATTTGACCCAGGCTTGCGTCCATACAGAGCATTAATACAGAAGACCAGACGGTCACAACAGCGATCCAAAGGGGTTACCAAACCTCTGATGACCTTCGAGAGGTCCGTCATTGTCTGATTTTATTTTTGTCCAACCCAATAAGGCGCAATCACTACAGAGTAAAGCTCGAGACTTGGCAGATCATTTAAAGAGAACAATTGTATAGGCAAATAAAAATATTACTCACGTGACATACATCTTAAATAAACGGAGAGAGGACTACCCCCTCAATTGGAAATTTTTTCTTATATGTTACTATAAGCACAAAAGATATGTGTAGTCAAAGAAAAAAAATTTTCGTGATATTTATGTAATTTTACCACTGCATTGAAGTGTTGCCTTTTGGCAACATACCCGCTTAAGTCTTCTAAAATCCCCTATAATAGCCTAAGTTATCTGTCCGTTTGTCCTCGAATTTATGAAGCGGTTGACCCTGGAATGGACAGAAGCATCCATATTGAATTCTTGATGAGTTAGGGTTAGCAACGTTAAAAATCCACCCCTTCCCCCCTTTTCTAGCATTTACTGCCGTTATTTCAATCCCTATTTTCCCCGGTTAACCCTTTGAAGGGCACTGGTATGTATAATATACCGGCTGTTAATTTTTTCTCTGATTTATATAGAAAAAAAAGTTTTTTATTTTCAATTTTTCATCAAACTACCTACACTTAATTTTTTCCCTTCTTTTAATTATTCCTCTTAAAATCTTCTTTTAGAATCAAGCTCTAGTAAAACCTGATCCTAAAAGGAAAAATTCGATTTTTCGAAGTTAAGACTTGAAAATAAAAGTACCTATTTAAACTTCACATACAAATTTCTTATCTATTTGATTTATACACCCTTTTAATAAAAATTATTAATTATTTTTCCAATATTATTAAAAAATGTGTCATTTTCATGCTGTTCCAAGGGAGGTGATTACGCCATCAAATTAAGCCTTGCTTATTCCTCAAGTAATATAATTTATTTTTCATAGATTTCATATTTAAAATGTCCATAGATAACATTTATAAACTAATTTCATTCAAAACCAAAGAGTTTCTGTGGGTGCCCCTCAAAGGGTTAAGAGAAGGCGATTAAATGTATCAATATCACACATGATAAATAGATAAAAATAACATTTTTTTCTGGCATTATGATTTTATTTCTTTAATCATCTTATTTATTCATTATTTTAAAATATTTAAATATTATCTGCATTATTTTCATACGTTTTATCACTGAACTTAGATGTTACATAAAGAATTTTCTTTTATTTTGGCTTAAACAGTAGATTAGGTACATATATGATAATTTAAAATTTAATCATCGATTATTTTTGTAGCAATGAAAATTTTATTCCATGTATTAACAATAAGTTCTATCATATCTTCCTCCTGGGTGTAGTAGAATAGTTTCATTCCTTTACTTCCATTAATTACTGTGGCAAAAAATTGGGAAGAACTCAGGGATAATTTCGCCTGAGGTAGGAAAAATTATCTTTCTAAATGAATTCAGAATGATTTTAAGCTGCATTCACAGTATCGGGAGACTTTAGAGGAGTATGAAGATAAACAAATTATTGAGCGTGTACCAGATAATTCTCAAGCAAAAAAACCATTTATTTTTAATTGCCTCATAAAATACTTTACAATTCCGTAAAATTAAAAAAAAAATTATTGATCCCGTCATTTAACGGGCTAAATGCTAGTAAGTCCCCTATATAATAATAGTCTAAGTTTTCTGTCCATCTGTCTGTCTGTCCGCGAATTTATGAAGCGGTTGAACCAAAAATGGATAGAGGCATCCATATTGAATTCTTGATGAGTTAGGGTTAGCAACGTTCGAAATCCACCCCTTCCCCCCTTTTCTAGCATTTAATGCCATTATTACAAGCCCTATTTTCCCCGGTTAAGAGCAAGCGATTAAATTTACCAATATGACACATGATAAATAGAGAAAAATAACATTTTTTTCTAGCATTATGATGTCATTCCTTTAATCATCTCATTTAATCATTTCTTATTTTAAATTATTTAAATATCGTCTGCATTAGTTTCATACGCTTCATCACTGAGCTTAGATATTACGTAAAGATTTTTCTTTTATATTTGGCTTAAATAATAAATTAGGTACATATGTGATAATTTTAAATTTCTAGATCTCGATTTCAATATCTAGATGGTACCTCTACTGCTTTTAGAAATATATATAGATTTATTCGTTTATTTTTTTGCCACACATGCTTTTGTTTCTTGGAATCTTAGGAATGTAAGTCATTCTATTTCATTACGTGCCCAGCACATCTTACCCTTTAAATGCTAATGAAATTAACTGTATCTGGGTTTTTATAAATTCTGTATAATTTAATATTTAACTTTCTTCTCTTGAACGCCATTTACTTGCATACCCTTAAAAATACTTCTTAAAATTTCCTTTCAAAAACTGACGGGGTTTTACTAATATTATTGTACATGTTATTGCTCAATAGGTTAAGACAGGTCTTTTGTAAATTGTTCAAGTGTTTGTATTATGGTTGATTGGTTTAAGTTCTACGGTCTACTGTTTTGCTACAAGAAGACTAATGAGACTGGAACTTACTGCTTAAAACCGATTCCGAACGGTTACGAACATCTATGCCAGCAGACGGATTCGAAGCCCCCACCCCCTTCCAAACTCCGGTGCAATGTTCTACCCATTCGGCCAGATTTCAACGAAAACACCCATATTGATTGTAAGGGATTTGGACCCACTACCAGAGTTTGCAGATGGGCACCCCTCCCAGTATGAGGGAGTCTGCCCTTTTACCCCTTCACCCCGCGTTCTTCGGGAATATGATTCATCCAGTTACTGGACTTATAAAGTGTTCAGACTTGATATTTTCCGACGACGATTGAGAAACGGATACTAATGCAAGTGTTTTCGGCTAAACTCCAAGACAAGGGATGATGTCTGAAGTGGATGATTCCTTTTTCTTAGGGAACCAGATTACGAAGATTGGAGCTATGAGGACGGGGCAGAATAGAGTTTAGAGAGAGAGAGAGAGTTCACCATGAGCCATGGACAGAACAGTATCTCTCGCTTGAGAAGGGATTTTTCCTTTACATAAAATGTAATCTAACCTTTTGATGTTGCTACACATTTTTGAAGCCGCTCGTCCATGAATAATGGTTGCAGGTAATCCGGCTCCAGGACCCAAAAGTTATATATTATATTTTTTTTCATATTATCAATGTGTTGTAAATAAATACTTGTGTTGTCCCATTCACTTTGGAAGCTGAGTGATTTATGCATCCCAGATACAACATAAAAAGAACCCCATCGCACCTGCTCCAATTAGGTGGGAGGGCAGTTCACATGCGTTTGTCATATCGCCCTATATTGTATTTACATTGATCATGCCATAATCTATTTTAACTAATTTAACTAATTTAATCTGTACAAACGTATAAAAATAACCTAATAAGTAATATGCCCTATAAACCCCGTTGCAATATACGGCTGATCCATGCTAAGGATAATTATGCAGAATCACTCAAGCGAAAAACTACGAGGTCTGAAGACTTAACCTCAAAAATGCACCTCGTAATTTAGAAGCAGTGACCAGGAAGAAGATCCCCAGGCTTGACATGCTAATTGAAAGTTTTTCCGGTTCGAATGCATGGAACTTATGTTCTGGCGTATTTTATTAAATGTAAATTATGATTTTCTTGATAATCAGTGGTAGTTTTTTTTTTAATAAATCTGAGTTTTAGATTTTAATCTTACAAAATATGTTTAGTTGGATATATGAAAATACTACGTCCAACTATTTAACAATAAATGTAAAGCCATCGTGTGTAAAACACAAACAAAAAGAGATTGAACTCAGCTGTTTGCAGATTCAAACGAGCTGTACTATCATTGCGAACAAGTTCTGGCTGAAAAAGAAAAGTCTGTTGCTGCTAATGCCACTTGGACGAACGAGAGTTACTCGAATCAAGGCTAAGGGATGCATCATTCATTCAGTGAGCACCGTTAGGGTAAAATAACGACCTTGAACTACTACAGTCAACTATCTAGCAATACACATAAAGCCAACGTGAGTAAAGCACAAACAAAAAGAGATTGAAATCAGCTGTTTGCAGCTTCAAATGAGCTGTACTATAATTGCGAGCGAGCTCTGACTGAAAAAGAAAAGTGTTTTGTTGTTGCTAATGCCACTTAGACGAGCGAGGCTACTCGAATCAAATCTAAGGGATGCATCATTGATTTGATGAGCACCGTTAATGTAAAATAACTGCCTTGCTCAAGTAGGTCCTAGTAATTTAGAACCAGGGACCAAGAAGAAGACACCCAAGCTTAGACTGTTATCTAAAGAGGTACTGTTTGAGAATTTAGAGGACGTTGCGACCACAACCCTATTTCACGTGCCCCAACCGCCGTTAATGTACATTAATGAATTTTTGACCAGAACGACCTTCGATCATGCTACCCTCCGGTTATGCGATCGATGCCTGAGCTATCGCGACTCAAATACTTCTGTATCTCGCATTAACCAAAAATTTGAATCATTAATTGTGTATTCAGAAAACAACATTAAAAGTTGTAATGTAGTTGTGATGCGTGATGTAGCTCACGTAATTTTACTTTCGTGAGGATTAATGTAGATCAGCAATTTTGAGAGGCAAGAGTGTACCTTGAACATTACAAGAAAGTTTGAAGACACATATACAGCAATTTAATTATTTCAGAAGCAATACCTTTTATCTGGGAGAGCTGAGCATTTGAAAAACAGGGTTAAAGAATGTGGACAGTGGACAGAAAATTAGCATTTATTCAGGCTTTAATTTTGAGGGATAGGTAAACAGAATTTAAGTTACTGTTTTATCTTACATTTTATGGATGCGGAAATAGACATTAAAATGTGAGAAGAGGAAAAAAAAGGAGACTTTCTGCTATTTTAGGAATAGTAACTTTGATGTATTATATTTAAATGTGGGTATATATATGTGCATGTATGTGTTTATATATATATATATATATATATATATATATATATATATATATATATATATATATATATATATATATATATATATATATATATAAAGTTATTTAACTTTAATATTTCCTTAAAAACCTCCCTCTCCCATTCTAATTCCTTAAAATCTTTTTCCCAGCATCTAAATGTCTTAATCAAAGGAGAGTCCTAGACTTAAAATTCTGTCGATACATTTCCTACAGCTTTCTGTCCTATAGATGTAAATTTTCTGTCTATTCAACAAGTTTCCCAGCTGTCGCAGGCAAATAGCTTTGCGTTTTCCCTGATCTCCCACTTAAATTCGCTGACTAAATGGGAAAATTCTTTCTGTCTTCGCTCTTGGGAGCACCTCTGTTCGAGCAGAGTGATTTTTGTGTCTTTCCTTTATCTGTCGTTGACTAGTGAAGATGTCCGTTTTAGCAGCTATGAAATAAAGTTTTAATTAAACTTGTGGCGTTCTCTTCAATGTCGGCCAACTGCATTTTTATTACTGCTAGCTGTTTAGCTTTCTCTTTGCCCAGTAGCCCGGGCAAGTAAAAACAATAGGGGCTACATAATTATTGTGACTAGAGGAAATAAGTTTGTTATATATATATATATATATATATATATATATATATATATATATATATATATATATATATACACACACACATATATATATATATATATATATATATATATATATATATATATATATATATATATATATATATATATATATATATATATATATATATATATATATATATATGTACATTGCTAGATAAACAATAATGAGATCAAAGTAGAATGATCTGTAGATAGACTATTAGCATTACACACACACTCATAAATATACATATATAATTTTTAATAAACTAATAACAACTCAAAACTAGTGGTATGTTAGATCATTACATTTCCAGTACATAGAGAATTCCTCAACCAGTACTTTAAACAAATAGCTGCATTTGAAGTAGTAAAAAAAAAATAAAAATTATAGATTCCCTACAAATCAAGACAAATATTTAATAAAACAAATCTTGTATGTTATTTATTAAAAGTCAATATGTTTTTCATACGGTAGAATTTGATATTACTTATACTGTTTGGGTTTATTTTAAATTTAGAAATTTGTAAAAATAATATGAGTGTAAGCATAACAGCTAAATGTATTTTCCCCAAAAAAAACCATGATAAACTGCTAACTTTAAAAAACTGAATGTGAATGTATAGATATATAATTAAGAAATTTAAAAAGTAATAAAGTGTTTTATGATCTGTAAATTGAGTGATAAGTTTGCAACAGCATAAAAAAGATTTAGTAAAAATATTGCTTATTAAGAAATTAATTTTTATATTCTGAAATGCAATTTTTTTTTGTAGAAAATTCATATTTTTGAAAATATTTATTACTAATTCAAAATATTACTTCTGCATATAAAAATAGAGAAAGAAAAAGTTGAACGAATTAAGTTATTATTTATTTTATAAATATGGAGGTTTAGAGATGATTTAAGAGAGATAAATCCTTTCCCTCTTTAAAATAACTATATTTTATGACAACAGATGGCGTTACGTGTCTTTATTGGATCTGGGTTAGATAAGAATTCGATCTCTTCTGACTTTTAATCTTCTAACCTTGAGATTCGTAATTCTATTCATGTAGGAAGAGGACTTCTGAATAAAAGTTATTCCAATCTGCATTAATATCTTACTTTTAAATAAAATTCAGATGTGATCACCTCATGACCTTTTTATACAGCTATTAATTTTTACACATTTTTTTTTTGCTGCACTTCATTTATTTTTGTTTTAATGTGAGATACGATCCTTCAAACCTATATTGAAGGTGACATTTATACAATTGCTAACATATTGTCTTTTAATAACACCAAATATTTATACAATATTAATTCAACTATCAATGGAATAGTATTTAATAATGAACAGTTGATATTAATTGAACAATCAGTAATATAATAAAGTTAGAATAATCAGTATTTAGTGCCATTTGAATAGCTCATTTAGAAGATTTTGAATTTCGAAAGTTCTAGAAGTTTTTAAAATACAAAATTAAGCACATTTTTAATGAACTAAATAAAATATATTAGATTTTAATTTCAGCGTTTATTATTAAAGCATTAAATTTAGTTTTATTTTATTTTATTTAAAGCACTATGGTATTTTTTGTACTTCCTGATCAGCATCTAGTGCCATTTGAATAGCTCATTTAAATCAATTTGAATTTTGAAAGTTCTAGAAGTTCTTTAAATACAAAATTAAGCACATTTTTAATGTCTTAAATGAAATAAATTAGATTTTAATTTCAGCGTTTATAATTAAAGCATTAAATTTGGTTTTCTTTTATTTAAAGGTCTATGGTATTTTTTTTTTACTTCCTGCTCGAGATCTACTGAGACCAGAATAAGGCTCAAGGATTTTAGTTTTTGGAATTCTTATTAATTAATGCAAGAATCCAGGGAATAATAATTAATTATATTTTTTCTGGTATCCACGAGTCCGAATACAAACTTTTTTATACATAATAGATTCATTCCTTAGAAAACCATGAAAAAAAAAGTGCAAAAATACATACGACATATTTCCTTTTATTTTAATATGAGATACGATCCTTCAATCCTATATTAAAGGAGGCATTTATACAATCACTAACATATTGCTTTTTATTAACACCAAATATTTAAACAGTATTAATTCAACTATGAATGGAACAGTATTCAATAATGAACAGTTTATATTAATTGAACAATCAGTAGTGTAATAAAGGTAGAATAATCAGCATCTAGTGAGATTTGAATTGCTCATTTAAAACAATTTGAAGTTTGAAAGTTCCAAAAGCTTTTAAAAAACAAAATTAAGCACATTTTTAATGAATTAAATAAAAATATTAGATTTTAATTTCAACGTTTATAATTAAAGCATTAAATTTATATTTATTTTATTTAAAGCACTATGGTATTTTTTTTTACTTCCTACTCGAGATCTACTGAGAGAAGACTATTAGAAATACAAACTCTTTTTATGCATAGTAAATTCGTCCCTCAGAAAACAATGAAAAAAAAAAGTGCAAAAATACATACGACATATTTACTTTTATTTCAATGTGAGATACGATCCTTCAATCCTATATTAAAGCAGACATTTATACAATCAATAACATATTGCTTTTTAATAACATCAAATATTTATACAATATTAATTCAGCTATGAATGGAATAGTATACAATAATGAACAGTTTATATTAATTGAACAATCAGTAATATAATAAAGGTAGAATAATCAGCACCTAGTGACATTTGAATAGCTCATTTAGTGCAATTTGAATTTTGAAAGTTCTAGAAGCTTTTAAAAAACAAAATTAAACACATTTTAATGAATTAAAATATATTAGATTTTAACTTCAGCGTTTATAATTAAAATATTAAATTTAGTTTTATTTCATTTAAAGCACTAGGGTATTTTTTTTTTACTTTCTACTCGAGATTTACTGAGACCAGACTATTAGAAATACAAACTATTTTTATACATAGTAGATTCGTTCCCTAGAAAACCATGAAAAAAAAGTGAAAAAATACATACGACATATTTACTTTTATTTTAATGTGATATACGATCCTTCAATCCTATTTTAAAGGACACATTTATACAATCACTAACATATTACTTTTTAATAACACCAAATATTTATTCACTATTAATTCAGCTATGAATGGAATAGTATTCAGTAATGAACAGTAGGTGAACAATCAGTAGTATAATAAAGGTACAATAATCAGCATCTAGTGCCATTTGAATAGCTCATTTAGAAGAATTTGAATTTTGAATGTTCTAGAAGATTTTAAAAAACAAAATTAACCCCATTTTAATGAACTAAATAAAATATATTATATTTTGATTGCAGCGTTTAGAAATAAAGCATTAAATTTGGTTTTATTTTATTTAAAGTACTATGGTATTTTTTTACTTCCTACTCGAGATCTAATGAGACCAGACTATTAGAAATACAAACTCTTTTATACATAGTAGATTCGTTCCTTAGAAAACCATGAAAAAAGTGCAAAAATATATACGACATATTTACTTTTATTTCAATGTGAGATACGATACTTCAATCCTATATTAAAGGAGACATTTATACAATCACTAACATATTGCTTTTTAATAACCCCAAATATTTATACAATATTAATTCAGCTATGGATGGAATAGTATTCAGTAATGAACAGTATATATTAGGTGAACAATCAGTAGTATAATAAAGGTAGAATAATCAGCATCTAGTGCCATTTGATTAACTCATTTAGAAAAATTTGAATTTTGAAAGATCTAGAAGCTTTTAAAAAACAAAATTAAGCACATTTTTAATGGATTAAATAAGATATATTAGATTTTAATTTCAGCGTTTATAATTGAAGCATTAAATTTATATTTATTTTATTTAAAGCACTATGGTATTTTTTTTTTACTTCCTACTCGAGATCTACTGAGACCAGACTAAGGCTCAATGATTTTAGTTTTTGGAATTATAATTAATTAACTATTTTTTTCTGGAATCCATGTTTTCGAATACAAACTCTTTTTATGCATAGTAAATTTGTTCTTTACAAAACTAGGCAAAAGAAAGTTAAAAAATACTTACGACTTATGATAAATTTGGGTATATATTCCACAAATTAAAAATATCGTGTACAATGAAAAATCTCTAAATATTTTCCCGAAGAAACATGAAAAAAATAATCTCTTATATAATAATAGCCTAAGTTATCCATCCGTCTGTCCTCGAATTTATGAAGCAGTTGGACCTGGAATAGATAGATGCATCCACACTGGATTCTTGATGAGCTAGGGTTAGCAAAATTCAAAGCGAGTAAAATTTATCTTCTTCTAAAGATCCAATTCTAAAATAAATTGGTATAAATATGCTTTATATCACAGCAATAAATACTGTCGTTTTTATAACTCTCGGAATCTACCCCTTCCTCCCTTTTCGAGCTTTTAATGCCATTATTTCAAGCCCTATTTTCCCCGCTTAAGAGCAGGCGATTAAATTTATCAATTTATCACATAATAAATAGGTGAAAATAACATTTTTCTAGCCTTATGACGCCATTCCTTTAACCATCTCATTTAATCATTTCTAATTTTAAATTATTTAAATATCATATGCATTATTTTCATTCATTTTATCCCTAAACTTAGATATTACATAAATAATTTTTTTTATATTTGGCTTAAATAATATATTAGGTACATATGTCATAATTTTAAATTTAATCATCGATTATTTTTTGTTGTAAGATAATTCTCAGCCAAAAAAGAACCATTTTCTTACCTATTCATAGGGTACTTTATTATTCTGGAAAATTAAAAATTTTAATTATCCCATCATATGACGGGCTATAAGCTAATAATGAAATCAATATTACATATTTATAAAACAGAAACCATTCATTTATATTACAAGAAATATTAAAATTATCATACTGTGAAAATTCAGTCTTCAGTATAAGTACAGTCTTTAACAACATTTAGAATATCAAATTGATATTAGGAATTAACTGCTAATGATTATTCATCGCTACTTGATAGCAAGCGTGCACTTTTATTACTTACTGCATCAAAAATGCTATCATCATTAGGTGATGTCTAACACAATTGTTGGGTTTGATTCAACAGAAGAATTTCGTTCTTTACTAACGGCCTCTGCATTTTTTTTTTTTAAATTTTATTAAAAAAAACTTTAAAAATATTAAAAAAATATTTAAATCGAGTATCAACTTTTTGAATTTTATTGAAATTATTTATTGC
The DNA here is from genome assembly GCA_032207245.1 of Pardosa pseudoannulata. Lineage (NCBI taxonomy): Eukaryota > Metazoa > Arthropoda > Arachnida > Araneae > Lycosidae > Pardosa > Pardosa pseudoannulata. The sequence continues at coordinate 142,836,515 of CM063511.1, read as the reverse complement.
ACTACCTATATAGCCCGTCATTTGACGGTATCAGTAAAATTTTAATTTTTCAGAATTGTAAAGTACCCTATGCGGCAGGTAAAAAAATGGTTTGTTTTTCGACTGAGAATTATATTGCAACACAAAATAATCGATGATTAAATTTAAAATTATCACATATGTACTTATTCTATTACTTAATTAAATGAGGTAGTAGACTAACGGCCTCTGTTTTTTTAATTTTACCATCGAATTAAAAAAAAAAACTTTAAATGGAGCATCCACTTTTTAAACTCTATTGAAATTATTTATGGCACTACCTATAGCCCGTCAATTTGACGGTATCAGTACAATTTTTAATTTTCCAGAATTGTAAAGTACCCTATGAGGCAGGTAAAAAAAAATGGTTTGTTTTTCGGCTGAGAATTATCCTGCAACAGAAAATAATCGGCGATTAAATTTAAAATTAACACATATGTATTTATTACTCAGGCCAAATATAAAAGAAAATATTTTACGTAATATCTAAGTCCAGTGATAAAACGTATGAAAATAATGCATACGATATTTAAATAATTTAAAATAAGAAATGATAACATGAGATGGTTAAAGGAATGACGTCATAATGCTAGAAAAATTTTTATTTTTACCTATTTATTATGGGATAAATTGATAACTTTAATAGCCTGCTCTTAACCGCGGAAAATAGAGCTTGAAATAATGGCATTAAACGCTCGAAAAGGAGGGTAAGGGTGGATTTCGAATGTTTTAAATAAGACAGTATTTTTAACTGTATAAATATGCTTCATATCACATGAAGTATATTTATACCGTTTTAGAATCGGATGGATAGTTTAGGAAAAGATAAACTTTACTCGCTTTGAATTTTCCTAACTTTAACTCGTCAAGAATCCAATATGGATTCCTGTATCCATTCCAGGTCTAACCGCTTCATAAATTCGAGGACAGACCGACAGATAACTAAGGCTATTAGAGGATTCTACGAACTGAATACTTTAAAACAAAATACAATTATTTTGAAGAAGGAAATGTTGTGTTTGAGTTGAAGTAAGTTACTTCTACACCCGACCCAGCTTTCGCCATACGGGGAATGAGTTGAAGTAAAACGAAATAAAGAAAAAAGAGGTTATAAAATTTTCTAAGTCACAAATACAAAGTAAAAAGCCAAGCCATGGGTTAGACCAAATCACTCACACATGTGTGGGCATAAATCGACCGTCTTCTGATTACACAGTCAAAATTAAAATTAAAAAAACTTCCTGAGGAGCATTCGTGCTAGAACCACAAGTTCGTGAAAAAAAGAATACTCATAAACCGTATTATTTTAACACATTGGCGGACAGTAGGAACAAGTAAAGTTCGAAAATTAACACTATATGTTTTTGTACTTTTTAGAATATTAGAAGTATAGTTTTCTACTGAAGAAATTCAATCTAAAAAATTGTTTTTAAACATGACACTAGGCTTCAACTTGAACGCCGGTAAATGCACATTTGTGCCGCTATAGTCGTAGTGTCTAAAAACGACCGTTTCGTTTTGGACGGCTACTGCCGTCATGCCGCCTAGTGAACTTCACTTTGATGGCTATAGACGCAAGTGTCGGTCGACGAGATAAAATCGTGCTAAAAATGACCCTGTAAAAAGTAGTGTTGGGTGTATGTTTTAATGAATTATTTTCGATTTCATTAACACTCGTGTAGCAAAAAGTAGTCCATAGTTCTCCGATCGGTTACAAACATCATGTTAGAAGCGGGACTTAAATCCACGAACACTGGTAAATTAAGACAGCTTTTTACTTCTCCGAGAATCGTTAATCCTTTATTACTCGCAGTTACACAAGAATGCGTGCCAGGCATCTGAGGACCAGTGCAACTTTTCTCAGCCAAATACAGTCAAAATTACATTTGATGATGAACAGAAAATTTATATTACCAAAAATACTTTATTAAAAGTTTAAAATATATTTCGTATTTTTCTAAAATTTTGCTACAGACTGCAGAATTTTTACAAAGTAATTGTAATTTCTTAACCAAAGAAAAATGTGTGTGTGGGGGGGTGGAGTTGAGGGATTGTTAGATCAGACTTTAGGGAAACTAAATCATCTTCGGGCACCCTGCGACAAACAAGTTGTAAAATTAACTAACAAAACTAACAAAAGTCAAACTTTTAAACAGAATTCACTTAAAGAGTGAATTCTGTTTAATCTAAATACAGTCGAACTTTGTTGACTAAAAAACTTAACACAAAATTTCGCTTAGATGAAGTAAAACAGTTCACTATTCAGTTTGTATGGAAAAAGACTAATAATTACACCGTTTAATGCAAAAAGAAGACAAACCACTATAGCTCAGCTGGAAAAGGTTGAGAACCAAATGGTTGTGGAATCGAGACTCGAGCCGGCCAAAGATTCACTTGTTCGTTAATGACGGCTCACCCACGTAAAATTCGTATATAGTTCTATGTTCTCCACGTTCCCAAACGATAGCTCTGGAGGGGTAGGCCAAGCCTAGGGGTCTGCTGCTTGGTCTCTGCTTGAGCATAGTCGCTTTTTCACCTTAGCGGTTCTCATGAAACAGAAGGAACATGCTCTCTTGAGGCTTAGTCAGTCTTCAGCCGTCGTAGTTTCTTTCTCATGGGAAGTTGCATATCATCATTAACCATAGACCAGTCGCATAATGCGCCATGGTCTATTGGCCCTGGTGCAATGCTTTTCTACACCAGGCGGCTGAGTAAAAACACTAACAAAAGTCAAACTTTTCCCGTTTAAGACGAAGTCAATATCGTGCCAAAGTGAAGAAAATGATAAACTATTTTCGTTGACGACTTTCCAGTTAGACAGAAGTTGGACAAGTTTGTCCTTGTTTGTCCTGGGAAATGGCATGTTACTCACTTGCATATATTTTTGTGAGTGTTGGCTTGCGTATAATGTTATCAGAAATTATCTTTTGGTTGAAAATATCTATTAACTTACAAACTCTATAAACTATTCTACAGATATGTAACAACTTTGTGTTAAGTATTTAATATAAAGTCATCCTAAAAGCATTTTGCATTATTTTTAATATTAATTTCTGTTAAAACAAAAAGATTTGTACATCCTGTCGATATCGTCACTTAAGTTTCACTATATTTGATTATTTTAATTTTTAATGGCTTTTATGTAACTCCACTTATGTGTCAGTAGATATTTAGCAATTAATTTTAAACTACTTTCCGAACAAGGTAGAGATCTGAAATTTGGCAGGTAGGTTCATTTGTGGTGACAATACAATACTGAATCGTGAAAAATTAAATTGAAGAAAATATGATGTTGGTAAATGCAAAAATCTGTTCAAAGTATTTGGAATCCCAGTAGCAGAGATTTTAAACTAGTATCGCCATCTATTTGCATGCGGCATAACTAAAAAGTTAATATTCCGACTCCTGGCTCAGAAAAGAAAACCGAAACCTATTTTTATGCTCTTGTAAAGTTTTAATGTTTTTGTTATATATTTAAGAATAGTTTTACCATTTTTTGGCATATTTGTGATTTTCCACATAGATGTTAATCATGTAGTAGTAAATTAGTCATTTTTATTATTTTATCATGCAATAATTAATAGTTTTGTATAGTAAAAGTTTACTAATCGATTCAAGCATTTCATAGTCTAACTTTTTGAAAATGCAATGCCTATACTATAATGTGAAAAATTTCAAATGTATGATATTTGATTTGATATAAGTTGAAAAAAATTGAGGTTGAAAATTAATTACAAAATTTGAGACTAAAAAGCTCGAAAATAAAAAAGATATACAAAGTCTTTCTTAAAAATCTCTTTATTTATCTAAAAAGGGAAAACAATGCAGTAGAAAGTAAAAACAAATTTATAACAAAGCATGAAAAAGAGAGAGTGAAAAGCTCTATGAAAATTATAATGGACTGATATAGAGAAATAGCTCGAGGAGCTTCTATAAGATAAGGACCAGTTGTTATGACGGGTTATGCGACCAAAATTACTTAAAACCATGGAGCGCGATTGGAATCAATGTCAAAGTAAGATATTTTCAATACAGTTATAGTTGCATTATGAAATATTTATATTAAAAATACTAATGTAATTTTAAATTGTTACCTGTTGAGCACCCTATATTTTCATTTTAAGTCTCATAACACTTCAAAATAACAGTCCCATCTTATAAAATTTCCTAACGCAGTTTATCTATATCATTGCAGTATAATTTTCATATAGCAGCTTTTCCCACAATTTCTCTTTCATTTTCTTTTTTAAAATCAATTTTTACATCTTAGTTTTTTTTAAATAAAAGTAATTTTCTCAAAAAGAAATATTTTGTATTTCCTTCCACAGAGTAAAAGGAAGTATTACATTAATGATCAATTTCAAATCTGAAATTTCAAAGAAAATATTCGTTTTGACTCTGATTGAAGCATGAAGATTTTAAGTGTAACGACTGTATGAATATACTAGAAAACTCACTTTACAAAACTTCAAATATCCCTTTTCATCATTTCTGAACCAGTTATAACTTTCTTCTTGAATTCTGTACAGAGATACTTACGTATGTACGTATGTACATATGGATCTCGCATAACTTAAAAACTATTGACCGTAAGAAGTAGACTGTTACATATCCCCTATAATAATAGCCTAAGTTATCTGTCCGTCTGTCCTCGAAATTATGAAGCAGTTGGACCTGGAATGGATAGAGGCATCCATATTGGATTCTTGATGAGTTAGGGTAGGCAAAATTCAAAGCAAAAAAGTTTATCTTTTCCCATCGATCCGATTCTAAAATAAATTGGTATAAATATGCTTCTTATCACAGCGAAAAATACTGTCGTTTTTCAAATGTTCGAAATCCAACCCTTCAAGAATAACATCTTTTTAGCATTATGACGTCATTCATTTAATCATCTCATTTAATCATTTCTTATTTTAAATTATTTAAATATAGTCTGCATAATTTTCATACGTTTTATCACTGAACTTTGATATTGCGTAAATAATTTTCTTTTATATTTAGATTAAAGAATAGATTAGGTACATATGTGAAAATTTTAAATTTAATCATCGATCATTTTTGGTTGCAATGAAAATTTTATCACCGGTATTAACAACAAATTTTATCTACCTCCAGAATGTAGTGGAAATGATAGTTTCATTCCTTTACTTCCATTAATTACTGTGGAAAAAAAACTGGAAAGAACTTAACGATAATTTCGACGTAGCTAAGAAAACATTGAATTATCTTTTTAAATGAATTCAACGTGATTCTAAACTGCATTTACAGTATCGGGAGACTTTAGAGGAGTATGAAGATAAAGAAATTATTGAGCTTGTACCGGATAATTCTCAGTCAAAAAGCAATCCATTTTTTTTACCTGCCTCTTAAATTACTTTGCAATTCTGAAAAATTAAAAATTGTACTGATCCTGTCATATGACGGACTATATGCTAGTAAAAAATAATTTTGATACTCCATGACAGTTAAACCACTATTCAGTCTAAGGAAAAAATAGCTTCTTAATTTATAGATGGTACTGATCAGCACTCTTTCCAAAGAACATTTGATATGAAAGAGATATGCAAAGTTCTTATGGCTAATAAGACACCTAATATAATAAAAGCCTCTTAAAGCCTAAATTTGACTAATCCTTCTTAATTAATTCTAGAGGAAAAATCATAATTGATCTTTCTACCCTGTTGTATTCTTCCCTCACTAAAGGTTTTATTTTAAAATAAACTTTGAATAAGTCTCAAGTTTAAATAATAAAAAGACACCAAGGAGATATTGATTTAGTATTTCATTTTTTCTCAAGGGTTGCCATGGTATTATATTATACCATTTTCCCCATGGCTTATATTAAATATTATCAAAGAACTGTGATGTAAATGATATACAACTGACTTTATATGTTAATTTACTAATGGAACAAATAATTTACTTTTTAATTAGTCTTAGGCTTACTTCACTTCTTTTCCCAACTAATAGAGCAAATATGTTAAAATTAAAACATTTTAACAGTAGAAAACGACAAAAAGGAATTGAGTTAGAATTTACAAATGCAATTAAACACACGAATAAATTTTTTTCTGTGATTAAACAGTTTCAAGTCATTATTTTATCCATAGATTTATTGGTCCACCTGTACCAATAATAATTTTAAAAAAAGTAAGAGAGACCTAATTAGTGGTAACTAAAAATTTTAATAATTATTTTAGATTACTAAAAGTTTTTTCACAACTGCATTCGTAAAATATGCTTTAATTATTTACAACTACTATATTTTCATTTGCCTCTGAAGAGTTACTACATTTTTAGAAGAGTTTTAAGAGTTATAATAATTTACCAGGAATTCATTTACTTCCACTAATTACCGTGGCAAAAAAACTAGGAAAAACCCAACGGTAATTTTGACATAGCTAAGAAAACTTTGAATTACCTTTCTAAATGAATTCATCGTGATTCTAAATTGTATTCACAGCATCGGGAGATTTTAGAACAGTATGAAGATAAACAAATTATTGAGCGTATATCACATAATGCTCAGCGAAAAAAACAATTTTTTCCCTGCGTCATAGGGTACTTTACAATTTTGGAAAATTAAAAATTTTGCCAATCCCTTCATATGATGGGCCACGTGCTAGTCTACTTCATATTTATTTTACTATCCCAATACGTTAGAAATATATAGTATAAGAAAAATGAATGTTTCGATTTTTCAACTAATGTGATTGTTTCCTGCTTTAAGTACTGAAGAGAATGTTAGAGGTGTTTACTTTAATTAAATAAATTTTTCCTTTCATTTAATCGTCATGCATTTTGTCTTGCTGAAAAGTTGCTCATTTCCATAAAGCGAATTTACATCTAAACTAAGTACATAAAAACATAATTTTTTTCCCTTTTTCACTGCTAACTATGAAGAACTGCTGAAAAAATTTGCGGCGTCATTCTCGAGAGAGCAATTTTTTAAAACTCCCTATAAATATAAATGCATATTTTATGCATTTTAAAACGCATTCTAAGGAGCCCGAACAACCCAGCCCTATTTTTCGTATGAAAAATTAATAAATGTTAAGAGGGAACACAGCGAGCATATTTTATGAATTTTTTATATTCTCTGTTTAGAAGATAACATGAGTTCAGAATGCATAAAAAGTTACATGAATAATTTTTTTTTCCATCTACGCTCGTGTTTTATTCCGCAGTTGCCTGTTGTTGATCGTATTTTACGTTGCTCTCAAACACGCGATTCTGAAGCTGTGTTTTTTCTGGTATTTTTAAAAATTATTCTCTTGGAAAGAAAGAAGGATTAAAAAAATACCCTTAAACACAACTCTAAAAAAGAGTGGTTGTAAGGGAAAGATGTAGAACACATATTTGCTCAGTTTCCAGATGTTTATCTCCATAAATATCACGTAGGCTTATCTAATTAATAATGTTATTATTTATTCTATTAAAAATAGTATGAAATAAGTTGGATAAATATTTTATTGAATTTTTGTGATTTTACAAATTTTTATGAAGGAAAAAAGCACAGTCTGTATCGGTTATATGGTCAGCTCAGCGGTCCAGAAAAATCAGACCATATAAGAGGGGACACCATATATGCGGAACAATACAACCCTATTGTTCATATACTATGCATTTTTAATCCATAACACAAGAGCCTTATCCACATTCCCATAAGGTGACATTCGCTGACGTTTTTTTTCTTCATCACCTATTTAAACACTTGAGGAGTAAAGTTTGGCAGCTAAAATATTGTTTAATGTCTCCTGGGAATCGAATTTGCTTTGGCAAAAGCAGCCTTTAAAAGATTTGATTTTTTAAAATTTTTAATCAATTCCTTTTTGCCAGCAGAAGATCAATTCTTTTTTTTTTTCGAAGCCATAATTAAATAATGAACGTTCTTATTTGTGACGTATCATCCAAGTGCAACAAAATTTTCCTTTACTTGTTTCGACTCAATTTCAACTTAAACTCGAAAAGATGAATTTGATTGGAGCACCTGGGTCCAAGACCGTATCGCCAATTTGATTTGGTGAGACATTCTATGAGGGTGTGCATCGTGAACTGGGGTTCCGTTACATGATAAAATATACTAAGTTAAGAAAATACATTTACAATAAAATAAGAGAGAAAATTTAAGTCCCTTGATAGCAAATAAAATCATAAGATGGGAAAAAAATTAATGATAGTACAGAAAAAAGGGTGAGAAAGGATAGGGAAATATTTTTGCGGATACTGGCATCCATTTTTAAAATTTTATACATCTTTTTAGTTTTATTTTTAATTTTTTTTTTCATAAGAAATATGAAAAAACACACAATTGTAACAAAGGAGTTACAGTTGAACTAGCCAGAGCGAAACCAACCTAGAGGTGAAAGCGGAGTGACCCTCCTTCGACCCTATTGGTCAAGAGGGGTTGCTAACCGCGGAGTAGCCCGCTTCGGCCCAGCAACGCTCCCCAACGAACTTTTTTTTAGATGATCTGCAGACCCCTTCGGAGAGAGAGCTCAGAGGAAGAAGCTTGGAGCTTGGGATCTTCAGAAAGAGTTTCGAGCACCATTTTCTCCTAAGACGCCATTTTGATAGATCTTCAACCTAGTGTGGTTCTTTTTGCATCATAGCCCAAATACCATGTTACATAGCATATGCCAGTCACATCTTTATTAATATTATAATAAACAAATTCAGCAGAAAGAGTTAGTTTTATTTAAAATACCACTAGACTCACGGCCGGCCTTGACGCTATGTCGGCCTCTTCACCACATTAATGGTGCCGTGACCAGGATCATAGTCCAAATACCATGGTACATAGCATATGCCAGTCACATCTTTATTAATATTATAATAAACAAATTCAGCAGAAACAGTTAGTTTTATTTAAAATACCACTAGACTCACTGCCGGCTTTGACGCTATGTCGGCCTCTTCACCACATTAATGGTGCCGTGACCAGGATCATAGCCTAAATACCATGTTACATAGCATATGCCAGTCACATCTTTATTAATATTATAATAAACAAATTCAGCAGAAAGAGTTAGTTTTATTTAAAATACCACTAGACTCACTGCCGGCTTTGACGCTATGTCGGCCTTTTCACCACATTAATGGTGCCGTGACCAGGATCATAGCCTAAATACCATGTTACATAGCATATGCCAGTCACATCTTTATTAATATTATAATAAACAAATTCAGCAGAAACAGTTAGTTTTATTTAAAATACCACTAGACTCACTGCCAGCTTTGACGCTATGTCGGCCTCTTCACCACATTAATGGTGCCGTGACCAGGATCATAGCCCAAATACCATGTTACATAGCATATGCCAGTCACATCTTTATTAATATTATAATAAACAAATTCAGCAGAAAGAGTTAGTTTTATTTAAAATACCACTAGACTCACGGCCGGCCTTGACGCTATGTCGGCCTCTTCACCACATTAATGGTGCCGTGACCAGGATCATAGCCCAAATACCATGTTACATAGCATATACCAGTCACATCTTTATTAATATTATAATAAACAAATTCAGCAGAAAGAGTTAGTTTTATTTAAAATACCACTAGACTCACTGCCGGCTTTGACGCTATGTCGGCCTTTTCACCACATTAATGGTGCCGTGACCAGGATCATAGCCTAAATACCATGTTACATAGCATATGCCAGTCACATCTTTATTAATATTATAATAAACAAATTCAGCAGAAACAGTTAGTTTTATTTAAAATACCACTAGACTCACTGCCGGCTTTGACGCTATGTCGGCCTCTTCACCACATTAATGGTGCCGTGACCAGGATCATGGCCCAAATACCATGTTACATAGCATATACCAGTCACATCTTTATTAATATTATAATAAACAAACTCAGCAGAAAGAGTTAGTTTTATTTAAAATACCACTAGACTCACGGCCGGCCTTGACGCTATGTCGGCCTCTTCACCACAACAATAATTAAACAAGAGGAGGAAAATAGGGGATGAAAATGAAATACTAAGATAGGAAAGGACAGTAGCAAAATTAAGAAGCTAACTTATGATGAGGAGTAGTAAGCATTGAGAGATAACTTCAACCAATAAACAAACAGATGTCCACCTCTTGTCAGGGAGCAAGAGAACTGAGAGAGGTGATGTCTACAAAAACAAGAAAGGGGGAAAGGGAGGGAAATAAAGGCTTGAATTCAGGTCTTCTCCAATTTCGCACTGACTTCTAAAAAAAAACCGGAAATTCGTTGAAAACATAAAACTGACCATATAACCGGTAACAAGAAAAAGAAAATGACTGTATAAGCGGTGCACTTTAACACATGTTTCCTATTAAGTTAGACGGGACTTTAGAAAACTGACCATATAAGCGGGGTGACCTTATAAGCGAGTGACCATATAGCCGGTACTGACTGTATTATATTTGCGAAAAATTTCAGTGTGCAGAGCTTGTAATTGTACTTCACTCTTTGAGTTGAGTTAATAAAGTTAACTCTACTTCCTGTGAGTGTTATTGTGTTGCACTTTAATCCCCTAGGTGACAATATTCAATAATTTAATTTTATTTGCTCAAAGAAGCCGAGTGTAGTAACCTGATGGTTATACGTAACTGCTGTTGATTGTTTATATGCGAAAACAGTAGTTTTGTGCAGTCTTGCCTTGCTTTATTTTGCAGATTATATTTTAAAATGTTTTCTCCCATGTTTGTGTTTCTTTGATTCCCCTGAAATCCAAGTTGTAAGGCTCTTTTTGTACTGAATACGAGTTTCAAATCTTTTATATAGTGTACAGAATAAAATTCTGCATGTAATTAACATTAAGATGTATAAGTAAATAAACAAATCTTAAAGTGGTGTTTAAAATTTTTATACAGTGTATAGAAGAAAAGTGTGTGTAACAATAACAACAAGATTTATGTGTAATTTAAAAACAAATTAAGTAAGAGGAGTTGTTTGTCGTCTAAATTAATTACTTTCTCTACTTGTTTTTAAAATTTCATTTTTATTAAGTTGGATACTTGAAATGTTATATATATATATATATATATATATATATATATATATATATATATATTAAATTTATATGATTATTATAGATATACTGTTAATTTGTATAGTATTTAATTTACAGGGGCTTTTTTAACAAATGTTAACTTTAAGTTCTCTCAGGACAGTTGAACATAAGAATCCCATGAATTTCTTATTACACTGGTGTGCAAAACTTAAGCAACAGGTGGGTTTCAATCAAACAAAAACAACTTTTATTGAACTCATAGTATCGTTACTCATGACTGTCTATCCAAGATGAAGAACAAGATGTTTCTTAATATGGGATATGGCCTCCCCTAACTGCAATAGTCTCTGCATACTCAGAACCAGGTGATCCAACATTTCTTGCGGAAGGAGTGCCCATTCCGCAATTAGCATCTGTTTGAGTTGTTGGTTGCTCTCCAAAGGATGTAAGAATGCTGCAATGCTTCTCCCTAAAGCATCCCACACATATTCAATGGAATTTAAGTCAGGGAAGTACATTAGCCAGTCCATTCGATGGATATCTTCATTTTTCAGTAGCTCCTCAACAGTAAGAGTATGATGTGGCAATGCACTGTCTGTATTACTGTGACCAGATGCCTTCACAAAGGGGGCCTATTCGCACGTCGTCCTGAAAGCTGCCTCACGTCGAAAGGTGGATTCCAACGCCACCTTTTACAGTGGTGCAGAGATCACACAACTGGACAACTGATCAATGGAGTCTTGTCTTCTTAATGGATGAGAGTCGGTTTAATACCAGAAGCGATTCTCAACGTGTTTTGATTTGAAGAGAGGTTGGGACCCGGGTTTATCCTAAACATCAAATAAAGACACCTTTGTGGTAGTCCTGGAGTTCTTGTCTTGGGAGGCATTATGATGAACGGGCGAATTGAGCTCCATATTTTCGACAGAGGTTCTGTAACTGGGGGTCGCTATTGTGAGGAGGTTTTCCTTCCCCATGTGTTCCGAGGTGCCATTAACCCAGAACTTATTTTTATGGATGACAATGAACAGGGACACCGGACTATTGCTGTTGAGGAGCTACTGGAAAGGGAAGATATCACTCGAACGGATTGGTCAGAGTACTCCCCTGATGTAAATCCCATCGAACATGTGTGGGATGCTTTGGGGAGACGCAGTGCAGCCCGCTTGCAATCCTCCGGAGAATACCCAACAACTCAAACAGATGATGATTGCGGAATGGGCACTCCTACCGCAAGAAATGTTGTACCAGCTGGTTCTGAGTATGCGGAGATGGTGCGAAGCAACCATTGCAGTTAGGGGAGGGCATATCCCATATTAAGGAACATCTGCTTGTTGTTATTCCTATTGGAAATCATTGCGTCATCCTTTACGTACATAATACTATCCCTCATTACTGAATTTCATGTCTCTCAGATGATTTCTCGTGGAGTTATGGCAGAACCCGACCTGTTGCTTAAGTTTCGCACATCATTGTACATTTCAACTTTTCATACCTATTATTTCACACTAAAAGGTCTGAAATTATTTTTGTAGAAATTTGTTATACATCTCTTTATTAAATTTAAGGTTATTAAATACTTAGAAAAGTAATACCTTTTAAAAATATATGTGTATATTTGTTAGTTAAGACTGTTCTCATTTGTGTACATCTTTACAAGAAATAATTTTCACACAAATGTTAATTTTTAAGTTTTTAATGAAGAACATACTTGTAAAATTGAATCTAACAACAACAACAACAACAAAAAAAAACACCATAAGGTTAAGCCCTTTTTATGTTTCTAAAACATGTTTATAATTTTACCCCTTTTTGAGGGCCATTTTAACGTGTACTTAGCTCTCTAAAACAAAAAAGAATATTCTCATAACAAGAAGTTTAGTTCAATTATAAGAAAACATCATAATATTAAAATGCTGAAAATTTTGTGCAAAAATATTAAATGGGTTTTGAGAAATCTTGCTAACAACATTAAAAATTTGCACTCAGAGAAAAATCAACATAAAGTAATAAGTAAACAACGTTCAAGCACTAGATTGTCTTTTATATTTTTAATCATAACTTATAAACTAAGCGGAATTTGTTTAAGCAGTTTATTTTAAATGCGTAGAACAACTCAATCTATAACACATATATTTTTAAAAATCAAAAATTTTGAAGGTTTAAGGGTCTTGAGACCCTTTAAAAGACTTTTACTCAATGGCTGTTTTTCTCAACTTCCACGTATTCAAAATTTTAAGACTTTTTTAAAATTTAAACAAGGTTTTTAAAATATTTACAGAAATTTTCTATAGTGTATAAAATAAATGCTTGGAATAAGATGCTTATTTCTTTTTTATATACACATAAGAGAAACTGCTAAATTTCATTGTTTATTAATGTACTTTTTTATATAAACATATGAGAAAAATTGCTAAATTTCATTGTTTCTCAATGTATTTTTTATGTACACTTCAGAAAATGTTAAATTTCCTTGTTTCTCATTTTTTTTTTTTACACACACACGAGAAATAGCTAAATTTCACTGTTTCTCAATGTACTTTTTTATGTACACATAAGAAAAGGCTGCATTTCATTGTTTCTCAAGGTACTTTTTTTATGTACACATAAAAAAGTGCTAAGTTTCATTGTTTCTCAATGTACTTTTTTACGTACACATAAGAAACTGCTAAATTTCATTGTTTTTCAATGTATTTTTTTATTTATACGTATGAGAAATTGCTAAATTTCATTGTTTTTCAATGTACTTTTTTATGTACACGTGAGAAACTGCTGAATTTCATTGTTTCTCATTGTAATTTTTTATATACACATATGAGAAGTTGCTGAATTTCATTGTTTCTGAATGTACTTTTTTATGTACACATGAGAAACTGTAAAAATTTCATTGTTTCTCAATGTAAATTCTTATATACATAAACGAGAAATTGCTAAATTTCATTGTTTCTCAATGTACTTTTCAGTAAAATATTTTTATCAAATATAATTTTATAGATATTTCAAAACCCATGCACAGTTTTGTATAAAAGGCTTTAATAAATTTCAATTTGCAGCAAAATGTTAATATTTAAAATAGTTATATTTGAAAAAACTTCGAAATATTTTACAAACTTTATATTTTAAATGAAATTTTCACACAGATATTGTTATCCTATATAAGCTTTAAATGAGTGTAGAATATGCCAAACAGTTACAATGCTTACTATGTACTTATCAGAAAAATTTTGGTTTGATATAAAATTTCTGTGTAAGGAATATCAAGTAGCTGCCAGGTGACAGTACTTGAGGTGAACTAAGTAAACCTTGTTATTTTGAGAAAAGAGACTAATTTTGAACCTTGTCGAGAATGTATTTAGTATAACTGTGATGAAGCATTATGAAAAATAAATAATGATGTATAATTTAATAGGAGTAAGAGGAATTCATAAAGTGTCCATATCAGATTTTATATCCCCTATATAATAATAGACTAAATTATCTGTCCGTCTGTCTTCGAATTTATGAAGCGGTTGGACCTGGAATGGATACAGACATCCATAATGGATTCTTGATGAATTATGGTTAACAAAGTTCGAAATGCACCCCTTCCCCCCTTTTCGAGCATTTAATGCCATTATTTCAAGCCCTATTTCCCCGGTTAAGAGCAGGCGATTAAATCTATCAATTTGTCACATAATAAATAAATAAAAATAGCATTTTTTTTCTAGCATTATGGCGTTATTCCTTTAACCATCTCATTTAATCATATCTAATTTTAAATGATTTAAATATCGTCGGGATTATTTTCATACGTTTTATCACTGAACTTAGATAGGACGTAAATAATTTTCTTTTATATTTGGCTTAAATTATAGATTAGGTACATATGTGCTGAGTTTAAATTTAATCATCGATTATTTTTGCTGCAATGAAAATTTTATCACCGGTATTAACAAATTCTATCTACCTCCAGAGTGTAGTGGAAATGATAGTTTCCTTCCTTTACTTGCATTAATTGCTGTGACAAAAAAAAAATTGAGTTGAATTTAACGATAATTTCGACGTAGCTAAGAAAACTTTGAATTATCTTTCTAAATGAGTTCAACGTCATTCTAAACTGCATTCAGAGTATCAGAATACTTTAGAGGAGTTGATAAACAAATTATTGATCTTGTACCAGATAATTCTCAGCCAAGAAAACAAACCATTTTTTTACCTGCGTCATAGGGTACTTTGGAATTCTGGAATATTAAAAATTTTACCCATCCCGTCATATGACGGCTATGTGCTAGTATTTATATATATTTATTTATTTAATTATTTTTCTAGGGAAGTTATGAAAAACTTTTTGTTGAAATTCAGGTCATTTACAAACTTTTCATATATTATAGTCTAGAATAGAATATAACAATATTTTTTATCCACCTTAGTAGCTACATGATCTTTTGTCTGAATCTTTTGCCGGAAAGACAAAAGCTCTAGAATTTGGCAGAGATTCAGTAAGACCTTGAATACACCTTGAAGGCATTTTTTTCAGACTTCAACGAATTTCACTAAAACAGGGGTGAGAAACTTAATAACCATGGAGTGATAAGTTTCACGCATGAGCCCATAAGTTACTAGCCGTACTCATTCCACATAGACAAATTTAGAAAAAAAGAGGTATGGATTAAATTTTTGCTCCCATAAAAAGCTGTATCTGCAACATGTAAGGAATGAATACTACATATTTGAAAAACCGAAATCTCTTCCCGTATTTGCAAGTTATTTCAAAACATTTAATCATCTATTTAAAATTATTTTTAAAAGTTTAAAAAATTCAATACATTTATTATTTTGTATTATAAGAACTGTACATTTAAAAAGCTTAAAAAAAAGAAAAAAACCTTCCCTCCATGACGCCTGGCAGGGGCTTGAACTCACTTAGCTCCCCAAGTGGCAAGACTGCTGTTGTATAACAATTTAATGCAGATATTTATAGAAAATTCAAAGAACATGTTTTGTGGTACTCCACTATAAGCTATTGCATTCATATATTTTAGTTTACAAGTATTAAATAATCCGCTTTAAATGGATTGCTTCATTGGAAATCTTCAGCCATTTATCCTTTTACTGTTATTCAACGGCAAATATTTTGATTGTAATTATAGTGTGTCTTCAACAGAGGAGTTTGGATCTTTTTTGCTATATTTTGTACCGCATAAATTTGAGATCTTGAGTAATACCACTGTTCCGCTACAGACCGAATTCCATTTCCATGATACATACATAATATTTAAACAAACAGTAAACAAGCCCTATTATTCCGAAAATACCGTTCTTCAGTACCCTTAGAGCATCTATTTTATATTTAAACCATCTACTTTGATAATACTTTAAACAATACATTTACATCCTAGTGCGCTCGAAAGCAGTCTTTAGTGTGTAATAAAAAAGGTCCGATGTTTATAGCTGCATACTGGGCTTAAATTATACAAAGAACACTAAGCGTGCAACAAA
This sequence comes from Pardosa pseudoannulata, assembly GCA_032207245.1. Classification (NCBI taxonomy): domain Eukaryota; kingdom Metazoa; phylum Arthropoda; class Arachnida; order Araneae; family Lycosidae; genus Pardosa; species Pardosa pseudoannulata. The sequence goes on along the minus strand of CM063511.1, from coordinate 142,820,021 downwards.
ATTGCGTGAAGACATGCTACGAAAAAAGACCGGTAGGAAGGAGAAATTCGAAATAAAAACACGATGTGGCACAATAAAAAAATGCTGTAGAAAAATTTTCAGGAATATATTAGTCTGTATACTGCCAAACAGTTCTGTAAAAATCGAGCAAAAAAAAAAAAAAAAAGACATTTTTTATATTAAACTTTGTGCATATTAATTTTTGTAAATGAATATACAGATGTGTTTTTATTTCTTTGCTAATTCCCTTATACATTTGCATTAATTTAAAGTTAAAAAATATTTCCCATGCTTTTCAAACAAAATGTTTTTGTTCCCATAATATTCGTTGAAACGAAGAAAAAAAACTTAGAACTACTCAACAGTAGACGTCTGGTACTAAAAAATTTCTTAACTACTAATTTTTTATAAACCATTAAAATAAAGTTTAATCATTAAAAAGGTTTTAAGACGAGTACTGTAGAAATATAAGAATAATAAGAAAACTGATAGAAAATATTAGGACCATGAAAAAGAAGTAAATGAAAAAAAATTCACCGAACAAACATGCCACATTTTTTCAACTTGTGTTTTTACAAGGATTAAAATATTGTTTAAAATTATTTTTTTTTCAAATTAAACAATCAATAACATAGAACAGCAGAAGAACAAGTTCCTTTACCCTAAACACCATCACGCATATAAACTTTTAAGATAATACTATGGAGCCATCTATTTTCTCTTTGATTATAACACATTGTAGTACAATACCAAACTAATTACAAAATTATAGTGCAAATGTTTTTTGAAAAAATAAATGTTGAAATTAATTTTATACAATTTAACCCAAATTCTTTTATTTTATCACTGACATATAATTCATAAATTTTGTCTTTTACATCAAGAGAAATTATTATCATTTTTCAATACGTACTTATTTTTTTTTAAAATGCTGATCTAAAAATAGATCACTGTTCGGAGGATATATTTTAGCAAATACACCAATCATTAGTACTTTAATAACGTGGTACATCGAGCCAATAGATAAAAACTAAATGCATTTTCTTTTAAAAAACGTTTATTTATGCAGAATTTCACAATAGTACAGAATGTACTTAGTAAAGTTTAATTATTTTAAATAATAAAATTTCAATGTTTCTACAGTATTGTAATTTGAAGAAAATTCTGCATAAATTTCATCGCACTTCTCAATGGGGACTTTTCTTACCCAATAGACAGCGTCTTTTGCCCTTTCTTTGTCCCATATGTGATCCCTTTATAAAAGCGAACATCATGACTGAATTAGCTTTTGAGGATGAAGGAAAATGTAAGGTCGACCTTTCAAAACTTTTTCCGATTCCCAATTTTAGTTTTACAGCAACACCTTCGAAATCTTAATGGCATAGAATCACCTTTATGAATTTTCTGTGTAGAATACTTATGACTAACATATCATATGAGTGCAAAGACACCAGTACCATATTTTATGTTATTTCCAAAAATTTAATTTGTTATTAATTAGAAAATATTTTTAAAAGTTTAAAAATATACATTTATTTTTATGCATTTTATTAAAAGAGTCCTGTACAAGACCTATCACTAAATCTTCTACAAAAAAATAATACTTTCACTTGAAAGAGTGATAGCCAAAATATATCAAAACCCTATAAATATCTTATATCTTCTTTAGTGATAATTAAATCATTTTTTGACATTTCATAGAAAATAGTCTCATCCACAATTACGTTTTAGTTTCATCAAAAAAAAGTTTTAAAGCAATGATGCAAGATGCATTGCAAAATCTTCATTGCCAATTTATCTTTTTACTGTTATTCCGACCATTTGGTATAATTGTTTTTTTTCCAAACAATTTTTTGGCTTTTCTGTTATTTTTACCTTTTAAACATTGAAGGTAAATCTATTTATCACACTCATATTTTGATATTACTTCTAATTTTACAACAATACCATTTACAAACAATGTAACTTATCATCTATTCCTCTTCATCTGTCAGTTCATCTACATCAGTGGATAGCAATAATATTTTAATTTGTTCAGAAAAAGATAATCAACTGAAATACTATTAAATACCAACTCATTTTTTCATCTAAAGTGTGAAAAAACATAATATTACCAGGGTCAAAAAAAAAAGGCCCGAAACGCCCAGTGATCTATTTCTAGATCAATAAACACTAATTTTTACTATTTATATTGTAAATAACATCGATGATAGCTACAATATGAAAAATAAATCGCCAAAAAAAAAAATTTAACTTTCGCTTATTACATTTCAGTGTTTATGCTAAAAATGTAGAAAAAAAAAAAGAGCGATACAAACTTTCTCTTATCGCTTTAGTTCAATGATATAAAAAAACAAGAAAACATTGTTTAACAGCATGCCTTTTTAATATAGAATTTTTTTAAGTCATCTAAAAAGATTACCAAGCTATTTTAGCGATCTAAAAAATAAATCACTGGGCGTTAATGTTCCGCATAAAAAAGGGAAAAAATCTTGTCAGCTAAATTTTAAAATTGAAATAAAGATTTAACCAAGACTACTCCCAGTAGACTCTTGGCCTCGACTTGTTCTAATTGCTTCTATATACTATTATCTTTTATATTTTGACTTTTCTAAACAAATACCACCGAAAGTTTAATCATTAAAAAGTTTTATTATGACAATACTTTATTAAAATATAAAAAATTTCGTATTAGAAATATTAATAAAAATTATTTTGAACTGTAAAAAGCAGTTAAAGCTCAAACATGAGAAATCCATGTTATAAACTTAAAAGCATTTATTTTCTTCTTTATTTAACAAAATAACGATGCAGTTTAAAATTACTTACATAAACACTAAATAAAAATGCAAAAGTGTATAGCATTCTTTGGGTCTCTGTCATAATTTAAAGTCTCTTTCTGAGAAAAATATATAAAACAACGAAATGCATGTTGGTGTCTACAAAATCTATAAGGCTATTGAATTTTTAAATAGGTGATTTGTGTGGAAATTAATATAACATTGAACATTTAACCACATGAAAAATAAAAAAACAGTTTCAGATAATTTTTATCAATTAATTTTTTATCTATATGAACACTTTTAATAAGGCATATTTCCAATGGTGCAGACATGTGATGGGGAAGGGACTTTCTTGAACAATAGACTTACCCCCCTCCTAGGAGTTAGATTTTCCTTCTTTTTTAAAGCATTTTGAATTTATAATTACTAGAATACAAATTTATTTAAAATTCACTTTTCATACTCTTCTGTTAATCTTTTTTTCATTACCTAAAGATTGTCGCTCATCGATAAAAGAAGTCGATTTTTCCACAGCGGAAATGACTGGACCGCCTGTTGACCAACCACCCCTGAATCTGGCGAGCACCCCTAAAGGTTTAGTATTGGTATAACACTCTGCTCTCATCTAAATGCCATTCATTATGAATAGACTTGATGCCTTCAGCGGCCAAGAAAAAACTGTGAACACAGTTCAAATTAAAACGTAGTGTTGTTCTGCTTCTCTGAGTTATCAATTGATTTGTGTCATAGCATTCATGAAAAGAAAAAAAATCCCGATATTTAGTGCAACAAACTATGGGAGAAAGACATTTGAAGCAATATCTTAAAAGAATTAATCGAAGTAGTCTGGTTCTATTTTATCTAGGGATTTTTACTAACGTGATTGGCAAAACTTTCACAAACTGCGAGTAAGTGAACGTACAACAATTATTCGAGAGCAAGTTAGAAAATGACTGTGTGAGACAATCTTGACAAGTTGTGTAGACAAGATGTGTGAACAAATTTACTGTTCACTTGATAGGCTTCATTATAGTTAGTTCAAATTAATTTAATTATTTAAATCTTTAATAGCACAAGATGGAAAAATTGGTGTCACAGATATTTCAAAGAAGTTAATGCAGAAACAAAACTTTTTTTTTAGTTTGATTGTCTCTTTAGTTATAATAGTCTTTTATTTATCATTTATAACCATGCAAAATGTTAACATAAATACACTATCTGATTTCTATAAATTCAGGCATATTCAATTGCTCCCTTGTTCCAATAATAGAAAATTCAGATATAAGCTGGGCAATAAGCGTGCTATTCCTATCTTATTTACTTTTATCAGTAAACTCATCTTAAAAACTGGTTGAGTATCATTTGAATTTTTTACCTGTTTCTCCATAAAATTTACCAGTTCTTCAAAAACTACACCCTTACATATATAAATGGTGTTACTTTTAAATTGTGGTTCATTACTACAAGACTTATTGTACAATCCCGCTATACATATGGGTATTTCGCTTCCAGAGCAATCAGGTCACCTCTTTAAAATTTTGAAATTAGAACACTATTTTAAAAATACTCTATCACACTCAACTGTAGTCCGAAGTCCTGAAAAACAGTTGTCAGTGTGTACATTCGGCTAGTGTGATAAGGCCACTTTAAGACTCTTACTTTAAGAATGTAAAAGTCGCGTACATTTTTAACAAGTGTTGTATATCCAAAATTACGTAAAGCTAGGTTATTATTGTTACCGGTATTGAAACGAACAACTCAATACTGGTACTTCAGCAGAGCAAGATTCTAGTAGTGATTTCCATGAGTACTGTAAAGTTACAACTGTAGATGAAAAGTAACTGAAGTTCCATATATAAAAAAGACAAACTATTTAAAAACGAACATAAGTAGATTTACTTTAAATCTTAAAATAACAACACATTTTACGAAGTCCGCCTACGGGCCGGGAAAAATGCACAAGTGCAAAATTCAATCCAAAAGTTCTCTTATATACCCAGCAGCAGACATCGTGTACAAATTAACAGAATCATGCGGCTTCTTCCCCTACTCACCCAATCTGAAAATTACACAGACAGTACCTGCCGAGTGAGAGTTGAAGTCACATTTTCGTTTGCCGTGCAGAAGTCATGACCAAACATGCAGCGAGAGTCAACTCCCTTAACAAATGACGCTTAAATTGGTGGTAAAATCTGTCTCGGTTAACTTAAAAAAAATTGCCGGGATTTACCGGAAGTTGAGAAGGTGCCGATCCGGTTGCAACTTTTAACAATTATTATTTTCAGGACAGATAAGATATTTATCACTTGACTTGGATGCAAATTGACCAATCAATACTTTTTTGACTTCAGGCAAATCACTCTCGAATACTAATCTGATAATTAAATAATCAGCGACTTTAAAAATAATTGAAAAGCTGAATACTAATGTACTATACCATGTTTAATTCAACTTTTCATTGAATATATCACTTAATATACCACATATAATTCAAATTTCATGTTTTAGAAATCATCAGTTTAAATCTCTCAAAGCTCACTTCCGTAACATGACTCCCACTGACTTTTCAATTGAAGAGTAATTTGTTTCAATCCACAAAATTCGGACGCATTAAAATTCCTGAGTTATGTACATGGTGTTAAAAGTAATCCTTGCTGTTGTAATATGATCTACAGATTTGCATCATAATATTACTAAATGACAAGATAAAACATCCGACTTACTTATTTTAAGAAGTGAAAAATTAATGATATTAAAACCGACTCAGTTATTCGATTCTTTTCATGAATTCAATATGAGAGATTTGGAAGAGAGTTTCAGGTTTGAAGAATAAAATATTCATGAACAATTTTTTGTTTCTTGTTTTATCCCTTGCGTTACTTTCTCTAGTCCAGAGGAGTTAGGGATCTTCCCCTCCCTTTTCGTGTTGTTAACACGCTATTTTTATCATCCCAGTGGTTTATCCGTATTGTAAGGAAAACACGAAGAAAATATATAAAAAAGAAAGAAACATACAGGAAGCTGCAAGGATCACATTATTCAGAATTTATGTAAAAGACTGCAGTTAAAAAACGATAATGTCTGGAAGTAACACACATTTTTCAATTGCAAAATAGTAAGCGGTCTTTTAAAATTTAATGTGATCATTTTTCACCTTTTTGTCACATTTCAGCATTCTTCCTGTGTATTGATAATGACATTAATACAATGCAATGATATTTACTGTATCCTTTATTTAAACACATAACTGATATGATTTATACTCAGAATCAGTGACGTGCACAGGTTTCTTTGAGGCGAGGAAGGAAGTTTTACGTAAGTGCACAGTAGACAGATAAACATTTGTACATAACGCCCTTGCAAAGGCGTATTATATCGTATTCTGACTAAAATATTATACAGGTACCAAATTATAATACACATGTATAATCTTTATGTTGAAAATAAAGAAAAATCATGGACGTTTTTCAGTCTATTGACATATGGGAGGATCAAATAAAAGGTTTATTGTCTTCTTCTTCTTCGCCTATTCCCAGAGTCCAGCTGTGCTAGACTAGGTCCATGATTCCAAAAACCCTGAGTAAGTCCAACACCACCAATGGATCTCCAAGGATATCCTGATATCTTAGCCCCAGGCACTCCTAAATGTGAGATGGTGATGCCTGCTCAGAGGAGCATTTGGTACAAGTCTCGAAATCTCTCAAACCGTCTGAGAAGGTCATTGTTTCGAGGTGTCTGCTGAGGAAACGGGAGATTGCAGTCTGTCCTTGCCTCTCGCATTTAAGTGCCAAAGAACCTCCAGGTCGGTAGTACCGATACCATTGATGCACTGGAAGAGTAGACCATACTACCTGTCCACTCAACTTAGCTTGTGAATAAATATCTGTGTAGGTAACAGATTCAAGTGGAACTAATACCTCACTGGCTTTTGCTTTGGCCATAGCATCTACCATTTCATTACCTTCTAGATCTACATGGGAAGGGATGGATCCACTAGGTTTATTGTAGAAATTGTTGTTGGCTTGAAATATGATTAAAAATTATCTGGTAAAATTCAGCTGTTATATAATTTAGTTGTGACGTAATTTCATCCAACTACATAACTTCCTCTCATTTATGATTTTCGTGAATATAAATCTTTAAAGTAGGGAAAAAACATATTTAGACCAAAGAATTAGAATTTTATAAAACTTTTACGTAAAATCTACATTAATTATGGTACTACAAAGATGATACTTAGAAAAATAAGTTCCCAAGAATTTTCTGAAGCCATATGGATATCTGATGGACTCCTGACCTTTTCGAGGTAGACGTTGGAGTTACATACTGGCAGATACACGCTGATAGATTTTAAACTGTATGAAGCTTAGATTCTAAGAAATTACCGTTTCCAAGTTAAAAACACACAAAGATACAGATATTTTTCTTTCATTTTAACAGAAAGTCTGGACTTTAATCTACTCTTTTGTACAATTTACATTACTATTAAGGGAATTCCCGTATCGTAAAACCAGCTTTTGGAATTCCACTCTCATAAAAATCAGCTACTTGGCTGAACACTTAGTTTTGCTCCCCAATCAACAATTTCAAGCCCCAGGTGAGACAAACTGACAATAATTTAAGTGTTGTGCTCCTTATCTATGGAGGACCTGAAACTTTGTAATTAAAGATGAGATGGTAGAACGTCTGGTCACTCTAACGTTTCCCTGATCTTTCTGTACAAAATTTTCATTAATGACAGAAATCAGCTCATTTCATTATTTATCATTTATATTTGTTAGGCCCTTTTTAAAGGCTCTATACATTATCTCTGTATGTTTCTCTATACACTGATAATCCGAGTAATTTCAGCCCCATTCACATATTTTGCATTAGAAAATGGATGAGTGTATTTAGAAAGACTGGCAGTCTTTCATACCCAGCGGTCTTTGGAATTGACATGCGTATTCATGGTGCGTGTTCCACAGCTCAGCAGGTGCCGAATTTCAAAATGGTGCTTACTAAAAAAACATGCTTCGTATTGTAAATTGAATAACTGGTACTAAATTGTGTCCATGGAATTGGCTCCTTGAACACTAAAAATTCTTACAGTTTTATCCAATGGCAATTCACTGGCAGCCAGGCCTAATGGAGGGCAAAAACGATCTATATTTCCACCATGATCTTGATATAGGTTCTATTTGACTGGCTGGTTAATATGGAGTACTACGTTCAGTTTTTGACTTCATAAGGGCTTATTACACCTCATACTGTTTAAAGCCTATTTCGTACTATTACGAACTCGAATACTAGAAGCAGGTTTTGAACCCACGGACTAAAGGGCAGCTCCCAGCCTATTAGAATATTGTTCAGCTTCATCATTTGAATCTACCTAAAACCTTGTCAGTTTCTGACTTACCATGCTGAGTTTTTTTCAAGACTCATCCAGCCAATTCCGAATGCATAGCAAGGAGACATACAGACTCACAGAAGATTATATATATATATATATATATATATATATATATATATATATATATATATATATATATATATATATATATATATATATATATATATATATATATATATATATATATATATATATATATATATATATATATATATATATATATATATATATATATATATATATATATATATATATATATATGTGTGTGTGTGTGTGTGTGTGTGTGTGTGTATAAATAAAAAAAATCCGATACTTAAATGCAGAATATAAATCAACATAAAAAATTTAACACGATGTCTTAAAAAAATAAAGGAAAGGGATTAAAACGAACCATTGTATTCAATTTAATACATTTTTTATTTCCCTATTTTTTTTATTATTTTTACTTTTATTTTTATTTTACAAAATACCATTGGAAAATATATTCTCCTATTTGGGCTTAAAAGGATTCGGGGCCACAACTCTTAACTTCGGTACAATCATAGTAAATTAAGCCAAATTATTTTATAATTAAAATGTGATAGACACCACATATCACTGGAACATTAATCAAACAAGGAAATGTTCACAATTTATACTACCAATATATATTCTGATTCACTCACCCATATAGGTGTTGCCATTTGAAAAAGTAATAAAAATAATAAACTTCTTCAAAAACTGTAAATAAATTAATGAAATTTTACAATCATTTTTTGGTTGAAATGAAACACTAGCTATGTTAGGCATTCTCCGTTACCGAGTTTTTCAGGACTTCCAGTACACATAAAAGTCTGCAAACGGTAAGAGAAAAGAAATGAAAATTAATAAATTATTATTTCTGTTATATTTAGAAAGTAATAATGTACACGTAGTATATTTACAATACACGATGACTTTCGAAAGTAATATTACTTTGTCTTTATGCTATATTTGAAAAATTACCGGATTTCTTTTGTGTATTCATTATTTTGTTGATAATTTGTTTTGTTGAAAATTTATGTAAAACTATAATTTAGATTAAAAAAAATGTTTCTTATATATCTACATTCTTAAGAAACCAAATATGCAAACTTTGTTCAAATCTGTCAAAAATGTGAATTGTAAAATGGACAATCAAAATATTTTTCACCATGTATATATATATATATATATATATATATATATATATATATATATATATATATATATATATATATATATATATATATATATATATATATATATATATATAGAGAGAGAGAGAGAGAGAGAGAACAGAGATAGATAGATAGATAGAGGGTGATTATAACTATCGTCCACACTTTCAAAGAACCACGGGTCAGAATGACTTAAAATTTGAACTGAATATACTGGAAGAAGATGGAAACTAGAATGCTTAAAAATTTCCACATTGTATCAATAGATGGCACTGTAAGCGGTAGAACGAAAATGAAATCAGTTACAAGTCTCATTTTATAATGATTTACTGTTCAATGGGCTTGAGTGTTTTGGCTGTTCGACAAAAAAATACCTCATATCCCGCATTTGTATAACACGTTATGTGTGTTACGTATGAGTGTCTTTCAATTTGCATAGTATGCAGTTTATAGCGCTCTCTATTGATACATTTTGGAACTTATTTTCCTATGTCATACCGTTTCCAACTTCTTCTAATATATTCAACTCAAATTTGATGACATTCTGACAAGTGGACAAGAGACTTTAATTATAATCACCCTGTATATATATATATATATATATATATATATATATATATATATATACACATTGGACTCCGCTTAATGTGATCAGTGTAGGACACTATAGTTTTGATAACAATAAACGATATGCAAAATTAGATAAATTTACTTTCCCTTTAATTCACACCTTAAATTTATGTACTGTATATTATCCTTTAACACATCAGAATTGTATACATAATTAAAAGTGTTCATTTGTTGACAGTCTACATTTTTTGTTAAGAAGGTCATTGATAAATTGTTCTTAATCATAATGTTTTATAAAGTCATCGGATTGGTATTGTACTTCACGTTTCAACACTTTCAATGCATTTCTTATTTCAGCACTTATTGGAGGTAGCTTAATTTCAAGGGATTATTCATGTGGCTCATCAGTTCAATCATTCGTCTATTTTCCCATGACAATCTGACAGATTTCAGATTATGTTCACATGGAAGCTACTGGAATGTGTCTCCATATTTTCATTTTGTATATTTCTTCTAGTAAGATCATCACGAGTTTTCATAATTTTGCACAATAGAGGTTGAGAGAAATGTCGCAGTGACTCATTTTTGGTAACCTGTCATAACGATATTAAAATTTTGATCTTTTATTTTAATAATAAATCAATTCTCTTTCTGGCTTCCATATTCACAAGCTGCATGTAAGCGAGTGAAATTCCGGGGACGTGTAATTTCCCACTCTTTTGTTCATTTCCCATTTCCGTAGGTGGAAGAGGAAGAATTCTCGGATATTCAAACAGCAGCGAAGGGAAAGGAACGAATAGGTTCCTTTTGAATACATTGTGACTATTCCTTTGCCAGTTAGTTCGGAAACTGATACCATTAACCGATGTAATGATCACATAAAGCGATAATTTTAACACACAAATGAATAGAGAAATTCGGGACCAAGTGATTTCAATAACAATAAGCGATTTTTAACATTAGCCACGGTCACCTTAATCGAAGTCCACTGTTTATATATATATATATATATATTGTAACGAATTCTCGTTACATTAAATTCTGATACAGACTTAACTAAAACCTCAAGAAAAGACGGCATGATGTATAAGAACAGCAAACGTGCCTTTTGTGAACTTTCGAACTGGGCTCTTCTTTGCATAGTGAAAGGCCGTTGTTTAGCGTAGAATGGATGCTGAATGGAGAATTGTTGACATCTCAATCATTCTGTCTGAGACATTCTTTGGGATGCTAGCGAACTGTATCCAGTGTTAGTTTCAATGGCATCCCGAAGAAAGACTCTCATAATACAGCAAGTCCTCTACATTGCAACAATACTACAAGCCACAATACTTTCTTATCTTGTTCGCCAAGGGGTTGTCCAAGGACAACGCGAGATTGCTCTCCATTACTGCAAGCTTCAATGACACCTGCTGGCGAGAGAGCCGACACGCGTTTTCCCCAACACGTTATCAACCATCTGTCCGATCAGCTGGGACGAACATTTCTTGCAGGCAGACGACTATATAAGAGGAGCAGAGTTCGAGGCTCAGGGAGGATTTTTGACCGATCGAGTCTGGTGTGTGAACTCATCGGCCCAGATTTCGAGGAAGCGACTGAGAGTATCCTCCCCCACCCTTTCTTTTTCTCTTAGGAAGCTGATGTCCTGCATCGATCATTCTTTATCATTGTAGATATTCATCGTTTCATCTGTAATTTTATCATAACTTCAATATCGTGTTTGTTAATAAATATCATAGTCTGTACGTAGGCCTCCGCTATCCTTTTTTTGGGCTCACTTAGAGCCCCAGTGCGCTACAATATATATATATATATATATATATATATATATATATATATATATATATATATATATATATATATATATATATATATATATATATATATATATATATATATATATATATATGTTTGTGTGTGTGTGTGTGTGTACAAACAAACAGACTTTCTTCCAAAATACAAAAAGAGACTTAGGGCAAACACCAATCATACAAATATATAAAATACTGTATTGCGTGAAATCAGTCGTAAGATACATAAGTAATTCATATAATGTGTATTTGTGAGCACCAGGGTCACATTTCAGGTACTTAAAAGTTAAAAAGACTGATAATTGTATCTACTGCTAAATTGATTCACAATGACAACAGACAGCCATACCAGGAGTGAATTTTAGAATCTATTGCAGGAAGGTAAATTATCTCTTGCTTAGTCAGCAGCAAAGTAACTAAATAAAACATGAGCTACAGTTCGAATCTTATTGCAGTTTTTTTTTATAATTTGATTAATTAAATGATTTGGTAATGTGTGTACAACAAAATATTATGCATGAAGTTACTTTTAACACGCTTCTTGGTTATTATTATTTTTTTTTTGAAAAAAATGTGCAGAAAATATGAGTATGACTTTATAAAATAGAATATATAACCCCTTGTTTTATAAATTTATCTATACAGTTTTATTTCCCAATATTTTTTAGTTAAAATATATCCATTTTAAAATATGCAGTTTTCTGAAACCCAGAAATTCTTTTATCAATTCAAAAAGGGAAATATAAAGTATTTTTTTGCCAAAATAGTTTTTGTCTGCTTTCAGTACATAATAGCTTTGAAATACCTTGAATTGCTATAGCGTGCATTTTTTCACTCGGTGTAAACGTACCATGTTAAAAATACTCGCATTTTCCGCATAAAAAATTAATATGAATATAAGGATAGAGCATTTTTACAAAATTATTTATAAAGGATTTACAACACAAAAGGTTTTTTTTTTAGCAAGAGACTAGAGATTTCTTGGAACATGCTTCGATTTCTTCTTTCCACCCTTAATTTGAACAGATGTTGCAGGCGATAGTGTTTTTTTCGATGACTATGCACGCAAATCCCTACGCAGCTATGTAGACGTTGTTTGAATTTTTCTAAATAAATTAATATTATAAGCTCGTTTTACTTTCCATAAACACTTGATGTATTTGAGGTTGTAAATATTTACAATATAATAGTTAAAATCTCTTATTTCTGAAAATAATGATCAGATGATCATGTTGTCATTGTTTTTCTTACTTAACTCAAGCTATTAATATTGATTAAAAGAAAACAACTTATTATAGTTGTTTTATTACTGATTATTTTTAGTTTATAGTTTGGTTTTATACTGTACGACATATAGGTGTCTTTACACTTTCATTGTGCACTGTCACTTTGAGAACAATGAGAATAAAAGAAGAAAAACTTTCAGCCATTTATTAATAATGAAGATATTAAAAGAAAGCAACCAATTATTGCTTTATATTGATTGGCCGAATATTTTTTGTTTATAGTTTAAGTTTGTAGTTTTATACACTTCAGCATAAAGGTGTCTTTACACTTTCCTTGTGCAATGTCACTTTGAGAACAACAAGAAAAAAAGTAAAAGAATGTTGACATCGTGTTTCTTACTAAACTTCAGCTATTTATTAATAATGTAGATATAAAAAAAACCAATTATTGTTTTATATTTATTGGCCGATTATTTTTCATTTATAGTTCAAGTTTGTAGTTTAGATTTATACTCTGCAGCATAAAGGTGTCTTTACACTTTCGTTGCGCAATGTCACTTTGAGAACAGTGAGAATAGAAGAAGAAGATATTATTGTCATCTATTTTCTTACTAAATTTCAGCTATTTCTTAATAATGAAGATATTAAAAGAAAACAACCAATTATTGCTTTCCATTAGATGGACGATTATTTCTAATTTATTCTTTAATTTTGTAGTTTAGTTTTATACACTACGGCATAAAGGTGTTTTTACACTTTCGTTGCGCAATGTCACTTTGAGAACAACAAGAAAAAAAATAAAAGACTGATGCCAAAAATGCTCTTACTAAACTGATGCTCTTACTAAACTTCAGCTATTCATTAATAATGGAATTAAAGGAAAGCAACCAATTATTGCTTTATATTGATTGGCCGATTATTTTTGATTTATAGTTTAAGTTTGTAGTTTGGTTTTATACTCTGCAGCATAAAGATGTCTTTACACTTTCATTGCGCAGTGTCACTTTGAGAACAATGAGAATAAAAAAAGAAAGTGCTGTTATCGTTTTCTTTCTAAACTTCAGCTATATATTAATAATGAAGATATTAAAAAAAAACAACCAATTACTGTTTTCTATTAGATGGTCGATTATTTCGATTTATACTTTAATTTTGTAGTTTAGTTTTATACACTGAAGCATAAAGGTGTCTTTACACTTTCGTTGAGAAATGTCACTTTGAGAACAACAAGAAGAAAAAAATAAAAGACTGTTGCTATTGTTTTTCTTACTAACTTTCAGCTATTTATTAATAATAGAGATATTAAAAGAGAGCAACCAATTATTGCTTTATATTGATTGGCCGAACATTTTTATTTATAGTTTAAGTTTGTAATTTGGTTTCATACTCTGCAGCATTAAGGTGTTTTACACTTTCGTTGCGCAATGTCACTTTGAGAACAATGAGAATAAAAGAAGAGAAGACTGTTGTCATCGTTTTTCTTACTAAACTTCAACTATTTATGAATAATGGAGATGTTAAAATAAAGCAACCAATTACTGTTTTATATTGATTGGCTGATTATTTTTATTTACAGTTTTAGTTTGTAGCTTGGTTCTCTAAAGTGTCTCTACAATTTCGTTTCGCAATATCACTAAGAAAGCAATAAGAGAAAGAGAGTAAAAGTCGGTTGTCCTCGTTTTTCTTACAAAACTTGAGTTTTTTTATTACTAAAAGATATATTAAAAGGAAGCAACCAGTAATTGTTTTATATTGATTGGTCGATTATTTTTGATTTATAGTTTAAGTTTGTAGCTTGGTTTTATACTCTGCAGCATAAAGGTGGCTCTACACTTTCGTTGGGCAATGTCACGAAGAAAGCAATGAGAGTAAGAGATCAAAAGTCTGTTGTCCTCGTTTTTAGCACTAAACTTGAGTTACTTATTAATAATGGAGATATTAAAAGAAAACAGCCAGTTATTGTTTTATATTGATTGGACAATTATTTTTCATTTAAAATTTGTAGCTTGATTTTATACTCTGCAGCATAATGGTGTCTCTACACTTTCGTTGCGCAGTGTCACTAAGAAAACAATGAGAGTAAGAGAGTAAAATTCTGTTGTCCTCGTTTTTCTTATTAAACTTGAGCTATTTATTAATAATGAAGATATTAAAAGAAAGCAACCAATTATTGCTTTCTATTAGTTGGTCAATTATTTTTGATTTATTCTTTAATTTTGTAGTTTAGTTTTATGCACTGAAGCATAAAGGTGGCTTTACACTTTCGTTGCGCAATGTCACTTTGAGAACAAGAAAAAAAATAAAAGACTGTTGCCATCGTTTTTCTTACTTCAGCTATTAATAATGGGAATATTGAAAAAAAAATAACTAATAATTGTTTCAAATTGATTGGCTGATTTTTTGGGGTTATAGTTTAAGTTCAGAACTTGGTTTTATACTCTGCAGCATAAAAGTGTCTAGACTTCCGTTGCCCAATGTCACTCCGAAAGCAATAAATATAAGAAAATGAAAGACTTGTCATTGTTTTTCTTACTAAAATTGAGCTATGTATTAATAAAAGGAATATTGAAAAGAAGTAACCAATTATAGTTATATATTGGATGGCTGATTATTTTTGGTTTATAGTAGGAGAATATTGAAAGAAAGCAACTGATTATTGTTTTGTATTAAATGTCTGATTATATTGAGTTCATAGTTTAATTTTATACCCTACAGTATAAAGGTACCTCAACACTTTCGTTGCACAATGTCAATTTGAGAGCAATGAGAATAAGAGAAAAAAAAACATGATCACATCTTTAGTGCTTTTCTGACCTAAACTGAACTATTAATGAACAATTGTGATTTTTAGACGCTTTTAAACCTTTGCTATCCGTCCCAACACTAGTTTGAAAGAAATGGTAATAAAGAGAAATAAAAGAATCTCGATTATTAACATGACTAAACAGTCTAACATAAGCTTTTAAACAATAATTAAGATATTGAGAGAAAGGTACTAATTATTGTTTCATATTATAGAGATTGGTAATTATCTAGTGTACCAGCATTTGGTTTTACAGTCTAGGAATTAACTCTTTAGTTTTGAGGTCTTTAAGACCTTTATATGCTACAAAACACTATTTTCTGATAAATCAAATTAAAAAAATTAAAAACACTAGGAAGTTTTGACTTTATTGTTTCCGTCACAAAACTTGAAATATTAATTAGTTAACAAGATATTAAGATAAAGCTATGGTTTTATAGAGATGATCGTTTACCTACTGTATTGGACTCTGATTTTATATAGCTTAAAGTTTAAATTTCTTGATCATCATAGCACTTTCAAGCCTTTAATTGACTACAATAAAAAATCATATAAAATATTAATATTATCTGTTATATTACTATCGATAAGATTAAAAAAAAACTTTGTCAATATATAAGATTAATACTATTTGCGAGTGTATTGTTGCATTATCTATAAAATGTATTAATTTGCACTCTGATGAAAATATATTTAGCTTATTTTTAATCATCAGTTAAATATGATTTCAATCTATTTCCTCTTTTTTTCCAATCTAAAGAATTTTGGATTTCTTATATTAAAAAGATTTCAATATCCTAGAGTTATTAATAGAGTATACTTAGCAAATCATTGTAATTTATGTAAGTTAATACCTGTATTTTAAATTAAATTATTTTGCAGACCTTAAATTGTCACGAAGATTCGAATGAACACACCGTTTAACGTAACAGACTAATTTATTGAAGCAAGGTAGCAACTCGCAACTTTACAAGATCGAGAAGTTGCCTACAACTAGTGGGTATCATCTTTTATGCCAGCTCAGAATATTCGAGAAATAACTAATTTACATAATAAGGAAAGACCTAGAATGTTAGAGAACATAAGTCAACAATAAATATCATTAAGTTAAAAATCCATCCTTTGGATCAACCGCCATTGCGAGCACCAAACCCACAAACTTTGGATCTGGATCTCGTGCTCTGACCATTCGGCACAATGAGCTCGTTGGCAAAGTTTCTTTATGTTACAATATAACATGGAAATTTTCTTTTTAAAATTGCAATATATTAATTGTTATCATTTTTTACTATAATTTATTAAAATGAATTACTTCAAGATTTTATAAAAGTTCATACAGATCTTAAATTTCTTACAATCATGTTTTGAAGTGTTTAATGAAGTATTTAAAGACTTACAGTCTGGAAAAATAAATACACTTTCAGCCTGCATAAAGATAACTATAGAAACTATAAGACCCACTAAATACAAAACTCTAGCGAATTCTTCACTGACTTTTATTTCCTACATACGAAATCTCTTCTAATGCTTTTAGATAAGTTTGATATTCTCAGCCATCACAGAAAATCTAAAGGTATTTTCAGTTCAATACATAGCAACAATCAAATCCAACATATCTTGCTACCAGTTTGTTTCTGACACCACATTTGAATACAAAGCAATTTCTGTCTTAACTTTTACGTTTTCAGTATTTCAAAACAAGAAACTTTCAAAACATCTCTTAAAATTTAATTTCTGAGGACCTATTACTTTCGAAAGGAAAAATGTTAAAAATTAAATTGAAGTATTTCAAAGCTGTTCTTTAAATAACTCCTAGTCAAACCAAGAGCATTTCAAACGGAAGAGTTAAGACAAGTTAAAATGCAAGTTTCGGCTTAAAGATTGCTTTCGTTGTTTCTTTACATTTTGTTCAGTGAATGTCAATGGGAAAATGCTTTAGACAGATATTAAAATGAATCAAAGCAATTTATCGATTTTAACTACTCTATTTTATTTTAATCATTGCTTAAATCTCGTTACCGTTAAGTAAATTGTTATTACTCTTAAAACTCTTCTAAATATGTGGTAACTCTTCAGACGCAAATAAAAATATAGTAATTGTTAATAATTAAAGCATATTTTAAAGATGCAGTTGTGCAAAAAACTTCTAATAATCTTAAATAATTATTAAAATTTTTAGTCACAACTTATTAGGTCTCTCTTATGGTTTTTTTTTAAAATTATTCTTTACCATTACTCGTTACCATTAAGTAAATTGTTATAACTCTTAAAACTCTCCTAAAATGTAGTAACTCTTCAGACGCAAATAAAAATATAGCAGTTCTTAATAATTAAAGCATATTTTAAAGATGCAGTTGTGAAAAAACATCTAATAATCTAAAATAATTATTAAAATTTTTAGTCAAAACTAATTATGTCTTTCTTACGTAAAAAAAAAAAAAATCATTCGTTACCTTTACTCGTTACCATTAGGTAAATTGTTAACACTCTTAAAACACCTCTAAAAATGTAGTAATTTATTAAAATATTAATCTAATAATTTATTAAAATATTTAGTCAGAACTAATTATGTCTCTCTTACGGTTTTTTAATTATTCGTTACCATTACTCGTTACTCGTTACTTGTTACCGTTAATTAAATTGTTATAACTCTTAAAACTCTTCTAAAAATGTAGTAACTCTTCAGATGCAACTAAAATATAGTAGTTGTTAATAATTAAAGCATATTTTAAAGATGCAGTTGTGAAAAAACTTCTAATAATCTAAAATAATGATTAAAATTTTTAGCCACAACTAATTAGGTCTCTCTTACGTTTTTTTTAAATTATTCGTTACCGTTACTCATTACTCGTTACTCGTTACCGTTAAGTAAATTGTTATAACTCTTAAAACTCTTCTAAAAAAGTAGTAATTCTTCAGACGGAAATAAAAATATAGTAGTTGTTAATAATTAAAGTTTAATAATTAATTAAAGTATTAATTATTTATTAAATTAAATTAAAATATTAAAGTATATTGAAATTAAAGTATGAAAGTATATTTAAATTAAAGTAATAAAGTATATTTTAAAAATTAAAGTATATTTTAAAAATGCAGTTGTGAAAAAAACTTCTAATAATCTAAAATAAACATTAAAATTTTTAGTCACAACTAATTAGGTCTCTCTTACGTATTTTTTAAAAATTATTCGTTACCGTTACTCGTTACTCGTTACCGTTAAGTAAATTATTATAACTCTTAAAACTCTTCTAAAACTACAGTGACTCTTCAGACGCAAATGAAAATATAGCAGTTGTTAATAATTAAAGCATATTTTAAAGATGCAGTTGTGAAAAAACTTCTAATAATCTAAAATTAGTATTAAAATTTTTAGTCCCAACTAATTAGCTCTCTCTTACGTTTTTTTTTAATTATTATTGGTACAGATGGACCAATAAATCTATGGATAAAATAATGCCTCGAAACCGTTTAATCACAAAAAAAAAAATTTATTCATGGGTTTAATTGCATTTGTAAGTTCGAACTCAATTCCTTTTATGTCGTTTTCTACTGCTAAAATGTTTTAGTTTTAACATATTTGCTCTATTAGTTGGGAAAAGAAGTTAAGTAAGCCTAAGACTAATGAAAAGCTAAATTATTTGTTCCATTAGTAAATTAACATATAAAGTCAGTTGTATGTCATTTACATCACAGTTCTTTGATAGTATTTAATATAAGCCATGGGGAAAATGGTGTAATATAATACCATGGCAACCCTTGAGAAAGAGAAAAAATGAAATACTAAATCAATATCTCCTTGGTGCCTATTTATTATTCAAAGTTGAGACTTCTTCAAGGTTTATTTTAAAATTAAACCTTTAGTGAGGGAAGAATACAACAGGGAAGAAAGATCAATTATGATTTTTCCTCTAGAATTAATTAAGAAGGATTAGTCAAATTTAGGCTTTAAGAGGCTTTAATTATAATAGGTGGCTTATTAGCCATAAGAACTTTGAATATCTCTTTCATATCAAATGTACTTTGGAAAGAGTGCTGATCAGCGCCATCTGTAAATTAAAAAGTTATATTTTTTTTGGCTGAATAGCGGTTTAACTGTCATGGAGTATCAAAAAAAAATTTTTACCAGCATATAGTCCGTCATATGACGGAATCAGTAAAATTTTAATTTTTCAGAATTGTAAAATACCTCAAGAGGCAGGTAAAAAAATGGTTTACTTCTTGGCTGAGAATTATCTGGTACACACTCAATAATTTGTTTATCTTCATACTCCTCTAAAGTCTCCCGATACTGTGAATGCAGTTTAGAATCACGTTCAATTCATTTAGAAAGATAATTCAAAGTTTCCTTAACTACATCGAAATTATCGTTCAATTTTTTTCCCATAGTAATTAATGGAAGTAAAGGAATGAAACTATCATTTCCACTACACCCTGGAGGTAGATACAATTTATTGTTAATACCGGTGATAAAATTTTCATTGAAACAAAAAATAATCGATGATTAAATTTAAAATTACCACATAAGTAGCTAATCTGTATTAGAGAATTTATATTTATTAATATTATATTTATTTAAATTTATTAGTTTTTATTTTATTTTATTTATATTTGACTTATATTTTGATTATATTATTTTTATTTATTACTTATTATTTTTTATTATTTATTTATATTTAATTATTTTTAAATCTTTGTATTTATTCTTAGATGTTCCTTATAGATTTTTAGTGCATATTTCTATATAAACTAAATTACATTCCAAAACCACCAACTTTCTTACATTTTTATATAGGCTATTTAATAGTAAGGATGAAAACTTCACATCAAATACTGTAAGGAATTTATTCCTTTCCTTATTACAGGATTTATATTTATTAATATTATATTTATTTATATTTATTATTATATTATGTATTATTTTATTTGTATTAATATTTATTTGATTTTTATTTATTATTTGATTTATATTTGAGTATATTTTGATTATATTATTTTTTTATTTACTATTTATTAGTTTTATTATTTATTTATATTTGATTATTTTTATATCTTTATTTGTACTTATTCTTAGATGATCCTTATGGATTTTTTTAGTACACATTTCTATATAAACTAAATTATATTCCAAATCCACCAAATTTCTCACATTCTAATATAATCTATTTAATAGTAAGACTGAATACTTCACATCAAATACTGTAAGGAAGTTATTTCTTTCCGTATTAGAAGATTGATATTTATTAATATTATATTTATTTATATTTATTATTATATTACATATTATTTTATCTGTATTTATTTGATTTTTATTTATTATTTGATTTATATTTGACTTATATTTTGATTATATTATTTTTATTTATTGTTTTTATTTTTTATTTATATTTGATTATTTTTATATCTTTATTTGTATTTATTCTTAAACGATCCTTATGAATTTTTTTAGTGTATATTTCTATATAAACTAAATTGTATTCCCAAACCACCAAATTTCTCACTTTCTTATATAGTCTATTTAATAGTAAGGATGAAAACATCACATCAAATACTGTAAGGAATTTATTCCTTTCTGTATTAGAGGATTTATATTTATTAATATTATATTTACTTATATTTATTATTATATTATATTTATTATTATATTATATATGATTTTATTTATATTTGACTTATAGATTGATTATATTATTTTTTTTACCATTTTTTATTATTTATTTATATTTAATTATTTTTATACCTTTATTTTTATTTATTCTTAGATTATCCTTATGGATTTTTTAGTGCATATTTCTATATAAATTAAATTATATTCTAAAATCATCAAAACTAATTTTTATTTATCGAATATGTATATATAAGGAAACACTTTTTTCTGTTTAGATTCCTCAAGGAAATTGAGTTTTCTGCCGAATTGTTAATGTATGATACTTCAATGAATTTTCTTACATTTTTAGCTGCAACACAACAAAATTATTAAAAGTTATTTTTGTTCCTTCAATAGGTAAAAAATATTAGTTGAAATTTCAAAAACAAACACCATTTCGCAAAGAAATTACACAAGAAAAATTCATAAAATTCCCTCATTCCGTTATAGATTATTTAACAGTGAGGCTGAAGACTTCACATCTAAGGAGGGATTTTCTCTCTTTTTTTCCCCTCCCTACAGAGATTGCCATCGGAATGCGTTGCCTCGAGAAATCAAAGGGGGAAATGAGAAACATGGTGTAAGAACACATGATAAGTAGCATGAAAGGTTTATGACAGAGCAAGAAGAACACTGCCTTATCCCTCTTTGCACTCAGTCACTGCTTATCGGCATGAAAAGGAGGGAATTTTTCACCCTTCCTAATCTTGAAACTCTGTTTTAGCGATAAATCATCAGAGATCTGTCAATATCTCTTCTAAAACTTTCCCTTTTTTTGCCCGAGCTGTGTTAATGAAGTCCAATACTTTTTATGACGTAGGGGGATGGGGTACATATTTTTTTCTATTCATTCCCTATCTTCGGGATGCAACAAGGAGCCGTTAAATAACGCTAAGATATCGATAAAAAAATATACCCACAAGTGTTCGGCTGAAAGATGTGGCTCGCTAGAGATAAGGAAAGAGGTAAAAAAAATTGCAATTTTTTACCTTGAATTAAACAAGCACGATACGGCAAAATATCGATATTTATATTGCCCGCTTTGAGTTTTCCACGAAGAAACTATTGCTCATAATAAGAAATTCATTTACCTCCATATTAATAGCAAGGGCTTAAATTTGTGATTATGCCCTTCTTACACAAACTTTCAGATAAATATTCCTTGTGATCGAGAAATTTCAAGATAGATATAGATTTCTTTCATACTGGTCTGAAATTTAACATACTCGTTTTTTATTTAATGATTAACAAAATATATCTTTTTGTGCATTAAATACTTTTGTTTCCATCGATTCTAAATGTAAAGTTAAGGATCTGTGGGTAGCAAAGTTTCTATTGAGTTGTAAAACATTATTACCTTGAATGAAAATATTTCATACCTTTATGATTATCTTTATACCATCATCATATGTCATTATATCCAGTAATGCTGTTTAAACTGTGAAAGAAATTTAAAGGTAACGCATCATGTTTAAAATACTAATCATCAGTTTCAACTCAAGAAAACTCAAGATTTCTCGCAAGAAATAAAAGTTGCTGGTACTAACATAATGAAGATATAAGATAAGAACGGGTGAATTTTAGATAATTAAGGTAATGAATTAAAACATTAAACAGTTTAATCTGAATTTCTAAAAACTATATTTTTTGTTGCATGTTCATATAGTAGCGGACATAACTGCTATATTGCATTTTCTCAGTTGAAACATACTTAAAAAAGGTAATAACTCGTGATGTTTTAATAGCTCATCCACGATTGAGTGTGAATGATTCCCTGGGGTAAAGAGTAAATTTTTGACTAACATGTGTTACATTGGTGAATTTATTTCCTGTCTTAGTTATGATACTCACTTTGAATAAGTCAATTCTTAAGCTGAACGATCAGAAGACATACAGCAGCAACAAACTGAAGACCAGTACGCCACGACAGCAACCACAATAAGAAAATTCTTACGGTGACCAAGGCTATATGTGCCCACACAGCAGCAGACTACCTGAATAACCAGTCACCACGACATAAACCACGAGAGTTATAGAGCTGGAGTTGACCTACGAGAGGTCCGCCATGGTTCAAAGCTTAATGTGGTCAACTCCAGTAAGGAACAAGCACTACAGAGGCAAGTTCTGGCCTACTATTGAAGACGTAGAGGAAAAGATCACTCAGTCACCCCGGGTTCGTGAAGCCCGTACAGTCATAAAGGAAAGTGTCCCTGGGGACTGCAGCAACCACAATAAAGCTGCTGCTGACTTACAAGAGTTCCGTCATGGTCCGATTTTAATTTTGTCTATTTATCGGAAAATGATTGCTATCGAGTCACCCGATAATCATAAATATCATAAAATGATTAGTACTAGGTCATCCTCTGATCACAAACGTCTGGAAATGAGCAGTAAGATAATTCTTCTGTATACTGACATGGTACCTAAGACCACTCAGCGAATTTTCTAAAAACCAGTTGCCACGACAGCAACCACAACAACTACATAGCTGCTGCTGACCTACGAAAGTTCCGTCATGGTTGGATTTTAATTTTGTCTATATATCGGAGAATGATTGGTATCGTGTCGCCCGCTAATCAAAAATATCATAAAATGATTAGTACTAGGTCATTCTCTGATCACAAACGTCTGGAAATGAGCTGTAAGATAATTCTTTTGTATACTAACCCAGTATCTAAGACCATGCAGTGACTTCTCTGAAACACCACGATGTCTTCCACGACAGCAACCACAACAACTACCTAGCTGCTGCTGACCTACGAGGTTCCATTATGGTCAAAGTTTAATGTTGTCTAACCCAATAAAGAGGAAACTCTACAGAGGTAAGCTCAAGAGTACGAGGAAGAACAGAAGATCCAGAGCACTAGGGCACCTCGGGCTCAGAATATCCGTATATACTTAAAGGAGGTATACCCCTGAGAGGTCTCTCATTTAGCACTACCCAGAGGGTTCATATGGCTTGTTCTCGTTTCCGCTTGTTTCTGTGGGAATTTTTTTTTTAATTTGATGGAAAAATTTAATTTATATCATATACTTCAAAACTTATCTTGCGAGTACGTAAAATCCATTTCTTTTCATTTGGTATATTTTTTAAGTTATATTAAAATCTATTATGCAAATCTCTTATTAAAATCTGTATGCCAAGCTAAATTATTGTTTTAAAGTTAGAGCATTAATATCTTTAGTTCTCTTTGGGAACAGTTAAAAATGGTTTGCATAATTTCTATGTTATCTCAGAACGGGTTTTCCTTTTCAGCGGTGGTAGATGATCAAACTTTAAGCAATCTACCATTTTTTTAATATTAGCTATTATATATAATTTTGTCATTCAGCTCGACATTTTATGATTTTTCGAGTTTTGCACATAAATTTATTTTTTCGGCTGATACATTAACTGAAATCGTAATAAATAGCTTTATCTATTATAAAGGTTCTCTTCACAGTACTGTGTTTACACGTAATATCAAATAAATCTCTTTTTACGTAGTTTTCTTTATATATATATAAATGATATCTTTTAATGTTTAAAATGACAGCTGATCACCAATGAAGCTGTAACATTCAAAGCTCTTTAATTTTTAAATGTTTTTTGCTCTGTAGTCTATAACTTAGAATAAATATTACCATTAACTAGCATATAGCCCATCATATGACGAGAACAGTAAAATTTTTAATTTTCTAGAATTGTAAAGTACCCTATAAGGCAGGTAAAAAAAGGGTTTGCTTTTTGGTTGAGAATTATCTGGTACACGCTCAATAATTTGTTTCTCTTTACTGACAGCATGTTAGTTGCCAACTTTAATTTATCTTGTCATTATACGTGATAGGATGAAAAGGAGACGTTTTAATATTGACAGTGATTATTTAGTGATATATAGGAATGATGTCCAAAATTTAGCGATTCGATTGCAAAACGTATGGTTATGTTTAAAAAAATAAACACAAAAACGAACAAACGTCTTAATTTTCAAAGATATATAATTTAAACTCTTAAACTCTAGATATTTATTAGTTCTAGATATTTATTAGTTCGTTAGTAATACACTCCTAAGCTTTTATAAAAAGTATTTGTTGTTAATACCAGTGATAAAACTTTCATTGAAAAAAAAATCGATGATTCGATTTAAAATTGGCACATACATACCCAATCTATTATTTAATACAAATATAAAAGAAAATTATTTACGTAATATCTAAGTTCAGTGATAAAACGTACGAAAATAATGCAGACGATATTTAAATCCTTTAAAATAAGAAATGATTAAAGGAGATGGTTAAAGGAATGACGTCCTAATATTAGAAAAAAATGTTACTTTTAACCTTTTAGTATGTGATTAATTGATAAATTTAATGTTCTGTTCTTAACCGGGGACAAAAGAGCTTGAAATAATGGCATTAAACACTCGAAAAAGGGGGAAGGGGTGGATTCCGAACTGGCTTTGAATTTTGCCTAACTCTAACTCATCAAAAATACAATAGGGATGCCTCTATCCATTCGAGATACAACCGCTTCATAAATTCGTGGACAGACGAACAGATGGATAGACAAGTTAGGCTATTATTATATAGTAGATTTACCAGCAATTAGCCCGTCAAATGACTGGATCAGTAATTCTTTTTAATTTTCCGGAATTGTACAGTATTTTATGAGTCAGGTAAAAAAAATGGTTTATTTTTTGGTTGAGAATCATCTGGTACACGCTCGCTAATTTGTTTATCTTTATACTCCTCTAAAGTCTCCCGACACTGTGAATACAGTTTAGAATCACGCTGAATTCATTTAGAAAGAAAATTCAAAGTTTTCTTAGCTACGTAAAAATTATCGTTAAGTTCTTCCCAATTTTTTTTCAGCAGAAATTAATGAAAGTAAAGGAATGAAACTATCATTTTCACTACATCCTCGAGAATGATAGAATTTGTTGTGAATACCGGTAATAAAATTTCATTTCAACAAAAAATAATAGATGATTAAGTTTAAAATTATCACATATGTACCTAATCTATTATTTAAACCAAATATAAAAGAAAACTATTAACATAATATCTCAGTTCAGTGCTAAAACGTATGAAAACAAGGCCGACGATATTTAAATAATTTAAAATAAGAAATGATTAAAGGAGATGGTTAAATCAATGACGTAATATGAAAAAAATTTTACTTTTAAATTTTTATTATGTGATAAATTGATAAATTTAATGTTCTGTTCTTAAGCGGGGACAACAGAGCTTGAAATAATGGCATTAAACACTCGAAAAGGGGGGGAAGGGGTGGATTTCGAAAGCTTTCGAACTCGCTTTGAATTTTGCTAAGAATAACTCATCAAAAATACAATATGGATGTCTCTATCCATTTCAGGTACAACCGCTTCATAAATTCGCTGATAGATGGACAGACAACTTAGGCTATTATTATATAGGGGATATGTAGTCAGGCAGAAATCCTACTATTTGTACAAGATTCCATGAATCCCGCTACTGACATGGATATTCTTAACCATTCGAAATTGCTTCTAAGTAGGTTACGGTCTCATTAACACTCGTGTATCGAAATGGTAACTCTACAAACCTGACCCAACTTGCAAAAATGACTTTAGCATTAACGGGTTGAAGAACTTAAAAGTTCCATTCTAAAAGAAACAGAACTGTATATCTTATGATAAATAAAAAAAACTGTATTATGATGAAGATTTTAAGTCTCGAAAGGTGCTATGTCTTCTTAATGATATTTTTGATTGCGATATATGAGCACTGGAAACAAGATACACATAAATTAGGATTCACCAAGACTAGAACGAGCAAAAGTTAAAACAGTGACGAGTTTTGGGAATATATAGCAGGGAAGTGATTAGTGCCGTTTCAAAGAATGCTGTTTCAAGCAATTAGGGAGTAAAAATGTTTGCCCAGAAGCTCAAAATTAACCTCCTGTGTGTTTCGCAGAGGGCAACCTGGTAAGTTTAAAATTAAGAAGTGCACAACTATATTTAAATTGAGATTGGGGCAAGATGAATGCATAATAGATGAGCAACTTACCGTCAGTTTAAAGATAGCTGTTTTCAGCAATTAGGGGGTGGAATTCTCCCTTAGCTGCTAGGAGTCTATCGCTTATGTATTTGACAAAGTGGGGGAGGGGGTTCAGAGAAATTTGGAATCAAGAATTACATCAAGTTTATTTAAAATAAGTTAGGGTAGCGATGAAGAAATAATTAGTGTTAATATGTGCTGCATTGTGTCGATGCTTTTAGAGTAAAATGACAGAGTCACATTTATCAGACTGATTCTATATATTTATTAGCAAAGCTTTTAAAGTAAACTAAATATTCAAAAACTAAGAAAATGTTATTAGCCATACTTAAGTCACGATTGCGAATATGCAATACTACAAATGTTGGAACCACGATAGCTCAGTCGGTAAAAGCAACGATCTCGTAACTGAGAGGTTGAGGGTTCGGATCTCGAGCCGGCCTAAGATCCAGGTCGTTAAAGGTGACTGGAGCAAGTAAAATATGTTCGTGGTCACAAAGTCCTCCAAATTCTCAATCAGTACTTCAGAGGGTGACAGGCCACGTCAATGGATCTTCCGCTTGGTACCTGCTTCAAAATTATTAGGGCCTACTTGAGCAAAGTTATTCTTTCACCTTAATTGTGCTGTTTGAAACGAAAGGTTTGGTTTGGTTTGGAGTTCTACGGTCTACTTTTTGCAACACGAGGGCTAATGAAACCGGGACCTACAGCTTAAAGCCGAACGGCTACGAACATCCATGCCAATATAGGGATTCGAACCCATGAACTCCGGTACCGAAGGCCAGCACCCTAACCAATCGAATATCGTTCGGCGAAACGAAAGGCGCACAACTTTATCTTAATAAGAGTAGCATATGGCAACACATGCTTGGTTTGCCTAAGTGGCATCAGAAAACAACAAGAAATGTTTTCTTCATTTTTTATTACTTTCTAGACTCCCTAGAAAACTAAGTTAACTAAGTGTGTATAGAATTTTTAATTTCTTGTACAGAATAAAAGGAATGGGGAAATCGGGAAAACTTTCAGTTTCTAGATTTCAATTGAAATACTCATTTTGTCCAATCCTGATTCTATATTGAATCATTTTGGATTGACATCTATACGTACGTACGCATCTCGCATAACACAAAAATGTTTAGTCGTAGAAAGTTGAAGCTTTATAGTTAATATGTTTGTAAAATCTATTTGTAGGTCTCTTTTTTTTGATTATAAAAAACTGTTATTCGTTTGGTTTGGTTTGCTTTGGAGCACTACAGTCTACTGTTTTGATTACGAGGGCTAATGAGACCGGGACGACAGTTGCAGACCATATTGAACTAACTTGGTGGATGATCTACTTTCCGAGGAAGAAATCTGGGATGGAGTGGCGAACGTGTTCTCCGGATATGAACCCAATAGAGCATGTTTGAGACATGATAGGCCGATGAATTGCTGGCTACCCCCCGCCCCTCATACTCTCCCAGAACTGGAAAGAGCTCTCCTGGATGTACATGTGTGCATACATATATATATACACTGTCTACCAATAAGTATTTGGGCACCTGTGATAGAAAAGAAGAGCTAACTTTATTCAAAATCAATAGTTGGTAGAGCCTCCACGAGAGGCAATTACAGCGTGAACCCTCCGGGGCATACTTTTCACAAGTCTTTGTATTACAGCTAGTGGTATTGTCTTCCCCTCTTATTGGAGAGTACATAAAAGTTCCTTCACCGATCTTGGACGGGTAGTGCATCCCTTAATTCGGAGATCCAACTCGTCCCCAGAGGTTCTCGATAGGGTTCAGGTCTGCGCTCTGGGCAGGCCAGTCCATTCGATTAACTCCACTTGCACCATACCAAGCCTTGGTTAACCGCAAAACATGACAAATGGCATTGTCGTCCTGAAAGTGACAGTGGTCCAACCCGTAAAACTGCCACAACAACAACAACGTATACATGCTCTTTGGTGTATGATCAGTATAATTTTAAGCACGAAAGCGATAAAATGCATTTGGGTTAATATTGACCTAAAAATATATCTAAATCTCATTAGGTTTATAAACAAAGAGGAAATAATGTAGAGTATTTGACTTTGAAATTTTATATTTAATAGTTTAGAACAGAATAAAAAAAAAGTCCTATTGGTTATAGAAAAACGATGAAAAAACTTTTAACACAATAACAGCTAATCAGTGGTGCAGGGAATTAAGAATTTGTGGTTTATAATCTTCCAGTAAGTATTGATGGATACATATATAATATATGTAAGGGTAGATGTATTAGTATAAAGACATGAGCTTTATTTGCATGGAAAATTCCTCCCTATGCCTTTGCATCAAGACTATTTAATTTTCTTGACACCGCTTTAATTTATTTATGGTGTTGTTTGCTTTGGGCTGGAGCGATACAGTCTACACTTTTCAACACGAGAGCGAACGAGACCTGTACCTACAGCTTAAAGTTGATTTCTAACGGCTACAAACATCCCTTCCACAGTGGAATTCGAACCCACGAATTCCGGTACCGAAAATAAAAGTCCAAAGCATTCGTCTTAATTTATTTATTTATGAGTGCTACATCAAAATTTAGCTCCTAGATAGTTAATAGATTCTATGATTGATATTTTAATAATTACATCTTAGCGATTTTGAAAAACTTAAAAAGCAATTTTTATGGTTTATATTTTATTTAAAAAATATAAAATACACCTTTTTCAAAAGGAAAATGTAATATTCACTGTATCGTCTAAAATTAAGTTATAATTGAATAATGTATTAAATTCTTTCAAATATAATATTTAGAATAATATTATTACAGATAATATTTAGAGCTCTTTTTCTTAAACTTTCATTTGAAGCACGAAAATTGATATGATTAAAGTAATAAATCTTTCACATAGCATTATTTTGAAATTTTGTTATAAAGGTTTCAACTTATGATTCATTTTAAGTATTAAAAAAAATCTTTTTAAAGTTATCGATGATGAAAAGTGCCAAAAACACAAAAGGCTTTTCCGCTTTTACAAGCTCTTTTTCAACTCGAATTCTTTAATTTTTTATAATCATAAAATTCTATCAAATAAATAAAACTTTAGGGCATTAATTAAATTTTGACGATCGATTCAAATGCAAGAATAGCGATTCTAATAAGCATTTTTGATGAAGAAATTAAAGGAATATTCTGCGAACCTTTTATTGGAAAACATCTCACTCTACTTTGCTGTTATTGACATATTTAGCAACTGCTATTGGCAGCCAACTGAGATTAAAATTCAAGTATTTCTCGAAGAATCCTAGCTTTTGTATTTCAGATATTGCTATATTACGCTACTTTTTGTGAATAAATTCATAAGAAGTTGCTTTTAGTAAGCTAAAAAGAAAAGTTTTCTTTAAATTTTGATAAATCTGAAAATGAAATATCTAAAAAGGAAAGGTTTTTGCACAAAATTAAATTAGCAGAAAATCAAATTTATACTTTGTGTACGAAGTAGGGGAAGTATTTTAATCCCGAAAAGAAATTATAAAATCCTAAAAAATTTTCTAAATACGTATAAATCAAAGATAAAGAGTTTTCTGCTAAAATATATACTTTGTGTACGGAGTAAGGGAAGTATTTTAATCGCGAAAAGAAATTGTAAGATCCTAATTATTTTTTGAAATATGTATAAATGAAAGATTAAGAGTTTTCTGCCCAAATATATACTTTGTGTACGGAGTAGGGGAAGTATTTTAATCTTGAAAAGAAATTATAAAATTCTAATAATTTTTCTAAATACTTATTAATCAAAGATTAAGAGTTTTCTGCCCAAATATATACTTTGTGTACGGAGTAGGGGAATTATTTTAATCACGAAAAGAAGATATAAAATCCTAATAATTTTTCTAAATACGTATAAATCAAGGATTAAGAGTTTTCTGCTCAAATATATACTTTGTGTACAGAGTAGAGGAAATATTTTAATGCAAAAAGAATTTATAAAATCCTAATAGTTTTTCTAAATACGTATAAATCAAATATTAAGAGTTTTCTGCTCAAACATAATTTGTGTACGGATTTAGGGGAGTATTTTAATCGCGAAAAGAAATTGTAAAATCCTAATAATTTTTCTAAATACATATAAATCAAAGATTAAGAGTTTTTTGCTCAAATATTATTCCAATATATATTTAAATAAGATTCTGATTTAGTAATATAATTTTAGACACAGAAAATTCATGTTTCTTTCTAAGAAACGTTTAAAAAGGCAAAACATATTGGAAAAACCTTGAGATTGTTTAAATTTTAAAGATTTTGAATAATATCGCCCTCTAAGGAATGAGAGATGTTTTAATTCGTCATAAGAATTGATACTAAGCAATAAAATTTATTCATCTGTAGAGATTGAAATACAGAATCACCAAATATATTAAATTGCGTTCAAAATGCTTATCATCGCCCTATGTAGATCTTTTCTCTATTTCAAAGAGCAGAAAGTTTTCAGAACCAAAAATTTGAAAGGAATTTTCAAAATGAGCAAAGGGGGGGGAATAGGCAAAACATATTCTTTCACAGGGAAGCAGATATCAGGTAAATGCAATAAAAAATGGAACAGACAGGTATTATAAATGATATGCCATGAAATATGATTGCTTTAGTGAAAAATCGCATAGACGGAAATCTTCTGAGAAAAGGTTCCAAAATTAAATCAGACAAAAAGTCAAGATTCAACTGTCAGAACGAAGTTAACTCGAAGTTTTGAAATCTTCCTCAATTGACCTATAACCTTTCAAACGCGTGTCCCTTCACATAAAGGGAAAAAAAATTGATTGCGTTATGATTCTGAATGCCAGCTTCTGGTCGTAAATTCAAAACCCATCCTTGATTCAGAAAACGAATATTGCTGTTGTGGACTCTTGGGAAAATAGAGAATATATAATTAATAAGAATGGCTATTTCATCTATAATTGTTACTTCTTGAATGTTCTATATTTTTACAAGAAAAAAATGAACAAGGTTTAATATCCCTTGGCATTTAATAGATACTGTGCATAAATAACGAATTATGAGATTTTGGAGAAGATTTTTGGTGTTCTTGCTTAGAATCCCAGAAAGGAATTAAAGAATCTTTTATTTGGTGAATGAAAACAGTGGACACTGTGGAGGACGAAGAAGAAGGGATGAATAATTCAGTAGAATATATAAAACATTTTAATAATATATTGGAACACAACTAAGAGAGGGGAAAAATAAGTTCAAAATGTTAGGAATAAATACGCAATAGTTTAAAAAATTAAGATGGTTTTATTTTGCTTGTTGAGTTAATTAGTTGCAGAAACAAATTTCTTGATTAACCTATAACTCAAATTGTACTATATCAGTGCTTCTGGAACTTTTAGCAGAAAATCTATATTTGGAGACTACATGGATGTTAGGAGAATAAAAAAAGTTCGGAGGGTGTAAAGTATATATTATTTGGGTACAAATATGATCACAAATATCTCGGGTTTAGTCCAACATTGCGAAGCACCTGATAGAGTGCAAGAATAACACATTTAGGTAGTACATGGTATTTAACCAAGTAAATAAAGGCATTCAGACACCAAAATGGAACCATAATTTTTCAAGGACCTCGAGATTTGATTGTGTGTTTGATTAAAGGTGGGGCACCTATGTACAAGGCTACCCAAAGTAACATACATCCTTTAGAAGAATCTCAGGCTTGTCCTGCTCCTCCAGAGGTATCGCTTGAGAATTTAGACATTGCGATGAAAAATCAACTTTACATGCCCCAGCACCCATTAATGAGCATGACATATCTTTAGCTAGTTGGAGCCTCGATTCCATTACCCACCGATTATGAGGTAGCTGCCTTTTCCGAATCTGTTACAGTGGCTCAAAAATTCAACACTTTACGTCTAATCGTATTTGAGTTATGGAAGAGACGTATGTGCATCAAGATGGAGCAATTCAAAATGTATTGATTTGGTTTGGTTCGGAGAGCTACGGTCTACTGTTTGGATCACAAGGGATAATGAGACCTGTACCTACTGCTGAAAGCCGATTCATAAAGCCCACAAACATCCATGCCACTGTGTGATTTGAACACACGAACTCTGATACTGAAGATCAGAGCCATAACCATTCGTCTATCGTTCGGCATTTAGTTGGTAAAGTATTAGACTTTAACCCAAATTATGTAATAACTTCCATTTTAGTGCTTCTGACTTTGAGAAAGTGTAAGCAAAAACTGCAAATTTGAAGTTTATTTCATGCTTAAAATGTAGAAAGAAAGTTTCCGAAAGTGTAAAATAACTCAAAATATATAAAATTAAAGACAAAAATGTTAATGCTTACTATTGTGTTTTGCTGCACGTGTTCTTTCAAAGAATACCTAAACATTTCCTTAGCTACATTAAGTACTTTGAATAAATTTTTAAAAATGTCACTTTTTTATGTTTCGTTAACTATTCCATTTCAACCATGCAAGCAGTACCGGAATAATGCAAAGTTTATGCAGATCACTTAAGAATCTCCAAGAGCTGTGATTTTATTGATCCTTCTAAAATTACCTTTTGAGTTCTTGAACTTTCAAAAACTTGCATATGTATTCAGAATGCTCTAAGGAGTTTTTCGAAGTAAAGGCACTCAGTACTTTTTGCTAAACAGTTATTAATATTTATTACTTATATTTCAATTAAATTGTAATAAAATTATATCTGAAATAGAAATATCTCTGTTGCTGGCATATATAACATAGTTTGCACTAATGTTTAAAAATTAAAGATCTGTTAGTAATTTGAAAGTGATTTTAATTGTAAACCTTATAATTAAGAATGAGAAACAAAAAGTTGACACCTTACATTTGCAGTCAGTCTGTATCAAACGAAATGGGAAATACACTGAAGATCCAAAACACTGGTTAAATTGCATTATATTGAGTAGGTCCCCCGCGAACTCGCAGAAGTGTCGTAACTCACACATGCATGGACTCGACTAATGTCTGACGTAGTGCTGGAATAATCGACACCATGAATCCTGCAGAGCTGTCCATAAATCCCTAACAGTACTATTAGGTGGATCTCTTCTGAACAGCAAGTTTCAAGGCATCCCAGGTATGCTCTATAATGTTCATGTCTAGGGATTTAGTTGGCCATTGGAAGTGTTTAAAGTCAGAAGAGTGTTCTTGGGGCCTCTCTGTAGCAGTTCTGGATGTGTGCGGCATAGTTCCCCAAGTCCATCGAAATGTACAATTATTTTCATTGGTCCCTTATCTCTTTATTTGCATACGCATGCCTATAACAGTTTTTTTTTGGCTCTTCAGTGTAAAAAGCACTTCAGTGTAACAAAAGAACCGTTTACAGTTTTAACGTTATCACATATTTATGTCTTTAATATTATAAATATTGCTTGCAATTGTCTTTCACTTGTTATAATATCTAACTGCCAGTGGTA
The DNA here is from genome assembly GCA_032207245.1 of Pardosa pseudoannulata. Taxonomy (NCBI): domain Eukaryota; kingdom Metazoa; phylum Arthropoda; class Arachnida; order Araneae; family Lycosidae; genus Pardosa; species Pardosa pseudoannulata. The sequence goes on along the minus strand of CM063511.1, from coordinate 142,785,183 downwards.
AAAATATATTTGATTCATTCTCGTACATGGTTATCCATATATTTTATTCATTACATTTCACATTATTTGAACGTCAACCCGCAATGGGAAACGTAGTCTCGTGGTATTGAAAAACTGGAACACTTGGTGTCAAAATTAACGAATAAAATTCGATTCTGAAAGAATTTTTATTCTTGGGTAATCATAAGGAGTTATCACTTGTACTATTCATTAAATATTAAGTTTCTAATATCTGTTATACAATTTGTAAAGACATATCATGATCCAAATATTTTTTACCTTACAGATCATCCTTACAGATTTAGTGTTGTTAGGCTGAAAAACTTTTTAACTTCATCATAATATTCAAAACTACATTCTTAGACAAATAAAAAAAACGCGTCAAGGAGTTATTCGAATGGGACGAAAATCGATAGATGTGATGTACATGTGCAGAAAAACAATGATTAAAATTTGATAAAAATTGGATGATTTACTCAAGTGATAGAGCTTCACAAAATGAAAAAAAACTCAGTAACGCGTTTGTCCACCTCTGTACCTTATGCAAGCAGTTATTCGGTTTGACATTGATTGAGGTGGTGGTGCGAACTTATTGGTAAAAGTAGTATTCGGCAAGCTGTAGCAACACGTGCAGTGTGGAGCCGGTCATTATCTTGCTGATGGTGAAATGTAATGCAATGATGATGGGACATGAAGGGCAACACAAAGGGGCGTAGAACTCGTCGACGTGTCGTTGTGCTGTAAGTGTGCCGCAGATGACATCCAAAGGAGTCCTACTATGAAATGAAATGGTACCCAAGACCATCAGTCCTGGTTGTCTGTCTGTATGCCGGAAGACAGTCAAGTTAGTATCCCACCTCTGTCCGGAGCTTCTCCTGACACGTCTTCGCTGGTCATCGGGGCTCAGGTCAAAGTGGGACACATCACTGAAGACTATTATACTCCAGTAAGTGACATTCCCGTTCGAATGAGCCCGACACCAATGCAAACGAACTTGTCGTTGTACAGAGGTCAATGGTAGTCAACGCAAGAGACGCCATGACTTCAGCCCTCTTTTTGTTAGCCGCCTATGAATGATCTTTGCGGACACTGAAGCCATAGTTTCACTTACAGTAGATGATAATGATTCATCTGGAACTGTGGGTGCCATTCTGACGATTCCTCTGTCCTCACATACAGTCGCTTCTCTAGAATGACCGCTCTCTTCTTGAAGCTGTGTTCGGCCGTGGTTCACACTTTATTTCCAACATCATCTACTAGTGGCATCAATCCTGCCCAAATGTCGAGCGATTCGCCTGTTAGATCAACCGACTTCTTTGAGCCCAATTACAAGACCTCTCTTAAATACTGACATCTGCTCATATAGTTCGCGCACCTGTTAGGTATAGTTACTGTCTACCTGAGCACATGGAATGAAATTCACAAAGAATTTATGACCTATAATCGAAATTTCTCCTCTTAAATAGCCTGCCAGTTGCGTTGAAAAGATACACTGCAGCGTTCATTCATTTACCACCAAATTTTAAAATATTACATTTTCGGTCGAAACTTGTATGCATATTAAAGGCGTGGTGTACCAGTTTTAAATTCATATTTTTAAATTTCCCAATTGTCAATTTAGATAATGTACATTATAAAGTAGAATTTATAATTTTTCAAGTATAATATATCTTATCTACATTTTAAGATTCAGATAAAATATTTAATCAGGCTACTGGATAGTATTTTCAGATATAACATAGACATTTACGAAGTAATAAATAGAGGTTTATTCAAAATCTTTAAACTAATAACGTTCTTCAGTATTTAGTAAACATTTAGCCGTCCAAATGAAGCTAAATAAAATATGTCTAAGAGAATATAATTTTGTACAAAAGTAATACAATACCATTTCAATTCTATTTACCATGAAGTTTTACTTCTGTATTGTACATCTTGCATTTCAAAATGAAAGTTTGGTATAAAAATCTGAACCCGCATTATATATTATAAAATATTATCTGTACACAGTAAAAAATATATTGCTTCAAAGAACACAAATATAATGCATTTTAATTAATTTTGACTGCTGAGTTTATACAGTTTGTTAGCGTATTGTGCTTCCGATATGTTTAGGTTCGAATCCCTAGTAAGGATTGTGTGTATTTGCGATTTGTCCCCTCATAGAGTGTGATGTTGTGCTAACGATATGATGCTCCTATAATAAAAAGAGCAACAAATCAGAGCATTGTATATTAAAATGCTAATGAAAGCATTGTGTCTCACATTTATAAGAAAATAACTCTTTTTGAAAGTGTATTGAATATTTATATATAAATGATAAACATTTATAAAATTAGAAAGTAAACCAATAAATTTCTACCTAAAGTTTACTTTTAACATCCTAATTTGATGATACAGTAATTATTTGACCTTGTGGAAAAATTAAATAAAGAATGGATTTAGAAAAATATATCTTTTTGAAAGTGTACTGAATATTAATATGTAAGTGATAAACAGTTCAATTTTAAAATTAGAAAGCAAACCTATAAATTGCTAATGTTTACTTTTAACGTTTTAATTAGATGATACACTAATTATTTAATCTATTAAATAAGGAATGGATTTAGAAAAATATATCTTTTTGAAAGTGTACTGAATATTTATATATAAGTGATAAACAGTTAATTTTTAAAATTAAAAAATAAACCAGTACATCGTTACTTAAAATTTAATTTACTTAAAATTTACTTTTAATGTTTTAATTAGATGAAACTCTATTTATTTGATCTTGTGGAAAATTTAAATAAAGAATGGATTTAGAAAAATATATTTTTGGACGTGTACTGAATATTTATACATAAATGATATACAGTCCATTTTTAAAATTAAGAAATAAACTAGTACATTATTACTTAAAATTTTCTTTTAACATTTTAATTAGATGAGACTCTATTTATTTGATCTTGTGGAAAAATTAAATAAAGAATGGATTTAGAAAAATATATCAAATAGAAGAATGGTAAAGGTTGCTTTCCCAAGAAACCAAATACGTCTCAAAACCATTAAATCAAATTTATTCTTTCACATCTTACTGTGAACACCGTTGTGTCTACTGTCTATGAATGATCTTTCACACATTTATCACTGTCTAGCATTTTCCGAATCTTGCATCAGTAGTATGTCAATATTTCTCTAGCATATTCACATCTCTGCCACTCAGCCTTAATGACATCTGATGTTTTATTTCTCAGAAAAGTTGCGTTTCTCTTCTTAGTTATATCGATATATAGAAAGGAATTCTCTTCTATACTTTTACACAAGAATTATCTCGAACAGAGGATATGTATGGCATGTAGAATAAAGTTTATTTTTCTTACTTCAATGCTTGATAAGGCTTTTGACTGTATGTCCGAAATTAAAATTAAATGTTATTTGTAGAAGAAAATAGAAAACAGTCATTTTATTAAACAAAACTTATTAATATAGCATGTAATTAAGTGAATCATTCATTTAAAAACTTCAGTAATTTTTTATATCGGTCAGTTAGGTTTGTGTTACACTAACACCAGTGTCCGTTCTTAAAGGGGAAACACAGTAAAAGATGATATCTTATATTTGAACTAAAACATTTATTAAGTACACTAATTATTTACAAAAATTATTTCTTGATTAATATCTATATATAACATTTCTTTACTCGACGTTTATCATTACAACAATTCATTAATTTCTTTTCTGTTGCGAGACCCAAGGTAATGGTTTATGAATAAGACCAAGTTAACCTCCACTAATTACAGGAGAGCAGGCTGTATGATGGTACTGGAATTCGGGTGTAAAGGGATTCGGTACTGGCATAGAAGCCGTTATTTTGCTGTACTTGTATGCTGGCATGCGGGTTCGGGACTCGATTGCTGGTCCGGGATCTCTGGATGTCAAGAAACTCTTCAATTCTGACTTAGACTCCCCTTTCTTCACTCTCTTTCCCAACTCATCACCTCGATTTTAACGGCCCCCTTTTTTCTTTGCCAGTCCTTTGTTGGTGAAATTTTCCCACATCTGTACCCCTTTCGGGGCTCATTAAAATAACCCCTTCTGTGAAAGCTGACATTATTTTTTTAGCCCCTGCCCCCATAACTCACGGTTACATCTCTGTGAGAGCTTGACCGTTACGCTTGTGCCATTCCGTGATCTATAACTCCTCTGCAGGAGTCCCTAAAACACGAAGTCAACAGCTGCACTTAAATTGTTCTTGGAAATTTCTTTCACAGCTGTACATGAACGTGCTGACCATCGTGGAAAAGTACCTCGGTTTACTTATAAAATACATCTGTGGAAAGAGCAAAACCCAATAACGATGGGAAGACTGAATAACGCTTCAGTTTTACTCTGTCATCTATTGTTTGATCAACTGAATATAATTAGCACTTCTGTTTTTAAAGTTTGAAAACATTGTGGGAGAAATAAATGGCCCATGGGAGGGTAAAATTATTTTATTAAAAGAAATCTTTATAACTTTTATAACAGTTAAATCTATTATATTCAAATTAAAATATACTTTGTCAAAATTTCCCACATTTAATAAACACGAATTAAGTAGAGGGGTTATTTTTAAGTTTTATCCTCGATTTTTAATTTTGATATTATGAAAAATTTAAACTGTAGTTTACTAAATAATTTTACTTGGCAACGGCAATATTTCCATTAAAAGTCAATTTTGCTTAGTTTCCGAATAGTTTTTCATTTTATTTAAAAACTATTTGCATGAAATTAAGTGGAATAGGAAGCCCAGTGGCGTTGGGATAGTGCTACGGGCTCCTACGACACAGGTCAGAGGTTCGATCCCCGCGCTGGGCAGGGTGAGTGAGCCTTTCATCCCTTCCGTGGGTAGATAAACTGAGGACCAAGCGTACTTGGGAATTAAACACTGGCGTTTCCGAGTAAGATTGACCACTTAATCGGAACAAATGTATCGCACCCCATGGTCCTTGGTCACTTAAACGAAGATTGGCACCGTAGGCCCTTGCCCACTTGGGCGTTGTGCCGAGGAGTTTAAATTAACTGGAATATTCTTTATATAATTTTAGTTATAACAAATATAAGATTTATTTGAATAGAATAGTTTAATCATTGCTATTTTCAGTTAGATACTTTTTCATATTAATAATATCCACCGTAAATATGGTTTAACTTTAAATTCTTATAGAAGGAATGAAAGGAATTTCAAAACTACGACACAAATTTGATTAAAACGTATATAGTATGAAAAATAATCTGCAAATTTATATTTCATAACAGAAATACTTCAAAAGTTTCGACTTAAATTTTGTATTTTTAGATAAGGGCAAATTTAATCCTGATATTAAATCCAATCACAGATTAATGTGTAGAATTTAATAAAGAATTACCAGAAAATAACAAGATAGCAAATAACTGGTAATAAAATAACTGTTCTCCAATAACTCAAATAACGATATGATACCAAGTGTTCCGAACTTGTCTTCCGGAGTGAGAAATGTGTTTCCCAGTCTCATAGCAAAGCAGTGACAACCTGTCAGACGAAATATGTTCCCAGATCTCGAGGCAGGAACATTTCTGAAACCAGTTAATGAAAATCAATACTTTATCTGGAAGACTTACAAATTAAATAGATGTGCATATTCTATAGAAATTCCAAAGCTTTCACTAAGGTCTCGTCCCAGATATCACTCATTCTGAATGTATGAACATATGGTGGCTTAAAAATTAAACCAGGCTTAGTACCAGCTTCAAAGCACAGTAACAGAGTTGTGAAAATAAAATATTTCATATCTTTATATTATGTAAAATATCTCTCTATATAAAAGTAAAAGTGTGTATGTAGAGATGGTTATCAAAACAAAGAAATTACTCTAGATATATAAGGAATCCTTTGCTAATATGGCGTGGAACAGATTTTGCAATGTTTGCTTGGATACGTCTGGGAGTCGAATCATATAAGTGTTGAGCACTGTTTGGAGAAATATTGTGCCTTTTTTTTGAAGTTCTTAAAAAGATATCAGTAAAGAATATTGATTTTGTATTCTGTGCTCTTATGCAGACCCTTGTTATGGCTCTACAAGTCTTAGAGAAATATCGACAGGGACAACATATAAAAACCATGCTCAGAAGGGATTCACACGGTGCAGTTGAATAAAGCCACTAGGTATAGACACAGGCATTTATTTAAGATAGTGTAATGAAAACAATAAATAAACATCATCATAAACAAATATCAGCACCCTCGATGCAACCAAGCTTGGTGCCACTGTCACACTGACTCTTATATAGGCAGACAACATACACAAATATTTGGATATTTACAAAATGAAGTGTTGCCACAAATAAAACTACGATAAATATAAAACTTTACGTTTATATTTTATCAATATGAATGAATTTATGTTACAATATGTGAAAATACATTGCAATATTTGAATTATATACAAAACACTTTACTAAGACTAATATATACAAGACATGTTTAGAAAGACTGAAGATTACGTCAATCTTCTGCAAACTGCGTAATTACCACACTCTAAACAGACTACAACGATTTAATTATATTCGTGTCAGAGGACCGAGCAGGCCAAGGTAGATGATCACTTTTTATCCTCGTTTTCATAAAACCATGATTGGATAGGTTAACCATTATTTTTCACTTATGTTTTTTTTATGTCTCTTCACCTCAGTTATTTTAATTGGCTTAAACTAATACAAGAAGAAAAGGATTTTTTCACATAATATTAAGTGGTGCCCCTAAGGCTGCGAATGTCGCCCTATATAAAAAGATGCAGTTTTTCTAAAATTTTAACAGGAAATATGGGATTAAATTTTATGCACGTTAATAAACTAAACACTATCAAATATAATCTTAAAAATAATTTTAAATAACCCATTAGCAAACATATCTCCGATAGGTGACGTAGTTCAAGTGGCGCTAGCAGCACTGGTTGTCGGTAACACTAACCATAGATCTTAGTCAAAGTCAGAATTGTGTTGTTTTCTAAATAAAGCTGAAGGACATACTTTGTTAAGAATAGCACAAAACGGTAAACATTACAATCATACATGATTGAAATATAGAATACTAATAAACGTTAAAACATTAATTAATTTGTTTAAAGTCAGTTTTGAAGCAGCTCTTGGTAGATGCAAGTTAAGCTCTTTACAGTCTAATGACTACTGTAGAAGCTTTGGGACACACCCCTGAAGATCTTATTATAAATCGAATCTCAATACAGTGATACCGCTGAAAGCTTCTTGCTGAAAGTGTTTTAGTAGTCAGAAATGAATCTTTAGCATTGCAGTTAGAGTTTGTTGCTGCCCTCTTGGTATGGTAGGCTGCTTCTAGGAATAACTAATAGAAATTTTTCCGATAATGGAGAAGATCATCTTTTGGGAGATAATCAATAACTTCTCCACATTCGAAAATCCCTGAAATTCTATTGGACGAATCCTTGTGATTTCACTAGTCCTCCCGAGGCAAAGGTAATCATCTGGAAATACAAAATTTCCCATTCTATCTCTTGTCGTCGCAGAGTACGGATGTCCCTAACCACAAAAACATTTTGTGTTTTCTATCCCTAACTGTCTAGATTCTACTCTCTAGTTTTTTTGGGTTATGATATCACGAACACACCACACTGTCCCCTTTTTTCATCTTTTAGCTGTTTTATTTATGATCGTTGTTATTTTTATGCTTATTAATAGAAATCTCTAGATTAGAGGGCTCGGCACAGGAAATACAGTTGACCCACCTTCTTGAAGGTCTTTAGGGTCAATGGCTTCTTGCAGTGGATTCATTATATAGATATTTCGTTATGGTAGCAGGTATAATTGTATTCCAAAATTTAAAAGAGATGAAAAAAACCCTAAAGTACATCTGTTTATATATTTGGCTTCACATTAGTAAGATTTATTTAATTTACGTGCATGAAAAATTTCAAGTAAATATCTTTGGTAATTTCTGAAAAAGTTACCTTAATTTTGTAAGCATAGAATTTTCAAACTGCCCTTAAATGTAACTCTCGAGGAGTTAAAGTTTGTAACTGCTCTCTTGGTATGATAAACTGCTTCTAGAAACTGCCAGTAATTTTGTTCGCTAACGGTGAAAATAATCTTATTCATAATTTTCTTCTTGGAGTGGATTCGTTTTATTGAAGTTTCGTTATGACTGTCGTGTAGTCCTCGTTTATATTTGAGCATCAACCTGTGATCAAATGTATAGTGGTGATTTATTTTTAATTGCGTTGTGTTAAGTATTTTTGTACTAAATTTAACCACAGGTTCTGAGAAACTACAGACATAAATATGAAAATAAACTAACAGCTAAATTGACAGCAACCTAGACTAGCTTAATATTTAAAAAAAGTAAATTTATTATAATATATATATATATATATATATATATATATATATATATATATATATATATATATACATCTATTTACATGCAAAACCGATGCTAATTTTCATAAAATAATCTTTGTCAACATCTTTTAAATTAGTTCTGACAATTTTTTATATACTTAATAAATTTTGTAAATAGAGGACCTAATCTCAATTTCAAAAATGTATGTCAATTTGTTGTACCTTTGTGGGTCTAAAATATTGGGCCCGGAACACTTCTAGTTGAAGGGTATCTATGGCTAATCAGGAGAAGGAATCTATATATCATCCGTTGGTCTCGGCAGGGGCTTCCTCCTGAGTCTTTGGGGTGCGGCTGTACTATTTGGTGTAGGAACACTTCCTGTCGGACTTGGCTGGTCTCTCCTAGTCTGGACTATCGAGCACCTTCTCCTCTGGACTCACGAAAAACTTCCGTCGGACCCGACTGGACTCCCGACTCTCGAACACCTTCTTTTGGGACATTCGAACATCTTCTCTGGGACCTCCGAACCATCGTCTCATCTTTTCGATTTTTCATATTTAATTATTACAACCTTGTCCCCTCTTCCTTCTTGTCGTCCAATCGGAATAGTTGTAATAATTTTTATTGGTCTGCTTCAACCCCGCCTTAAGACCGCCAACGTGCCAAACCTTATCCCTTCAAATTGGGCACTGTCCCTTAGGGACTCATAAATACTCCACAAAGGTACATTGATATTTAATGTCAAGTACGGAGACGGGATTATAATCTGGGACTGGGATCAGAACCCCGCCCGACCACCGTACAAGACAACAATATCCGTTGAATAGAAATTTATGGTCCTCCATCTCTTTACAAAGATGTGATGAGATCAGATTTAGATCCCGAATATTTTACTTCTTGTATGAATGAATCAATTATATAACAGATCTAAATCGCCTCATCACAATGACAGCAACTATAATTTATTCCTTAAAAGAGATTAAAAGAACAAACTAGAGTATACCTATTTGTAAATGCGACTTCACATTATTAAGATTTATTTACTAAACGTGTATAAAAGATTTTAAGGGAATATCTCTAGATAGGTACCTTATCTTGGTCAGTATAGGATCTTTTAAGTTCTGTTAAATGTAACTCTCTAAATGGGTCTAAATGGGTATTTCCATTGAAATCTGACACGAGCACAAAGATATTTATATTGTCTTTAAGTTTGTCACTATTACAACCATAGCAGCTATTTTGGGCGAATACTACAAGAATATCAGTAAACTGACCGTGACTGCCAAAATAAAATCATTGACCGCAGGGCAAGAAACTTAGTACACGGGCAACGGAACACGAGGGCGAGTGATCCCTTATTTGACGATCCCTTCTCACTGCAAGAATTAGAACTAATCATCCAAGATTTTAATCTTTCGAAGTCGCCTGGTCCTGATGGCATTTATGGACAAATGATCAAGAATCTTGGTGAGGTAGCCAAACTGAGATTGCTTGATATTATCAATATTTTTTGGAGCTGGGGTTGTCTCCCCAGAAACTGGAAAAAGGCTACTATTTTTCCAATTCGGAAACCTAACTAAAAAGTTATCTACCCTGAAAGTTACAGGCGTATATCCTTAACAATCATTCCATGTAAAATTATGAAAAAAAAACTTATTCACACCAAACTTACTTTCTATCTCACTTCTAATAATCTCCTGCCGAAAGAACAGTTTGCCTACCGGAGAGGACACACTACTACTGATCAAGTCCTATATCTTTGTCAAAGAATCAGAGATTCTTAAAATATTAAACTACCCAACCATAGTGATTCAGCATTTGTAAATCTCTCATAGGCTTTCGATAGAATCTGATGGAATTTACTCATAATAAAACTTCATGACAAATTTGGAATTAAGTTAAAGACCCTCTCTTGGATTGCTGATTTTCTAATAGATAGACTCTTTTGGGTCAAGTACAAGGAAACCTTATCTAGCTGGTACAGAGCACTTCAGGGCTTCCAGGGCTCCATCCTCAACCCAATGCTAGTTTCTTTGTATGTGGCTGGGATAGAAAAGATCATTTGAGAGTGTGATATTGGAATGTTCGCTGATGACATTGGCTTGTGGTGCTTTGGACCTGACGTGAACCATATTAAATCAACTTTAATCTCGTCATTGACTAAAGTATGGAACATTGCAAACGGCCGCAAATTGATCTTCAGTGTCTCAAAATCATATGTTAGTTTGTTCCCCACCAATAGGCATCTGTACTCAAATCAACCTTAAGTTATCTATAATTTACAACTAACCTCTTTTCTACGTAAAACATCCAAAGTACTTGGGTTTTGTCTTAGACCAGGAAATCATGAGCAATAGGCACATTTTAAATTTGGTCAACAAGAGCCGTAAGATACTAAATATTCTTAAGTTCATCTCTGGCAGAGAATAGGGCACCGATGCCTGAACACTCAGGACAACGTATATTGCATCTATCAGGCCTCTACCAGAATATAGGTTTCCTGTCTATTTCTGTGCCTCACCACCAAAACTCTCCTTCAATTAGAAAGAATTCAATTAAGCTCGGCTTGCATAATAACAGGCTTTAGGAAAAGCTGCCCAAATTTTGTAGTACTTTATGAGGCTAATCTTCCACCTCTTAGTCTTGTTAGAAACTAAAACTTGTTTAAATGCCCTAATAAATTAAAAAGTTGTGAAAACCAGAATCGAACCTCCGAATACTGATGTAAATAGAAAAACAGCCAGATATTATAAAAGAATAGTCCATTTAGTCTGGACGATAAAATGAAGATAATTTCCCAATCAGTGAAGCATTCATCTCTGAAACCCTGTGTAAACCCGGTTAAGGGCTCGCCTGCACTTCACTTCCACACTGAACTTCTGCCGCATACAAATAAAAGCTCAGACGTGCCCGAATACCTACGAGAGCTTGTTCTGGGGGAAAGGCCATCCTAAACAAAACTGACTCTAGCAATATTTGGATCCTTACAGATAGCCTAAGCTCCATTCAACACCTGCAGGACTGGACTCTTGTGGATGACCTTGTGAGCATTCGAATAATCATTAAGCTCAAATCCATTGCAAAATATAGAGACGTCCACTTTCAGTGGATCCCTTCCCATGTTAACGTCCTTGGAAATGAAGTCGCGGATTGTTTGGCCAAAAGAGTCTGCTCTGAGATTGCTACCATTGATTACGCACTCACATATCGAGAGATTTACTCCTTAATGAAAATTAAGGACAAGCAGGTCTGGATGGCCCTTCCCGATCACCCAATGATTAGTAGGAAAAGCCCAGGGGCTGCTTTGGAGTTTGAAAGAGGCAGAAATTTTCCAACAACTGTGTCCAGATTACTCACTGGGCATTTAAAATGCATGACCTTCGAATCTGGCCGAAAGGTATTCCAGACTTGTTCCAAGTGTCACCTATTGCCGGCTTCCCCTGAACATATCCTCAATTATTTGGGGTTAGCTTTGGAAGATGTCCATGTGAGTCCACTTCTGGTGCTGTATTTTACTAGGGTTAATGGTCTCATGGATCTGATCTAGCTGCGATAGATCCTGAAGGATTGGACACAACAACAACCATATTAGAGACCATTCTCCCAACCATAATATCCCTTGCTTGCAATTTATCGAAGAATCTCCTGCTAGGTCTGTACGAAACTACATCAGCCAAAAAATTCATTACATATGTTTCTTTTCATTTTTATTGGAATTCGTACAAAATAGAATGTCGTAAATTAACTTTATTGCTATCTATATTTACACAATTACGTCCTACTCAATTGCACTTTTGTTTCAGTTAATTTAGAGGATCATATGTTTTTCAATACCATGATTAAAAAGAGATAGCCATATTTATCTCAGATCGAAACCTACATACACATTGAATTTTGAAACAGCATTATTGGACAGAACTTTCCTTTAGGCTTAATACATACACATTTGTACGTACAGACGTCAGGACGAAACTAGTCAAAATTTTGCACAAATGTTCAAAATGGATATTCAAATTTTTATTATACTTAAATACAGACTCAATGCTTAAACTAGTAAAAATGCATTCAGGAATGGTTAAAATGGATATTTCCTTTAAAACCTGAAGACAAAAAAATTTCCTGATTACAATATATTCTATACTTCCGACAATGATGCTCAAAAGAAATATCAGGAATTTTAGAAGTCAAGAAATACCTCATGATAAAACAGCTGTCCTCCGATAATCTAAATAATGATATGATACACGAAATATTTCTAACTTCTTTCTCTAAAAGAGAGGAATGTGTTTCCCAGACTCATATCAGAGGAATGACAACCATGGGAGGTGAAATATGTTTCCACATATATCAGTCTCGACATCAGTAAATGGAAATCAATATTATATCTGAAAGACTTGGAAATAAAATGCACGTACATATTCTATAGAAATGTCAAAGATTTCATTAAGGATTTATCTTCTATATGTGTATATATGAGGTGAAAAGAGACTGCTTAGCTACAGGAGGAGGCAATATAAACCTGAAATAAGCTAAATGAACGAAGTGTGGCAGACGGCCTCGTTTTTCTTTTCTTTATCTGCTTTTTCTAATAGTTAATGTTCAAAAATGTTTTCTTAATTATTAACAATTTTACTAACTATTCTCTCCTCGATAACTGGATTCATTCTATTAACTTCTATAAACGTATTATTAGATGCCACTCTTTGGATATTTATTTCTTTACCGCCGAATCTTAAACTGTAAGAAATTTTGACAATTAGGATTCTTTATTATAACTGAAGTGCTTGTGTAACTTAAAAAAATTATTTTGACTTGGAATAAGACAAACTGTGTTTATTTTATATGCATAACATTGTAAAAACAGATATTAATTTTGATTTGTTTAATTTTAGGAAAACGCATTTTGAAGTAACCCGCAGGATGGAGAATACATTTGCTAACATTTACAATGACGGCCTTCAGATGCTCAAGAAATTTTTTTTATCTTGCACCTGAGTTTGGCTAGTTGTTAGCCTGCTGTGATCGAATGAAAGGTAATAGGTTCGACCTGGAGCACACGCTTCTTCCTGTGTGCTCTGAGAAGCTATTAGCTATCAAAGTGTCCAGTATTTCTTTTACTTTATCCGATTCCTCCCTTGGTTTTGCTCCTGAGTCTACCAGGAACTCTGTTCTTTATTATTTTAGGCTTGTTTAGCGCAAGTTGCGTAGTGGAGAGAATCATAGACAAGCTAAAGAGCTTAATCATGGCTGCTACATTATAAACCATGAAAAGCTTTTGATGTTTCTCCGCAATGGCATGACGTAAGCGGTTGGTCTTCTTAATGGTCACTGTTCCTTAAGGCATCGTATCGTGATGAAGATCAGGTTAAGATGCCTTCTGGATCCCTACTGTCATTTTTCTGGATCAACACAAAGATACTTTAATGTCTTCCTTGTGTGCCTTCTGGATCCTTGTGATGTGTTTTCTGAACCCTTGTGTTGTGGCTGCCGTCTGAAGGAGAAGACTACTCGTCATATTTTGTGCGATTGTGAGTTTTTCTCAGGTTAGACCATCTTCGTCGCCACCTTCTTGAGCCTTTAAAGCCACGGGATATTGCTGTAAGCTATTTGCTGAGGTTTGCTTTAGCCACTGACTTTTTTTATTACTTGTCCTTATTGTGTTTTCTTGGGTGCAATAGACCTTTAGTCCCAGTGTTCTACTCTTGTAAAATTCTCCCAGGATTTTCCTTAAAAATGAATGTCTTTATTCATACTCATTAAATGTGCAGGATAAATCTGTGGATGTCCTCTTGCGAGAGATTGCCAGCATGATTAAAATTGATGTTATTCCCTGAGAGATGAATAATGGCTTTGGATTGCGCTGGTGTATCTCTTTCTCTCAATCCAATATTTTTGTTGATCCTAATCAATATATGATCTGTCTGAAAGACGAGACGTAGAAGGCTGTACAGTAGACTGAAACGAAATCAAGTTGGATGATTCAGTGTTAACATTTTGCAACGAGATGTTAAAATCCAAACCAACTGTTAATCATTTTTCAATATATGTCGCTTTAAGGCAAAGCTGCAAGTGACGTTGAACACATTGAATAATTGTCAGGGATTTCGAAAATTTTTAATTTTTTACTGAAAACATGAACAAAACGTATTTTTCAGGAAAATGTGTCTTATCTACATCAATTTCCACAAGAGTATATTGATGGATAGATATGTTCATATACGAGTATGTCTTTAAAAATACTTAATTGTTCCTATTTTAAAATTTACGATTTCATTGTTACAATTGTTAATTATATACATAAAGTCATAAATGGAAGAAAAATCACGAGGATGTCGCACCACGTAGATAGTACAGAATAGGTGTCAAAGACAACACCTTAATGAAAATGATAAAATTTCTATAGAAGGTATATCTAATTTCCAAATGTTCCAGATAAACTATTGATTTTCTTTAACTGGACCCGGGAAATGTTCTGACCCCGAGATCTGGGAGCATATATTGTCTGACAGGTTGTTCCTGCGATATGATGTCGGAAAACTCATTCCTCAATCATACAGGGACAAACTCGGAGCGGTGAGTATTATATCATAAATTTTTTATTCGAGAAAGTTATTTCATTGTGTGTTATTTGTTATTATTTCCTATGTTTCTTAATCCTATTTTGCTCTTTTCTGCTTATTTCAGTTTATAAAGGAATTGAGTAGAAATGTCTATATACTAGTTGAAAAGCTGTAAGAATCAGATTTGGATATTGGAAATTAATAACTTAACAATCGGTGAATCTTTAATTTGCATGTATTTAAGAAAAATATTATTAAATGCATTTTTGATGTTGAAATTTTAATTTCTATGCTAGAGTTCGTATACTGGCCTATCCTGCAGTTTAAAAATGTAAATACTTAAAAATTCAAAAACACTAAGTTACTAAAATCACTAAATTTTCTTGTTATTAGTTAAGTCCAATTGCCAAGAAATCCAAATCCATTAGTAATAACATTCCAAAAACATTCGTATGTATGTATATATATATATATATATATATATATATATATATATATACGAGAACATTCCTTTATATTACATTATATGGCTGGGAAAGTGGATATTAAAAAAGAGGAGAAGAGTTAAAAAGAGAATTTTTGATAGCTATTATAGGGTTAGTAACTTCTATATATTACATTTATATATACATTTATATATATAACTACATCTACTATTCCTGATAAAAGAAATTTTATGACTATTTTATGAAAATATTTTTAAAGAGAAAGTTTACTATACTTTAAGCTGTAATTCGTGTAAATTTCAAAACATTTTCACATTCAGTTTTTCACATGTCGAAGTTTTAAAATGAGTTTAGATTTTTGTATACCAGAAAGGAAATAGTTTAGAAAGCTAAAAAAATCTGAGTTATTTCCAAAAAAAAAATTCTAAAAAAAATAATATGAAATGAAATTTTGAGATCTACAAGTTTGAAGTATATTACTATAGTAGAACCAATTGTTCAATACTTACTGAGGGAGATGTATGAACACACATAAAAAATTAACCAAACATAAAGAAAAAAATTTATTTGAATTTCGAAAATAAAACTTTGTGAAGTTTCAGAGAGTAACATGAAGAATCATTGAAGCAAATTTCATCGTTTTTGTACAATCGTGTGTACATATACCTTCTCTCGTGAGTTCAATCATTAAATGAACTTAAGAAACTAATTTGAATTTTTAAGAAGCACAGATTTACCTGTAAAAAGTTCACAACTCAGTACAACGTAGTCCACAAAGAACAGTCCAGAAAATTTTAGTGCAGAGCTTTTAGCGGAAAATAATCCAGTAGACTCTAATAAAATTCAATGAAAAGTGCACAAAAACACAAATATACAACGAGCGCTAATTCACTACAGAGTCAGAAGGCAAAGGAACACGTTTGCTCTCAAATATTGTAAGATATTTCGGGACTTTGAAGGCTTTAAGAGTATCTGATTCAGAAATATGTCTCCAAAACTACAACCAAGCCACCAAATTTGGAGTTTAAAATATCATTTCTGAGAACCTCACCAGCAAGCTAAAATAAGCCTTTTTTAATGTTCGGCAACAATGTATATATATATGTGCATATATATATGTATATACATATATACATATATATATTTATATTTATATGTATATATATATATTTATATATATATATATATACATACATATACATATATATATATATATATATACATATACATATATATATATATATATATATACATATATATATATATATATATATATATATATATATATATATATATACATATATATATAAACACACACACACACACACACACACACACACACATATATATATATATATATATATATATATATATATATATATATATATATATATATATATATATATATATATATATATATGTACATGTCAGGTTTAAAAATGGGAGTTAAGAATTAAGCGAGTTATAATTAAAAATATTTGGAACTCTTTTACAATAAAGTAATAGGGGAAAGAGACATCCTCGAACGGCAGAGTAAAGAAGCTGACGCGGAAGTAGACAAGAAGATTTTGTTGAGGTAAGCGACGCCAAAAACTCACTTCTAGGAGAGAAATATGGCTGGTAACTCCTCTAAGCTTGTTGTTCCAAAATATGAACAAAATATATCTAATGGCGTAGATATGGACAAAAAGATTACAATAAAGAAGTTTTTATATATGAAATCAAATGTGTCTTCCGCGTCTTAACCACTTGTCCGTGTCATACATATACATATACATACATATACATACATCATTTTTATACAGAAAAATTCGATGTCGTTATAAAATTGAAGCATAGTAACATTGCACGATTGAATGAAGAAACATCGAAGAATATGAAATAAACACATAGCTCTTAATCAAATAACTCTTCTATAATAACGATATAATACGCGAAATGTTCCGAACTTGTCACCAGAAATGTGTTCTACTCTCATATCAAAGCAGTGACAACCTGTCAGTTGAAATATGTTCCCAGATCGCCGGGGTCGGAATATTTTCGGAACGAGTTAATGAAAATCAATATTTCATCCGGGAGATTTGTAAATTAAATTTAAGTACATATTCTATATAAATTTCAAACAATTCACAAATGTCTTTTCGTAAATATAACTTTTATCTGTATATATATATATATATATATATATATATATATATATATATATATATATATATATATATATATATATATATATATATATATATATATTGTACGTTATATCATTAATGTCCCAAAAAGTAATTCAATTTTAGTAATAATGTGCATAAAAATGTTTATACATGCATATGTATCTTTGTATATGTTAATGTTGAAGTACATAATTAAGATATTTCATAGAACTAGGTATTTCATGAAATAATTAGACATCCAGTTAAAGTATATAATAAATGAAAACTTTCATACTTTACATAGTTATTCATATTAATTTAACATTAAAGTACAAGCGCTAAATCGTTGGCAGAATCTAAACATGAATTGTTACCAAAATTTTTCATTAGCCAATTCCACAAATATCTTCTACTAATAATCAGTCAAACTTACAGAAAAGTTCCTCATATTTCGAATGTCCTACAATATAAAAGAAATTAGTATTTCAGTTCATAGGAAACTTAACTTTTTTTACCATATTTCTTACATATAGACTTCCCTTGATATAGAAATTTCACTAGAGTTTTGAAATGGACAAAATGATTTGACAGTTGAATTTTGAATTTCGTCAAATTTTTAGTGCTGGTATTTAGCTTGCTGTTAAATATAGATATCTAAATTAAAAGTGTATCATGCAATAGAAAATTCCTGATCTTTCAAAATATGTGCTTACCTAGCGCTCATAAACTGACCAAAACAAATACTGCTGTTAACTGCTGAAAATAAAGTATATTAAATTTGGGGAATTTTTCTTGCCATCAAAACTCAGTTACAGTTAGAAGTAAAACAAATTCTGTGCTGAAAAAAACACTCGACTAGTCATGTAACCTTTCAGGATCGCAGCAAAAGAAGACGGGTTAACTGGGACTTCCTATAGACTCTCTCCATTGCACATGGTGCAGTAAAATAGCGGAGTGCAACCATCATGATATTGCCACCTAAGGGATAAAGAGAACAGGATCACGGAACAATACTTTGACTCAATAGTAGGAAAACTAATAGAAGAGTCTTTGTGTGCCTTTCTTCTAATGTCTCTCGAATATATATACGTGTGTCTATGTATGCAACACCGGTGGGATCGTATGCAGAAGATTCTAACATCAAAATTTTACCTGTAGCACAAAATACCATTCTTCACTAAATTACCAACTCTCCATGATACTTTAAGGATATTCATAACAAACTTAAAAATCTTTTCATTCCAAAATTTCTACTTAATTTTCCACTACATAAATATTTACGCAATGATCATATTATTCAATTACGATCACACCGATACATTTCATAAGAAAAGGCTTATGGCCATTCTTGCTAAAGAAATTTAGTTTTTATGTGTTTGTTTTCATAAAAAATCTTAAAAAATACAAAAAAGTTAAGAAAAAAACTCAAAAACTTCTGTAAAATGGCCTTCACATCCACTGTTCACACCTTCTTCTCATGTTCGACATGGTAATTTGCTATTGGTCGTCATTTTCGTTTTTAATTAGCTGTCCTGTAATCGGCAGGATCTCAAATTTTATCAAAACTGCTCATTTTTGACCGAGACACGGACATGGACGATTGTTCCTGATAGCAAAAATATCGTGATATTTCTATCCCTATACTATCTCCACTTTAGTTTTTTGTGTCTTGAACTTCCGAATCCAGCGTATCTACTTTTTCCTATTTATTTGTCTTGTTTCTCGCTTGCTGATATTCATCATCCCTGAAAGAAAATCAGGAATGACGGGTTCGGCTCTTGCATTCCTGTTGGCACATTTACTGAAGATGCTGAAGGTGTGTGTGTACGTTCAATGATATTTTAACCAAAACTAACCAGCATAGTTATAATTATATTCTAAAATACATTTCTGGGGATTCTACCCCTTAAATTATCACCTTTCGGGAAATATTTTTATATTTTTTTTATTGTAGTAACTGTGGTTGGTGACTGCAAGAACACCAAAATTATATTCTGCTTAACTTAACTATTCTTATATAACTCCTTTACGTAACGTAGTTTAACTTCTACGTTCTCCACACGACAAACTCTTAAAACTTTGTGTGGCTGGATCACGAGTGCTTTCACTACACTATAAAAAACGAATGTAAAATGTTTTGGCAAAAATCCATAAGCTTTAATTTTTAACACAAAGACTTCACCTTGTATTTATATTTTGAAATTTGTATTACATTTTTGTCAAATTACAATATAATATGGATTTATATTAATATTTGGAAAAAAAAGCGGGGTTCGTCATGAACAAAAATTTTTAACCTTCCTCTCATGAAAGAAGTCTGCACATGCCACTACCTAGTCTACCACAGAGATAGAGGATTTGTCAACCTTCACTTTATAAAAAAAGAGGACTGTACCTTTTATTTTAGAAATCATACACTGTCTACCAATAAGTATTTGGACACCTATGCAAATGACAATATCTGCGGTTCTGAGATACATCACGGACTCCACCGGTATACATCGTGTAGAAAACAGCATCGGTATTAGTCACATGCAAGCTGCCGCGTAGTTCGGAGCTCTCTGATTTCGAGAAAGGTATAATTAGCGGGTATCACAAATGTGGCCGATCCTTAAGGGACATATGTAGTGATTTGAAGTACCCAAAATCGACAGTGACCTATATGATTAGGAAGTGGAACATGAGCGGTGATTGTCGGAATGTGCCCCGAGTTGGCAGACCAACGAAACTGGGAGATAGAGACCGACGAGTGCTGGCCAGAGAAATTCCGCACCCAACCGATGGCCCTCATCCGCGATGAGTTTCAACAGGCAACCGGGAGTATTGTTTCAATGAATACTATTCGTAAGGAAGCACATCTACTTGGTTTTCATGGTCCTGCTGCTGCCATTAAGCCTTTTGATCACACAGCCCAACCGTGCTGCTAGGTTAATGTGGTACAAAGCACATCGAAAGTGAAAGTGAACAGTAGATCAATGGAAACGGGTTCATTGGAGCGACGAATAAAGGTTCACCCTTTACCGTTCGGATGGCAGGGTCTGAGTCTGGCGTCTGCCCGGAGAACGTGTCCTGCCAGAATGCATTGTGCCAACAGTCAAGTTCGAAGGTGGAATTCTGGGGGTGTTTCTCCTGGTATGGACTGGGACCCTTAGTCCTCATTCATGGTAAGCTCAACGCCGATGCCTACTGCACTATTTCGGAAAATAATGTGCTTCATACGTTGTGGCAGTTTTACGGGTTGGACACCTGTTACTTTCAAGACGACAATGCCAGTTGTCATGTTTCGAGGTTAACGAAGGCTTGGTATGGTGCCAATGGAGTTCGTCGAATAGACTGGCCTGCCCAGACTTGAACCCTATCGAGAACCTCTGGGACGAGTTGAATCACCGGATTAAGGGATGCACTACCCATCCAAAATCAGTGAAGGAGCGTGTGAGTCTACTCCAAGCCAAGTGGAAGACAATACCACTAGCTGTAATATAAAGACTTGTGGAAAGTATACCCCGGAGGGTTCACTCTGTAATTGTCTCTCATGGAGGCTCTACCACCTATTGTTGTTGAATAAAGTTAGTTTATCTTTTCTATTACAAGTGTCCAAATACTTATTGGTAGACAGTGTATAACGATAAAGATAGGGGAATGTATAAATAGATTTCGTACTAAATTAGTACATCCGTGTATATAGTGAAGTGTTTCAGAATCGGCTTTAAGCAGTAGGTCCCGGTCTCATTAGCCCTTGTGTTGCAAAAAATGTAGATTGTAGCACTCCAAACCAAACCAAACCTATTTTGAAAGGATTATTAGGTTTCCAAGCCTCAAGTGAGCCTAAATAAGTTCTCTGAGTCTTCAATGCATGTAATTATTTTTCAGTAATACAAGGAACAATTGTTATACAGATATAATTTCTTATCCCTCTGTTTCAAATAGTATTTATAACTCATACGTAATTTACGATATTTAAAGCGTATCTTCTGTTGTCTTTCAATTTGACAGAGAGTCAAGTATTTTTTATTTTAAGAAACCTAATTTAACCCGATCGTACCTTAAGTTTTTACAGTTACCTTTCAAAAACTTAACTTTTAGGGTTTTTTTTTTTACTGCACGTAAAATGTTTTCAAGCTAAATTTAATCCTCCCAAATAAGTTTTTGCAGACCTTAGCTTCAATTATCGTAGAACATTTTTGTAAGTAATTGAATTGCTGTGGAGAAGAAACTTTATTTACTTTGGAAATTAGGCGACTTTTGATGTTTGTAAACGTACTTTTTCTTTATTTGTCTTAGGGAATGAATAGAAATCTGCAGTTGGGAAGCTGGGATATTTTTACTAAAGGAACTTAGTTCTTTTCAAAATATTTCTTCTATTCATGCATATGTTTATAAAATGCAGCCTTACAATGCATTTTTGAGAGGCAGAAATTAAATAATGTTAATTGATTTCCAATGTATGTAGTTTATAATGATTTCAAAGCAAAAAAAACTTTAAGAAGGGATAGATATCTTATTCCTCAAAGTACATTTACATTTTATTACAAACCATATTTTCATTAATAATAAATGTAAAGCACACTTGAATAATTTCCAAAATAAAAAACAATGGTATAATATACATGAAATTATAATACAATATATTACTTAAATTCTGTCTTATATATAAATTACGCATAAGTCCATTAAAGTGTTAATGCATTTAGCTTGCAGTTGTATGATTTTCCTATAATTTAAATATTCTTATTTAAAACTAATGGCATATAACTCTGATGTGTTATTATTTCAAGTTAAAACGTCTTTATAAGTATCAGGGAATTTAACGTTTTGTGGTTTTGCTATATCAGTTGATATTTTGTTCTTAATAAATCATAAATTTTGTTAACAATTATTTTGATTTACAAATGGTTTTCGAAATATAGAACAATTCAAAATTATTTCAGGAAAGAACCTAACAATAACATTTTAAATTTCACTCAAGAAATATTATTTATAGAGTTAAAGTGACTTTATGTATCTTAAATAGATCCGTATGTCTTAGTTATCAAAATAACTTTCCTGTTATGTCTTTACTTCTCTCAAGAAACATAGACACATGCATGTGTGTATATGTATCAGGTTTTGAAGATTAAATGAGTTTTAAGGTAAGTTTAACCATAATTGCAAGGTACTCCTAAAATTCGTGGAGTAATATGTTGAGACAATCTATTATAGCACTTGTACAAGCAACATTTGTCGTAGAGAAAATTAATACTTAAGCTGGCGATAGCACAGCTAAAATTTGTCTGTTTGGTTCTTGACTGGACACCATTTTGTGGAATAATGTCAACATTGAACATGAAGGATTATCAATAAAGAAAATTTAAACATAATGCCTTCTTCGTATTTTTCCAATATGCAGACTTAGCCTGATAAATAAATAAATAAATATATATATATATATATATATATATATATATATATTTATTTATTTATTTATTTATTATCTCTACACACACACACACACACACATATATATATATATATATATTATATATATGTGTGTGTGTGTGTAGAGAGAGAAATAAATAGATAGGTTATGCACATATGCATAAGTATAGTTTCGTAGACAATTAAAAAATAATTTAATTTTTTTCTTTCATGATTGTGTGTATTCAGTACTATCAATTTAGGCTTTGAATTTTAATTATTTCATATACAAACACTGAAGTGATGATCTTAAATTAAGAATTAACACTAAGAAATAAACATTGAAATGTTGATCATAAATTAAAAATTAACACTACGAAATTAAAATTGAAATGGTGATCTTAAATGAAAATTTAACAATAAGAAATAAACATTGAAATGGTGATCTTAAATTAATAATTAACACTAATAAATAAACATTGAAATTGTGATCTTAAATTAAAAATTAACTAAGAAATAAACATTCAAATGGTTATCTTAAATTAAAAATCAACACTAAAACAACATTAAAATGGTGATCTGAAATTAAAAATTAATACTAGGAAATAAACATTGAAATGGTGGTGTTAAATTAAAAATAAACATTCAAGCTTTTTCAGAACTATTTATGAATGAAAAGTTTTTGTAAGAAATATTACTTATAGAAACTACAAAAAAAATTAAAATTATAAATTATAACTATGTTTGCATACTTATAATTTATAATTTTTAATGGCATTTTTATTTATATTTAGTATGATTTACAGGAAATAAAAACTCCTCCCTGAAATACAAAGGATTAACCTGGTATTCTTCGATTTATTTCTGTTTGCATTCAAGCCAATCAAACGAAAGGGGGATTTTTTTCAATGCATCAAACCCTATCATCATTTTTGCAGCAATAAATCATGAAAAAAATTGTCCATATCTGCGAAACTCGCAGTCCCATCTCTCTTCCCACGTTATGTGTTAATGAAGTCCGATATATCTGGCGCAGAGCAGGAGAAAATTTTTTTTTCTCTGTGTGCACATCTCATTTTGTTTATCTTATCCTCTGGATGCAACAAGAAACCGATAGAAGAGTTGGGAGTTATCGATAAAACTTTTCACGCTACAGTGAGATAGAGAATGGTTGCAAACATCAGATAAGAAAAGGTGTTAAGATGCTAACATTCTTCATCCTTGCTTAAAAGCAGGGCGAAAGATAGAAAATCGATATTTCCAATAAGCATATCTCAGTTTCGGAATTTATGAAGAAATATGAACGCTAACTTTTTGAGTAACAGATTATCTGGAGCACTGTGTGATATTCGCGAGATGGCTAGTTTCTTTTGGTATAGTTGACACTGTAATTAAATTAATCGTTATGCGAATATCTACGAATATATTTTTCTTTATTCCACGTTTGTAATTCTACCGGGAATATATATGATTCGAAGCATTTTTGATTTGAGATACATTGCGTTTATGGATTTGCCACTACGTATAACTATTTCTCTATCTCTCTTTTATCCTTTCATCAGGACAAACTCACACATACGGTCGAGTTTCTCTTTTTTAGTCTACATGAGAGGAAAATAACTGTTTCTATTTAATTCCTGCTTCAATACAGGATATCACTTTTCCAGGTAACATGTTTAAATCCAGTTAAATTATATGCGGAATTTTTCTCTATTACCTTACGTTGTCATTTGCTTTCGATTTCTGGGAGACTTTTTCTGGTCTTTGATTTGTTCCATTGTCTCAGTTAAGGCTTAACTAAATTAATCCTTATTTCTATATCTACGAATATATTTTACTATGAATATACTATATCCATCTTTGAAATTTTACCAGAAATATATATGGTTCTAAGCATTTCTTATTTGTGATACTTTGCTTTTATGGATTTGCCACCACTTATAACTATTTCTCTATCTCTCTTTTACCCTTTGATCTGAACACACCCACACACATATGGTCGAGTTTCAATTTTTTAGTTTACATGAGATTAAAATAACTGTTTCTATTTAATTCCTGTTTCAATACAGGATGCCATTTTTCTATCAAGGAGTTTAAATTTATTTGAATTATAAACGAAATTTGTTTGTATTATCTTGTGTTATAATTTCTTTTGATTTCTGAGAGACTGTTCCTGGTTTTCCTTTTGCTTCTTTATCTGAGTTAAGGCTTTGTTTTCTTGCAAAGAATTCTTGCGTCAATCATCATTCATGTTTTCAGGTTCCATTTTCAAACAGGTGTGATTACACTTGGTGCATGAAAAACTCTTGGCATGTAGAGAAGTTAAATATCACTAGTATTACTCTACAAGAAATTCGCAATTACAACATTCGTGCTCAACACGTTCATATCGGGGTCAAAATTTCTGTTGTTTAATAAAAGGTATACGAAGGTATATGAAGGTTTCAAATACACCTGGAGTGTTAGATTCTTATAAAAATTGAAAATGTATGTTTACAAAACTGTTTAAGTTATCATATTAGAAATAACTGAATTGTTTGTTGTGATAATAACAATATTAATAATAAGGTGATAGATATTAAAACATTGCCTTTGATTCTTATTCTTAGTTATATTTCACAACTTTTTGAAATCGTAAATTTCGTCCAACCTAGTACCCATTATAGATTTAAACGACCTTACTGCCTTATTTTAATATACACGTCAGTTATCAATATAATAAAATAATGATTACACATTCCCTTTGATCTTTTACACCTAAATTGTGTTTGTCATGTCTTACGTCAATATGATGTTATCAATTCAGTATATATTCCATGGTAACATATAAAGTAAAGCAAAGTACTGTGCGAATATTTGTGGTATAAAATAAGGTTTATTTTTCATAAATAATTTAAATATTTTTATCATTTCTACTGGATTCATTTCATGTTGTCATGAATATATTTTAATATACATCAAAATATTCCGATATTATCATCAACGGAATGTTAATAGTTTTATATTCAGACAATGTATTTTCTACACAGTATTTTTAGTTTATATCTATTTATATTTTAAGAATGTATTATCAATAGTCTTTGCGAATCAGATCTCAAACAAACTGGAAATTTTGATGTAAAATTTATCTAAAAGAGTTTTAATACACGAATGATTTCAGGAAAATTACACATGATTATATTAGTCATTCAGTAACCGTGACATGTCACATTTAATTTTTCAGACATTTTAATGCAATTTCTACAACAGTAGTTTTAAAGTTTTTGAATTTAAAGTGCATTTGCCAAACCCAAATTTTTATAAAATATGTAAAACTCATTTACTTGTGCTACTTATTTGTTGCAAAATATCTGTGATGTACTTTAACACTAGAACACCGGGAAGGATCATTTTGAACCAAAAACTATTCCAATTTTTTAAAAATGTTACTAACGAAATTGAAATAAGTTTCTTGACTTTTCCTAATTTTACACCCATAAAAATCTATGAAACTATAATATTGAAGAACCTGTACATTTTCAAAAAATGGTTCATTACTAAGCTTCTAAGTGTGGAGACAAAACTGTAGATATTTGGTTATAACTCTAAAATACTGACATGTAGAAAATTTACAATATATAAAGTTGCCCAAACTGTGCCTGAAGTTTGTAACAAACGTTAACTGGTAAGAAACTAAATAATTTCATTAAAGTTGTATATATATTTTTCTAACTAAATATAATTTTCGATATTGTAATACCTTATTTTTTTTTATCATCCCCTATATAATAATAGCCTAAGTTATCTGCCCGTCTGTCTTCGAATTTATGAAGCGGTTGGACCTGGAACGGATAGAGGCATTCATATTGGATTTTTTGGCATTAGGGATAGCAACATTCGAAATCCCCCCTACCCCCCTTTCCTAGCATTTAATGCCATTGTCTCAAGCCCTATTTTCTCCGATTAAGGCGATTAAATTTATCAATTTGTCACATAATAAATAGATAAAAATAGCATTTTTTTCTTGCATTATGACGTCATTCCTTTAACCATCTCATTTAATCATTTCTTATTTTGAATTATTTAAATATCGTCTGCATTATTTTCATTCGTTTTATCACTGAAGTTAGATATTACATAAATACTTTTCTTTTATATTTGGCTTAAATAATAGATTAGGTACATATGTGATAATTTTAAATTTAATCATCGATTATTTTTTGTTGCAGTGAAAATTTTATACCGGTATTAACAACAAATAGTATCGTATCTTCCTCCAAGTAAATGATAATTTCATTCCTTTACTTCCATTAATTGCTGTGGCAAAAAAATATTGAGAAGAACTGAACGATAATTTTGACGTAGCTATGAAAACTTTGAATTATCTTTCTAAATGAATTCAACGTGATTCTAAAGTGCATTCACTGTATCGGGAGACTTTAAAGGAGTATGAAGATAAACAAATTATTGAGCGTGTACCAGATAATTCTCAGCCAAAAAAGAAACCATTTTTTATCTGCCTTATAGGGTAGTTTACAATTCTGAAAAATTAAAAATTTTACTGATCCCGTCCAATGACGGGGTACCGTATTTACACGAATCTAATGCGCATCGTTTTGGGCCAAATGTAGTATTCAAAATTAGGGTGCGCATTAGATTCGAGTGCGTCAGCAGTTCGCCGATGACGTCAACCAAATTTAAATCGTAACAATGGATTACTGTATTTCTTGACTACATTTACAGTTGCATTTATCGTTAACACATTATTGCATAGAGGATTCAAACTTAAGAGTACATAGTCACGAAATGGAGGACAAACAGAGAAGAATGTTGTATGACACTACTTTCAAACGTAAAGTAATTCTTTATGCTAAAAAATATGGCAATAGAAAGGCAGGGAGAGAATTCAAAGTAGCTGAGAGCAATGTTAGCTTGTGGCAGCAACAGAGATTGGTACTGTTTGCAACTAAAGCTAGTAGAAAGAAATTCACTGGCCCTCGCAAAGGAAGACACCCTAAAATTGAAGAAAAATTTTTAGAATTAGTACGTGAAAGGAGGAAGAATGGACAACCTGTGATTAGTGACACCATAAGAAATAAAACAAAAGAGGAGGCTGAAGTTCTTGTAATACCGAAACAAGAGTTTAAGGCTAGCCGTGGATGGGTCGATCGGTTTATAAAGAGGATGGGCTTATCTCTAAGACGTCGTACAACAATATGCGAAAAGCTTCCTACAGATTTTCAGAGAAAACTACTAACATTTCAGCGGTATGTCATCACACTTCGGAAGGAAAAGAATTTTTCAATAGGCCTAATTGGCAACGCTGACGAGACGCCGATTTGTTTTGATATACCACGTAACTATACCATTAAGGAGAAGGGGACTAAGGAAGTTATCATCAAAACTTCGGGATATGAAAAACAATGCAATTACAGTGATGCTGGCAATAACAGCAGACTGGTGCAAACTTCCCCCTTTCTTAAAATAAATTCCTTATACCATTGATGCTCATTACATTCGCCAACAAACAATTTTTATATTATTTAAAGTTTTAAAACGGGGATGAGCATTAGATTCGATGTCGCATTAGATTCGCATAAATACGGTATATGCTAGTTTTTTATAATAATTAAATGCCTAAAAATAAATAAATGCAATTTGGTAGAAATACAGTGTAAATAACAACTAGTATTCATATTAATTGGGATAAGTTTGACCAAACCAACGGTTTTATGTAGATTGAAGTTCCCAGGGTTCTACCAAAGATAATAATAAGCTTCTTTTATAGAAATTTTATTTTTTAATACTGAAGACTTTGTGTTGAAAAGTTTGAACTACTTCTATTAGTTCAGACATTTCCTACTCAATGAGATTGATAGCCCACACACCTGCAGTGTGCGAAATTCATTTTCTCTGACCGTTTGGTATTAGAGTATTAGCCAAACACTTGAAATTTCCATTTACATCCTGCAAATTTCATTAGGTATTGATGTAGTTGAGATATTGAGATACTTCAACCACATCAATTCTATCGAGTGGATATGACAAATCCAAGATAGGGACAAAGATAATATAAGCCCTAGATATTTCAAATGAGGTTGAAAAGGAAAAAAGGTTTTGTGTAGATTTTTAAAGTCATAGCTTTTGTATCATTAACCATTTTGGTAGTAAGGTAATATGATATGTTTTACTTGCAAAATATTTGAATTTGGACTCTTATAAAACCAATAATTTTTTCCACGTCTGCTGTATATTCAGGCTTTGAAATCAAAACTTGAGAATGTCTTTTAAATATTTATTTTTTAAATATCGGAATTACACAGAAAATAAGTAAAAGTAAAAGAACAGATGTCGCCAACTTTTCGGCGAACTAAGCACATTTTCAAAGGTTAAATATGCATCACAAGACGCCCTTTTAAAACATTAATATCATAGGCTAACAGAATGCACACACACACACACAGTTAAGATACAAACATAATTATAACATAGAATTTTTATCTTAGGTCTGTCATATGCTGCCCTCTATGATCAAGAAAGCAAAACAAAGAATTTAAATACAATTTATATTACAATATAACGGTCCAAACAGCTGTCCCTCTGAATTTTATTCCTGTCCTGTGTTCCCATTTAACTCTAAAAAGTAAATCGTCGGCAAATTTAAAGGGATTGAGGTCTATTGATTTTTAATATTTTAAAACCATTTTGACTTTTACAAACTAAATGTAAGGCCTTGGCATTCTCTTCAGACAATGTTTGGCTAATTTGCTTATCCCCTTTTTGTTTAAACTGACCCTCTTGTAACTGACATTCCTGACTGCTTCACATGACATCTAGTTGTGGATCTTCATCTGAGATGGGTTCTTATTACGTTTTATATTTGTGAAAGACAACGTAATTTACCGAGCTTAAAATTTGACACAATCTACAATCTCAAAATCATTTTGTGTATTTACTGAAATTAGAGTTGTTAAAAAGTTTGAGTTGTTGAAAAGTTTGAGAAAGTTTGTTTATTTCCGTCATTAAAAGATTCATAACAGAAACCACAAGAGTATGCCTGTATCATTCCATGTTAATTCGGAATAATTCTTGAAGTTGTGAAAAGGGTAATCAGGTAAAACGAGTGGGTATTCCTAGGATCTTTGACAGACTTTCGGAATAGTACTATATAGTCTTGACGTAGAGAGATGAAAAATGGTCTAAACTGAAGCATCATTGCATCCATTTAAGAAAAAATAATTATCGGTTAAGTGGACCTGTTGGAGAATTATATCGTTTATATTATCACAAACAGCGATTTCATTTTCACTTGGGATTTCTATAGAATCCTTTAGTTAATTCCGATTGGGCAAAAGGTCTACTACCTGAGTTTACATTCAGGAATATGTGCTGGAAGCGAGACTGAGATTTTGCAAGGATGTCAAAAATATGTCAGTTAAACTCTGGTTTTTTTACGAAGGTTGACGTTGTCGACTTATACCAGGCAAACAGTATTTCATGTGGTCTGAAAACTTGACTATTTCCAATCTAAAAGGAATTATTATTTTTCGGTTTTTCTTTCTCAGAGAAGACTCTTCACTCCAAACTCCTCGTCTCCATCAAAGTTTTCTTTTGTAAATCTTTGGAAACTAATTTTCCGCAATGAGCTTGGTGTTCTTCTAACTTCAGCTTTTCTTCTTTAATCATTTTCTTTTGTGTTGAAAGCTATGGATAACCGGTAAGGTCATTTTGCTATTTGAAGAACTTTTTTCCGTATGATTTGTTTGTCGAAATTTGCATGGCATATATAATTTCCGTGATTAGAAAGTCCAACTGCTCTTTTGTAGTTATTTAGTTTTATTATTAAGCCGTGTAACCACGTTTTGAAAAAGTTGGGATATATTTTTTTTCCATATTTTCTTTTAAATCATGCGGTTTGTTTGGTTTGTACCTCAGTTGTTAGCTCGAAGGTTGCATATTTAAAAGCACTTGCTAAGTAGAATGATCTACTTTCCTCTTTGATAGTTGAAACGAATGGTCAAAGTGTGTAATTGTTAAATTAGGTCAACCTTTTACCGTCTTTGCTATATGATGGGTGGGCACTAGGGTCGTAATTGTTGCTGTGGGACATATGCGAGATAGCCCAAAAGTCAATGTAAGTGTAGCCTCATTGTGCGGAAATTGAAATCTTTGCCAGTGCAAAAGTTTGAACTTTGATGAGAATTTCTCATTCGGAAATGTCTTAATCAAACGCATTATTTGGAACTTTATGTACTATATACCTATTATTAGTGGGATTGGGTCGAATTCCAAAATTATCATGTAGCAGATTCTGTTGAATTTAGACACATCAAAAGTGTAAGGTACGTGATGAAGATCGAGACTATTTGCTTGGTTGAACTATATTTTTAATAGGAGGAGGTAATACTATGAAGTATTTCTTTTGGCAAGAACTGAGCCTAATCTATGTCAATTTTATTTTCTACTGGGAATTGACAGACGTCATCTTCTCTGCTTTTGAAATATTAAGATTAGTTTAGCATAAGTGAAGTTGGTTCATTTAAAATAAATTAAAGGCTATTGGAAAATGGACTATTGAGGTTAAACGGAAGTTACTGATAACGGAATTATTTAGATAACAAAAATACCAATATAATAAATATTATAACTATACCGGTTGTTGGCAGAGGTCAGTGTTTGATTGGTTTGGTTTTGGAGCCCTGTTGTCTATTTTTTACAAGAGGGCTAATGGGACCGAAACCTACTGCTTAAAGCCGATTCCGAACGGCTACAAACATCCATGCCATAGTGGGATTCGAACTCACGAACTCCGGTTCCGTAGGCCAGCATCCTAACCATTCGGAAATCGTGTGGAGAGGTCAGTGTTTGAATTCTACTGACTGTTATATAAATTGATACATTTTTCGGGAGGAAAATTTACATTAACATTTAGATTATCGGCATAATTATTGGGTTCATTAACAATTATTTTATGGAAGCAACACTATGAAACGCTAAAAATAGTGGAAATATTTTCATGACTCTTTGAAATATTGTTAAACTTATGATACTGTAAACAATCTAAGAAAATAATTTCAAACAAATTGTTATCTTTAAATCTACGTAATATAACTCTGCCGTCAATTTCGCACTTTACTACCTAAGCTCGAGAGTCACTCCGGTTATTGTATTCTCTAAGGGTAACATTTGACTCTCCGAGACAGGGCCTGGCTATCACATAATCATTCGGGACACATGCCCTGAAGAAGAAAATTTTAAGGAGCACAAAAAATTTCTAACAATCAGCATTCCTTTAAAAAAAATTAAATAAGCATTTTTTAAATCAGAGTTGTTTGAATTATATCCCCTGATATAAATGGTTCAAATCATTTAATTTTTAAAAATCCAATAATTTAATTCATTAAATCATGATTTAATTCGTTGATTTAATGCATTGAAATTTATTAAAATCATGAGAAAATTTTTCACACTTTGAGATTTCTTTTAGTTGAATCAACACTTAGGATGGAAAAAGAAAAATAATTTTTACGCTTGTGTCGTTTTTAGGAGAAAAAGTAACACATAAATTTGAAATTGTAATTTATTCTTTTAGGTTTGTACTTGGTTCTTTTCTGTCACTAATTAATCTAAAAAATTTAAGTTGAGGACATAATACATGATAATTTAGCAGTCATATTTGCAATTCAATAGATTATAATTTAGTAATTTTATATTTGTGAGTAACGAAGAAAATAAAAAACAAAATAATATTCAAAATGTGTTTCTAAATTTAATTTTATAAGTTTTATATCAATGTGATTATGATTATAGCACTCCAAAAATTGGGTCCTGGGTACAAAAGTATCTTAGTCTGACCCTGCATCCAGGGATAAAATTCTTGTTCTTTTCTGTTATTATCTTTAAACCATCTATTTTCAACAAAAAGGAAGAAAAACTTACATGATGGTTGAATAATGTCTATATTTGCAGCAGCGAATGAAAGGCAGAAACTGGTATAAAAGACTGAGAGACATTGCTGTGTTGAGGTTTGGGTGAATTCATACTGTAAAATGAAATATACCAAAACAAATTTTACAAAATAAATTACAAATAAAAGCTATCTTTAGACCTTTATAAACCCTTTAAATAAGCTTACTTACATTTTATGTTAAAAAATTATGACTACATAGGCAGAACTTATTTTACACTTCAAAGTATGCACTTTAAATAATTTCTCATTAAATATTTGTTTGTAACAAATTTATATAGTTTTTAAATTACGAATAAAACTTGTATGATAGTCGTAATAAATTTATTTATTAAGATATCCAAATTATTTTTAAAAGAATAACTAAAAGGATACCCAAACTACAGTCCACAGTTAGACACATTAGGTAAATTTTTCTCAGATCTGTAGTGTTAACTATGGTTTGGAGTGCTACGATCTACTTTTAGCAACACGAAGGCTAATGAGACCAGGATCTACAGCTTAAAGCCGATTTCGAATGGTTGCGAACATTCATGCCACTGTGGGATTCGAACCTACGAACTCGGGTATCGAAGGGTAGCACCTTAACCAATCGGCCATCGTTAGTGCTAACGAGGAATATTCTTTAACCGAAACATATTTTATGAAAACATTTTTTTTTGTTCCTAAATTCTTATAGCCATGTTGCTTTTAATTGTGTATTTCAGATATAGAACAGATCTTTTTAATAAATTTAAGAACTACTGCGTTCTATTAGCCAAGCATTTTAACATCTGCGTCAAAGTATGAGCCTGTTGAATTCAACCGCTGTAGAATCCTTGATGTGTTTTAGTAGCTCGTCCCTACGTCTGCCTCATGGGAACATCCCAGCCGACGTTAAAAGCTCCACAAATAGCGCTCACGCCCTATCGAAAGGGCGGAGATCGAAGGAAAAATCCACAAGAAAAGTCTTACCAAACACGCATCGACAAATGTACACGGAAGTACAGCCCTCTTTCTCTAGTCGGGCGAGGCCCCAGGATAGTTCGTCAATAATGTGCTCTACTTATTTTTCCTCCGTTTAGCGATGAGAAACAATTGGATTCCGAGTATTGTAAAGAAACGCTCTGGAGGAAGGTGCTTTATTTTTTGGTACCTTTCCAATAGGGCGAGGTTGTGGTTAGCCCAGGAAAATGAGTGTTTCCTCATTCATTATTACGAGAGAGTGTGTAACGTCGAAGCAGTTGGAAATATTTTAGGGAATCTGTGTAATTTTGTTTAAATGCCCATAATAGAAAGTAACCACTCTACCAAAAAGAAGGGAATATATAAATTATCAAATGAAAGCTAATTTTCTTTCTTTTTCTTTTAGGAGTTCAGTAGTTGTACATGAGTATAAGATTAGAATTATCTCTAGTACACTTTTCTTCTTTCAACACATTAACCCTTAATTTGGCAAAGTCTGGCCGCTACACCGGACATGTATATTTCTAACTACTCTATAACATAATTGTCAGTGTTCGCCACAGCGGACATTAATTATCTCAAAAATGGAAACTGATATATATATATTTTGTTTATTTTACAGAGATCCTAATGTCTATACAGACATGAGAAAATAACAGAAATTAAAATATATTTGAAAAAACAACTTGTCAAATTAAGGGTTAAGGTGATGGTGGACTTTCAAATTGGCTAAAATCGACGGAAAATGCGAATTTTCAATTTTAGTGAATAGTGAAAGAATATATCTTTAGGAATACGGAGCAAAAATAATTTGTTCATTCCCATCATTTTATCATTACTTCTGGGTATAGCAATAAAAACTTCAAATGCTGTTTACTCAGAAGTAAAATTTTCATGTATTACAAATGTTTAAAGTACTCCAGACGCATTGAAAATGGATCCATGTCTCTGAAATTCCAGTATTATTTACGTTAAAGTTTATAAAATAATGTCTAGTTGAAACGGGTATGTTTTAAAGCATATAATATGTTAGTTATGTATTTTAATTAACCGCTATAGCTGTTTATTTTGCAAAATATGGGTGTCATCATCATAGTTATTTATTTTTCTCTTTATATTTTCTATGAATGTTTATAGAAACAACTACATTTTTTTGTAAAGTCTATAAGGTATACTTAAAATTTTTTTTATAATATTTTATGCAAAATTGTTGCGCCTGGAGTCTTTTCAATTAAGCTATTTATGAAACAATTGATAATTAATAACTCCAAAACTAATTAATATTTTCCTTCAAATTTTTAAAATATTTATAGATTAATAGTACTAATAGCATAGCCAATCTTCAAGGAAATTCATTTAAAAGAAAAAAGTTTACTCTAAAAGTCCACTGTCGCCTTAAGATTGTTTTCTCTAACAAGCCAAGACATAAAGGCTTTACTGCAGTTTAGGGTGCTTCTTGACTTAATTCTTTATCTATATTTATCATCGCCAAGTAAACAAGTTTTCTTACACATGGCAACCCGAGGTATTTCCGACTGCAAATATGTGCAAAATTTTTGTATTCAGTTTCGAATATTTGAATACTCATAGTTTATGGTATCTGTTTCATTTTCATTGCTTTTATAAAATATGTACCCATGATTTCTAGTAAATTTCAGTAGGATTCAGAGAGTATTAAAAATTGTTTTCCACGTGTATGCAAATTTAAAAATTTGGTACAATCTGAGTATAATTTTTATCTATATTGGGTTTTTTAATATTTTAATAAGTATAGATCCTGATTCTTCTCTCTCTTATAGATGTTTATCACCACCATCTAAAATGGAATGTTTGCATTATTGGTGCTAAAAACATCGCCAATAAAACAAGGTTCACCCTAAACCGTATTTCCAATGACACAAAACAAAGTACCCCTACCAATATAGCCATAAATTTCAAAATATCGCCAAGTTTATGATTTGATGATCATTCTATATTTTTGTGTGGTAATAGTCTATTATATGTATCTTAAGAAAATTGAAAATTGCAACTATTCTATAATTAGCAATATAATACTCCTTTTTTTCAGTGAATACTTATTTTTAGGGGACCACTGAAGATTTTGGTTCCCCTTGGCAAATTTGATGAAAATATTGGCTATATTTGCTAAAACACAAAGGTAATCCATCCAAAACTTGTATTTCTTGCTTTTTCTAGCTACTTTAATTAATCACAGTGCGCCATCATAATAGAATTATATACTCTTACTTAATTAAAGGAAACGACTTGAAAACCTGACATTTATATTTATGGGCAATTAATCCCTTAATAGTTTACAAATGAAAAAGCTCCAAATTATTAAAAATCAGCCATAGTGAACCATTAATGGTTTGTTATATTTAAATTTTTTAATCATTGCGCACTTTTAATATATAAGAAGTGACACAAAGCGATTTGGATGCAAATAACATATAAATTATAATATAGATACAGATTGTTTGTACATGTGAGATCAGGAGAAAATGTTAGGCCACCATACACAAACCATTCACTTTTTTTCCTGCATTTGTTACTCAAAGGTAAAACCCTTTTGTTTTACATGTTGCTATTATAAAGTAGCAATTTCTCCAAAGTAACAAAGTGGCATTTTATTCTCAAGGAACATCAAGTAATATATATAAAAGAACTTTTGTAAATGTCTTATAAACTTACCCTTACATGAACTCTTTATACTTACTTGTGGTCGTTTATATAATGTGATGAAAAGATAAATTATTTTCTGTTCTCATTTTTTGCTAAAGAGAAACATAATGACAAATTCATTTGTGTTTCTAAGTAGCATTCATATTAATTCAGAACAATACGTTGCTTATTGCTGTGTAATATTCTGAATAAAAGTGTCTTTAACATGAAAGTTTTTCTAGCATGTTGAGAATATATGAAGAAATATAAGAATGTGGGATGCACTACATTATTGGAAAGTTACAAAAGCAATAAAATGTGGCTGTAGTTTTGGACAATATTCATGGTCATTGTTTTAAGTTGTCCCTTTAATCAAGAAATAGTTTTCTAAAAGCTGTCTCTAGGATATTTTAGCAACTACAAACAATCCTTTGTTCATTAATTTATTGGGCAAAATTTTCCCGAGATGAACATTCAAAGTTTATGTTATTTAATACCATGATGTGCAGAGACACTTATAGCAACAATGTCAACTCCCCAATATACTACTCTATTATCATTTATTGTTCTTTATTGACGGGAATCTTAGATACTGTACATTCAGTAAATGGGTCAACAGGAATCCATGGGCAGAGCCCGTCATTCCTGAGTTTTTTCAGAAACCATGAATAGCAGGGAACGAGAAAATAAACAACTAAATATTAAAAAAGTGAAGATAATGGTGGATTTGTGAATTCGTGACACAAAAGCTATTGAGGAGAGGGCTTAGAGATACAGAAAACACGATGTATTCGCGGTGACTAGGGACATCCGTTCACATCGAAGACTTGTACGGGAATGAGTAGTTTTGATAAAGTTTGAGACCCTGCCGGTAACAAAACAGCCAATCAGAAACGAGAATGTCGACCAATGGGAAAATGTCGTCGAACACAAGAAACTAGATAATGTATATGTGATTATCTAAGTTTAAAACAATTTTTAATATTTTCTCGTGATTCCTTCATTGTTGATATTGTCTTTAAAAAGACTGTATTACTTATGCTTGCTTTAGGGTTTTAGACTTTTAAAGCAGTCTCAAGTTGAATTTGATGTAATGGATTTGATCTAATACTGTTGAACACAATTTGCTGCTAAAGAAAAATTTTTACTTAAACTAATGGGACTTTAGTTAATGCATTTTAAATGATGTTTCGCTTTTCTTTTTATTTTCTTGGGAGACATTGCTGAAATTTAATTAGGGGCAAATATTTAACTTTTACTTACATGATTAATGATTTGCAACAATTTTGTTTAAAGATTCTGACAATAACTGCTTATAAGAACAGCTTACCCCTTTTTCTTTTCGTTTTTAGATATCATTTGTAGAATTAGATCAAGAAATCTGGTTTAAACATGAACCAACACTTTACGCAAAGTGATGTATTTATAGTTCTATAAATAAATATATTGCCTTCACTATTGGTATCCTAATTTCTCCTTAAGGTAACTTAGAATTGTGTTTATTTTTGTAATTTAGCATTAAGCCTACCACTATTTCATGAAAACCTAATTTTTTCACAACAGATAATAATAACCATCTTTAATTAGTAAAGCATTTTTTTATGTTTGTGGAAAATAAAAGCTATTCTTTATTTTTCCAATAATTTGAAATATCTTTAATTTCTCAACTTTCTTAGGATAAAAATTATCAACACAATAATGATGTAAGAATTACTGACTCACACTCTAACTTGAAACTTTCAAGCTAAAATTAAAATGTAATACTCAATATATATGAATACAGAAGTTGCTTGAATTTTAGAGAAATAGTTTAGGTTGCTAATGTTTACTCATTAACAAATTATTTCTCCTGACAGTCGAATATAATCGATTCTGTATTATAATGCAGCTTACAACATACGTGTATACAGTCTTTGTGACCGAGTGGTCATGGTATCAGACTGCTGTTTAGGAGGACCCCGGATCAAAACTCTGCAGGGACGCTGAAATTCTTTTAATTTTATTTCTTTTACTTCTAGATAAGACTAGAATATTCTTTAAATTACTGGAATGGTTTTCCAGAATATTCTACGTCGGTATAAAGAGCTAGTAGCTCAGTTTGAATCAATTCTCAGTTTGTTATCCATTTGTTGCGTGCTAAATAAATAGCTTTGTGTTCCCGCTAATCGTGTGCCTCGTCTGTTTCCCTAACATCAATGTGACAATATCTATGAAAGAATAAATTAGAATTTAGGGCAGCTCTCAGAGGATGTCTATAAGCTTAGTTCTGAGACTAAAATCAATATAGATATAATAAATATGTAATATGATTTTCCAAGATCTGATGAGTCTTTAGAGAACTATTATAAAGGAATAGACAATAGTCCTTATGAGATAACGAAATTTATAATAAACTTAATTGCTGCTTTTCATTTGTTTTTTCTCCTTTTATGAATATTTATTTATTTTTTATTTTAATTTTTAAAAACTTATTTATTTACAT
Organism: Pardosa pseudoannulata; assembly: GCA_032207245.1. Taxonomy (NCBI): domain Eukaryota; kingdom Metazoa; phylum Arthropoda; class Arachnida; order Araneae; family Lycosidae; genus Pardosa; species Pardosa pseudoannulata. The sequence goes on along the minus strand of CM063511.1, from coordinate 142,746,228 downwards.
TTCTTCTAAATAAAAGGCTTTTATGCTAAAAAGACGTAATATATTTTGGTAGATGGATAGAAATGTTCCATAATTTTGACTTATTAAATATTGTAATTAAATGTTTATATGTAAAAATAAAAAAATGTATCGACAATTTATAAGGTTTCTATGTATTTCTGTGCTAAATTATGGATATGTTTGTATACTTCTCTGTTAATTTAGGTTGAATTATTATCCAATAAAATATGGTGGATGTAGTTTTTCCCCACTTGAACTTGGCTACTAGAAACCTTGTGGTTGGCATCGAGTATGGGTCACTTCAGTCTAAATTTCTGTAGACATACATGCATGACATTTAAAGTTTGTATGTATTTCTATAATATATTATTGATATATTTGTATACTTCTAAGTTAATGTAGGTTGAATTATTTTCTAAAAAAGTATGATAGATGTAGTTTTTCCCCACTCGCCCTTGACTGTTAGAAACCTTGTGGTTGGCAGCGATTGTGGGTCAATCCAGTCTAAATTTCTGTAGACATACATGCATCACATTTACAGCTATGTATTTTATACTAAATTTTTTATACGTTTGTATGCTTCTCTGTTAATGTAGGTTGAATTATTGTCTAATAAAGTATGGTGGATGTAAGTTTTCCCACTCGTCCTTGGCTGTTAGAAACTTTGTGGTTGACAGCGAGTATGGGTCACTTCATTCTAAATTTCTGTAGACATACATGCATGACATTTAAAATTTGTATTTCTACAATAAATTATTGATATGTTTGTATACTTCTCTGTTAATGTAGGTTGAATTATTGTCTAATAAAGTATGGTGGATGTAGTTTTTTCCCATTCGCCCATGGCTGTTAGAAACCTTGTGGTTGGCTGCGAGTGTGGGTCACTTCAGTCTGAATTTCTGTAGACAATGCATGACATTTAAAGTTTGCATGTATTTCTATACTAATTTGTCGATATGTTTGTATACATCTCTGCTAATGTAGGTTGAATTATTGTCTAATAAAATGTGGTGGATGTAGTTTTCCCCACTCGTCCTTGGCTGCTATAAACCTTGTGGTTGGCAGAAAATGTGGGTCGCTTCAGTCTAAATTCTTATAGACCTACATACATGACATTTATGCTTTATTCAACAAGAACGTGTAATTTTTTTAGCCAGCTGTGGTCAACCAGTTGACACTTATTTGTAAGTTTATTCAGTATTCAACATGGATTCGGCAATTTCATTATTAAACAGTTTTGATAATAAAAATCCGTTTCCTTTTTTCTGTTTGGTTTGGTTTGGTTTGAAGAGCTGCAGTCTACTTTTTTATATCACGAAGTCTAATGAGACCGAGACATACTGTTAAAAGCCAATTCCGAACGTCTACGAATATCCATGCCACAATGGGATTCGATCTGAGGATCTCATGATACTGAGGATCACTGCCCTAACCATTTGTACATTATTCGGCTTTTTTTTCTGTAGATTTCTGATTATTTCGTTATTTTTCTTCGAGTGTATTGCTTAAGTAACCTTCCATTATATCTGTTAAAAATTTTAAAAGTGCTTTTTCCCTTCTAATCTTAGCATTTCAATCATTTCACATTTTATTTTTAAAAATATTACAAAGAGTTATTTAGATACTAGAGAATTTAAATTAAAAACTATTTTTGGTTTTTCATTTCTGAGTGAAAAAAAAAAAAGTTTGATGGAATTCTTTATCGGTAATTTCTCATTAAATCGAAACCGTTTTTGCAAAAACCATTGAAAAAAAAAGCAGCTTTTATTTATCGCCCGATTTTTCTCTGAGGCTTAAACGAATTTGATCTTTTTAAGCCAAAGTGCCTTCACTTATTTTAAACTGTTGACACAATTACGTTCGATGCAATCAATATGTATGCTGTATGAACATGTTTAGGCAAAGATAACGTCAGTGTCAACATATCATGCGGGGTCATGGGGGTCTGCCAACACACGATACGATAATTACAGGATGTTGACGTCACTGAGCTCCAAATAATCGCTGATAAATAAGAAATTAATTGGTCAGATATGTCGCATTATTTCATCCCCTTTTTTCCAACCCTGGAAAATTTGACAAATATTTTTTACACGGTAGAAATCTTGTTTTATCGAATTTCCTTAACAGTAATTATGAGATATTTTTGTTATATGTCGCAAATCCTGTTAAACTTTTTACCTTAGATAACGTCTGCTTTGCGTGAAACATTATTATAATTTTCATTTTTCATCATTGGAAAGAAAATATTTTATCGATTTTTAGATATGAATAGTGGAAAGTGTATGTCGTTTTACTTTTTCTGCTTTTTTTTCCTATCTGGAAAGAAGAAAATTTTTACTTCATATACAAAATAATTCTGAAAGAAATCAAATATTACGTAGAATAATTTTTAGTTTCAATGGAGGTAAATCAATAAAATTATTAAATTAGCAATTGGGAAAAGTGCGTGTTGCGATTTTCATTCTTTCCTCTTATCTGAGAAAAAGATTTTTTTTCCTACTTTATGTAACACTAGTGTCCCACAGTTAGGCTTAATTCGTAAATCACGAAAAAAAATGGAATTAAATATTCGTAAGATTTTTTAAAATCACTTATGGAGACTCATTTTCTTGAGATTAACCCCTTCCCTGTTTTGCCCGTACGCCGTACTGGTACAGCTTTCGGGCCTTTACTGATTTGCCCGTACACCGTACGGGCAATCTGATTTCTATTTCGCTTGCACTGTTTCGGCCGTATTTTTTCCAATTTTAGTAACAAATTATTTGTATAGATGTCCAGTAAATGATAGTTTGCAGTTTATTGTATTTTCTACTCTGATTGTGTTAAAAGCACGGGTTTTCTCGCATGTTTTGTATGAAAAGACGAATTGTTATCTTTCAGTGTATAGCTTTCTGGTTATATTTACTAACCGTCTGATAATTTTATTGATGTAAGAGTTGAATAATATATTTTTACTTTTAAATAATGAATAATTAAGAGCGTATGGAGCTAATTTCTTGTGATTCGAGTTGTGACTCGGAATCAGGAACTGAATTATCTGTAAATGATAGTAGCCAAAGTTTACTAGATGACCTGGATAGTAGTGACTCTGATAGTAGTACAGATGGAATCAGTGAAGCAAGACAATTTTTTAAAATTAATTGTGATAATTCTTCGCATCTGCCTCCTAGATTTGGTTTCACTGGAAATCCAAAAATTAACTTGGATATCGATGAGATTAAAGGTAAACTTCAGTTCTATGATGCTTTCATGGAAAGAAAAAAAAGTTGTAATAAATGCTTAAAATATTAGAAATGTTAATTTTAATAACATATCTTTACTTAAAAATGTAAAATGAACAAAAAAATGCAATAAGAAAGTGACATTTTTTTGAATAAATTCTGGAAAATATTGAAACCATCAAAGGGTTAAGCATGGGGCTTGCTATAGCAGCAAATTGTTATATTGCCGAAAATTTAGAAATTGAAGTGGTCCGTATAAAATCAGATTTTATTTCATTATTTCATGCGATTTCAGGACCTAGTAAACATGAATTGATAAATTAAATTAGATACATTTTCAAGACGTTTAGAATATAATATAGTTTTTGATGGGTTAAAGCGCCTGCGGGGGAATTTTTTTAATGAAACTGCGGAAAGTAGGGTTATTAGCAAAGGAAGCCATTCTAAAAGATGAGGATGATTCCCAAATAAATTAGTTGGAGGGCTACTTCCTAGACTGTAGATTTTGCTAGGATTTAGAAATTGAAGCTGTCTACATAAAATCGTATTTAAGCCACCATTACAGGCGATTGCAGTAACCTAGTAAACATGCAGAGATAAATTAGATACATTATCAAGAATACTGGAATATAATACAGTTTTCTATGGGTTATAGCTACTGCAGGAAAAGTTTTTTAAAAAACTGCAGAATAGAGGGTTGTTAGCAAAAGGAGGCCACTCTCAAAGATGAGGTTGATATCCATTTATGTTGGTCGGTTAGTCAAAGAATATGAGGAAGACGGAATATATGAAGAGTTAAAAAACATTAAGGAGCACCAATAGTAAATGAAGTAATCTGTACTAATCTTTACCTAAAGTTAGTGACCAATATCTGAAAAGCAACTTTTATATTAATCAAATTCTTATAGGTCAGGATGTTTTTTCTAGTCATCAGTCTTGATTATTTCGGAGAACTGCTTCACGTTGATATGGATTCGACAAGTGTTGAATGGAACATCTTGTATGTGAAAAACTATTTCCTTAAGTCATCAATACTGCAATCAAGCAGTATTGATAACGTGAGGAAGTAGTTTTTCAAACAATATTAAGAAAGTTAATATTTGAAATCTACGCAATTCTCACCTGTCTAGGCAAAGTTTGATAATGAGGGAAAAACTTTACCTTTATGTATGGACTTGAGTTTTGTAATTTGCTTTATCCCTTTACGTTGTTCTTGATGAGGCTTTCGCTCGCATTTGCATTTTGCTTTTTGTTGTATTTTTAAAACATATATTTCTTGTAAATTGTCAGCATTTTAATATGTTAAATGTGTTTTATGTTACCATTTAGTCATGTAATCATGTGTCAAAGTCTTAGGAACTTAATCACATGAATTATTGCTTACTAGATTTAAGATCCTCTTGTGGGATGAAGGTTTTAATTTATTTTTACTGTACCGGGATGGTTTTCTTGCTTTGCAGAGCAATGTTATATTGGTGAACTTTCTGTATGGCCTCGGCTGTGTTAGAAAGGGAATTATCAATCAATGCATACTGTCATGAATTCACAGTTTTTATTCATTGTTGATGCTTTTTCCAGCAAAAACACGCGTCACTCAATATAACACACCATAATTAATATTTTAAAACACATTAACAAAGCAAAATTTATAAATTTACATCGGCTCATCATAGAGCGGAGCAGAGACTTTTTAACACCACACTCATCAATCAAAAGGACATTCTATGCAAAAAGTAGACGTTGTAGTTCTTTTTTTTAGTTTCGTAGCAGTAGCAGCTAGTCTAAGGGAAGTAATAGTTCTTTTCAATACATATGCATTTTGCTATTTAAATTAATTGAGGAGGAGGTTCTAAAAAGTATTTTATTTGTGCATTGATTTATATAATTTTGTAGCAATATCTCTTTAGAAAATATTTTTCTTTAGTTTTGAGTAACAAAGACATTTTCAGTTAACTTTCCGTTAAGCTTCGTTAAAATATTCTTTGTCTAATATTTTACAATACAGTTAAAAAATCCTATTTCTTTAATTACATTTTGCTTCATGAAAATATTTTCAAAATTTTCTTTCATATTTAAAATTTTTTTAATGAAATATGAAAAAATAAGATAGAATTTTCAAAAAAAAAATATTTTTCAGATATGAAACTTGAATAAAATTAGAGGTAGATTAATTTTAGAATGCTAATGCTGGAAACAAATATCATTTTGAGACAAAGAAATTTATTTATTATAGCAAGCTAGGTATACACAGCCAGTTTTACAAAAAAGCAATATTTGCACATAGGATCATCGTAGAAGCGTGTATTATATAACTTTAAAATGGTTGTAGCATTTTTAATCGCAAAAAAAAAATAAATGAATAAAAGCTTGACGTTTCTCAGAATTTTGATTTCTAAATTTCATTATATCACATACATTTGTATTTTTTAATTGAAAAATGTTTGTTAGAGCAGCCACAATAACTTTAGATATGAAAAATTTTCATAAATAATTTGAATTCAATATAAAAAATATTATCTTTTGCTGGGAAGATTTTACAAGATTATAAGAGTCTATTTTTATATTTTTTGTTACATGAATGATTTTGTTTCATAAATTAAATATATATAATATATATATATATATATATATATATATATATATATATATATATATATATATATATATATATATATATATATATATATATATATATATATATATATATATATATATTCAATTATCCACAAAACAATTTTTGAAAATAGAAACTGACACTTTATATAAAAATTAAGCTAATTATCATTTTATTCTGAGAATATAAATTATACTAAAGATTAATTTTATTTTATAGCATTATAGAGAATATTTTTCTAATTTTTCAGTTTCTTAACAGTTTTTAAATATTTAACATTTTAAAACATCAGATTCATCTAAACTTTTACGTTTACGAACCAAATAAAACAGATATTTTACTTCAGCTTGATATAAATATTTATTTTCCAATTCACATTTTTAAAACATTTTATTGCGGATAAATGTGTTTCATATTTTCATTTGAAGTATACTTTTTTTGTTATTATAAAAACATATTGTTTGAAATGACATAACTAAATATTATAAAACTAAAGAGTAATTGAAGAACTTGTTAAAAATAAGCCTAAAAGCAGTATTTTATTTTAGGATGAATTGATAAAAAGCATGTTATAATAAAGATTTAAATCTCAAAAGATATATCTGACATTAATATAGATTACAATGAAAAGTGCAAAAATTATTTACTTAAAAGTATAAAATTCTTTCTCAAAAAATACGTCTAAGTGAATTCTTATCAAAATATAAAACAATTATTATTGTCATCATAAATGAAATTTGTTTCCGTACAAATAGAATTAGTGAAAGCTTTTTAGAAACAGGAGACAATATTTTATTTTGTTTTTTAAAACCTCTAAAGACAGTATTATGTTACATGGCGTATTTAATAAAAGGTGTCAGTTTGTTTTAAAACCTATCTGACAAAGGATAAATGACAGATTAAAAAATTCAACTTTTTTCTGATTACGTAAAAAATGATTTTCTTATTAAATATTAGATTACTAAAGAAATCATTTGCTGAACATATCTTCGTTTAAATTTGCTGTCCCTGTTAAAAATATTCAAACATTTTGATAATTTCCTTCGGTTTTACTCGAGACATTTTAATTTTATAAATAATAATAATTTAGTTCAAAAACGTAAATAATATTACTAAATTTAATTTAGAACTATTAAAGCATTGACATTTTCCGATATACATGCACTTACTACCACACTATGCATATATATATATATATATATATATATATATATATATATATATATATATATATATATATATATATATATATATATATATATATATATATATATATATATATATATATATATATATATATATATATATATATATATATATATATATATATATATATATATATATATATATATATAATATATATATATATATACATATATATATACATATATAATATATATATATATATATATATATATATATATATATATATATACATATATATATATATATATATATATATATATATATATATATATATATATATATATATATATATATATATATATATATATATATATATATATATATATATATATATATATATATATATATATATATATATATATATATATATATATATATATATATATATATATATATATATATATATATATATATATATATATATATATATATATATATATATATCAGGTTTGGAAACGTAAAATTAATAGTTTAGGGATTTGAGAGCAAAAAAAACAGTGCACACTATTTTAATGCAGGTGCATGAATGACTAATAACTGTATATAAAAGCAATTGACGCTTAAGAATTGAGAGAGAACGTCTTGAGGCAGGGTCGCTAATGAATCCAAGGCCCTTTTGTTAGCCTGTGCCCACGAACGGACCTACGCCATGTTTTATGGTTGGATGTGAAACTGTGAAATAGTCCTGAATAAAGACATTATCAAGATATCAATGGCTGTTTGCATTGTCATTAGCATGACAAATATATAAACAGGGCGGTGACGGGTAGATATCCAGTACGGAAATTTTTAATCCGGCGATAAAGTATCTACTACGTATACGCATTGATAGGGAGGAGGCCAAATACTATTTTGTCCCCAGAAATAGAGGGCGGTCAAATACTACCTTGTATGCAGGCGAGTAATAAAACCGGGCCAGAGCTGGTTATATATATATATATATATATGTATATATATATATATATATATATATATATATATATATATATATATATATATGACATAGAAGAGTGGTTAAGGCATGGAAGACACATTTCATTTCATATGTAAAACTTCTTTATTGTAACCCTTCTGTCCATAGCTATGCCATTTAGAAATCCTTTGTTATCATACTTTGCCACGATAAGCGTGGAGGATGTTATCAGCCCGAGATCCCGCTCAAAACTGTCTTTTTTGACTTTGCTGCCTACGCAAAATTTCTATGTCTACCTCCGCGTCAGCTCTTTTATTCTGTATAGTTCAGCTCGAGGGTGTGTTTTTCTCCTATTACGTTGCTGGTAATGAGTTCTAATTATTTTTAATTATAACTCGCTTAATTCTTAACCCCCATTTTTAAACCTGACTTATATATATATATATATATATATATATATATATATATATATATATATATATATATATATATATATATATCATGTACACCATCTCTTATCATTTACTACTATGAATCACAAAATTATTGACCCATAGGAAAGATTCGATAACAACACCCTTTTTCTTATGACTGAGGCAATTAAATGAACTCCAAATGATATCCTTTTAAAACATACTTATCATATGTGCATTAAATCGGTTCTTCAGGAAAGCACCTGTTTTCTTATGGCAAAATTTTAGACAACCAGACTGCCTTTCATTGAAGAATATTACACTGTTATAAATTGAGAGAAATCTGTAATGAACCTGTTTGGAGAGAAACCTCAATTAACTCATTGAAGTTAAAAATAAGCTTGCTATGAGGGGAGGTAGAAAGTATCATAAAGTAGCCACCAATGGAAGAAAAGGTACATAGTCACTACAAATTTGACACAGAAATATTTTCAAAAAGAACCCAATTGACCGAACTGTAGTAGCTCTCTTCTTGGATTTTTACATTTCTTATATCCACAGATTACGTGCCATGGTGTGTCATTTGGATTGGTTTGGAGAGCTACTGTCTACTATTTTGATTCATGAGGTAATGAGATGATTCATGAGACCGGGACCTACTACTTAAATCTGATTTCGAATGGATACAACATCCGTACCTCAGTGGGATTAAAACTCAGGAGCTCCAATACCGAAAATCGGTGCCCTAACTATTCGGCCATTTTTCGGCCATGGTCTATGGTGTTTTACTGATGGCTATATGCTAGCGGATGAAATTAAAAAGATCTATTCAAAGCATTTCTCATTTTATAATTCTATCATAAGGTATAAAATAGATTTTTATGTATAAAGTGCAGCTATACATGTCATTTTATCACTACTTTAAGGCCAATCTAGGGGGTTTTGAAAGGCCGTTATACTTTTTTTCTATGGCTGATTTTAATGCTATACAGGGTGATTCATATTGAATGGGAAAAAAGAATAGCGCAGTGTGACTGACGTAATGGATTTATTCAGCCGAAACAAATTTATTCTGCAACTACAATTATGCAAGTTTTATTTGGCAACAGGAAAAAATTATCAAATGACGAACTCGCCGCTAGAGGCGCTGTTAAACAAAATGTCGTCCATGCAGGAGAAAACGTACTGCGTTTTCGAATATGCCAAAACCTCCTCGGTAACTGTTGTGCAAAGACTTTTTCTCTGGCCTATTTTTCTTTTCTGAAATATCGATTAATGGGAACATTTATTAAGACATGCTCTCTGAGTGGTTGTTCCCCCAGCCGGTGGAAGCTGTTACTGATTTCATTTTGCAGCAATATGGTGCTTCACCACATTGGAATAAAAACTTACTTGAGTTCCTGAACGGACGTCTACCCCATCGCTGGATTGGCCATGCTGGACCACAGGAAATTATATGTCTTCATTGGCCATCGAGATCACCAGATCTAACACCCTGTGATTTTTCGTTAAAGGGGTTTCGTTAAAGACAAGGTGTTTGTGCGTCCAATCCTCAGGATTTAGAGGAACTGAAGCAGCGGATAACTGCAGTGTTGAACTCCATCAGAGGGGATATGCTATCACGAGTGTGGCAGGAGCTTGATTACCGTGTAAACATTTGTCGTGCCACCGGAGGGACACATTTTGAACACCTGTAGAAACTTGAATAAATGTAGTTTTGAGGTAAATTTGAATTTTCTAAATATATTAATTACAAAGTTCACAATCATGTTTTCTTTTTGTCCCATTCAATATGAAACACCATGTGCTTTCTTTTGCATATAATCTCCTTTGTCATGCTTCCTCTTATAAAATCGACAGGTACTTAATAACTTAAATCAAAATCATAAAGAAGTTACTATGCAATGGATATCCTTGCGTTGTGTTTTTCAGTGAAATGCATTGGCTTCTTAGCAAGAAAAGAAGCCAAGATTATGAAATTGTTGGATAATCAGTTTCTTCCTACAACGAAAAAAGGTTAACTAAAATGCCATTCAAAGATGCTCATATCTAATTTCAGTCAATTTAAGCAATTGGCCCTGATTGACGTTAGCTTCGTCATGCAAAAAATTTATCCTCCCACACTAAACAAAACAAATCGTTTCAGTTTTTCTGTATATTGAATACAGCTTGAGAATTTTTTTCTGATGAACATTTCCCCAGGAATCCTTTTTCTAGTAACCTTTTTTTTTCAAAATTACCAAAGATGAGGAATGATCCGAGGAAAACAGTTTGATAATTTTAATTCCAAAATTCTAATTAGTTAAGAACATATTAATTTAAAATTAAAAAAACCTGCTTAAATATGTATTTATGTAAGCATGTATATGAGTCTATCTTTTCACAAATCCTGAATGCTGAATTTATTTAGACCTTTAAATTATTTTAATATAACCTACGACCTTTAAAAAACTGAACAATCGTATTAATTTTACAGACATATTTCATTAATCTGTACTCTCCTAATTTTGTAGTAACTGGTACAGTAAAATTAATACTTTTTAAACACATTTTATTTACCCCAACATTTTTTAAATTAAAAATGTAATCACGGTTTTAAAAAATTGTTTCATAACTGGTAAAATTTATCTAATTTTTATTATTAAGTATTTACATAATTTAAAATCATAGCCCAGATGAAAATTAAAAACTAATATTATAACTAGTATAAAGATTAAAGAAAGCTTAATTTCTTTAAAACTTACATTCCCGTATTGGAGATTTAAAGCGCAAATATATTTTAATTCCAATATAAATATGGAAATTAAATAATTTAAAAGAAAGTATTCAAATGCTTCATAGAAATATTAATATGGTAACAGCTTTGATTCTGAGCATTAGTCGAATAAATATTGAATTTTAAAGCGGTAGATATTTAGAAAGGGATTAGACACTTTGAAAAATTAGGGAATGAAGAATATCCATTGTTTAACTAAGAAAATGCATTTTCTCCATAGTATTCATATGACATAACAGAAAATGAAAATAGTATAAATTTTGTACTGCAGTTACCGTTTCAAATAGCTTTTTTTTTAAATAAAATAAAATAAATAAGGCATACCTCTGATGATGATTTTTAAATTTATCATTGATGCTGCCGAACCGTTTCAAATTTGAAGCGATTAAAAAAACAGATATGATGTAAAGCCGTATTTGTTTTTTACAATACCACACTTACATTATTTTATAAATTCTTTATTTTAGACACTACGTCTTTCTTCATACGAATACTCTTCTCGTATGTTACTTTGTCGAACACGCAATAAAGAGCCGAGGTAGCTCAGTCAGGAAAAATAACTATCTAGTAACTATTGGTATGCGGGTTCGAGGCTCGATCTAACCTAAGATCCATCGTGTTCGTTAAGGGGGATTGGAGCAAGTAAAATATGTTCATGGTAAACATGTCCTCCAAGTTCTTAAACGATATCTCTGGGTGTGGCAAGCCTCTGGGTACCTCTGGGTTAGACCGATCCGGCGTACGGTCTATCGTGTTTGTTAAGGCTGACTGGGGCACGTAAAATATGTTCGTGGTCAACATGTCCTCCAAGTTCTCAAACAATACCTCTGGATGTGGCAGGCCTCTGGGTACCTCTGAGTTAGGCCGATCCGGCCTAAGATTCATGGTATTCGTTAAGGGTGACTGGAGCACATAAAATATGTTAGTTGTCAACAAGTCCTCCAATTTCTCAAAATATACCTCTGGGTGTGGGAAGCCAAGCTTGGGAGTCTTCGGCTCAATTTCTGCTTCTAAATTAAAAGGATCCACTTGAGCTACGAAATTCTTTCACCGTAGCGGTAATCGTCAAACGAAAGATGCACCCTCATTGACTTAATTTGTTAGCCTAGTTCGGAAATGATGTGAGAAAGCCATTTCGAAAATTTAAAATTCGAACCTTCTAAATCGTTTTTTAGCTATGCTTGACGGCGTTATTATTCGTTATATTGAAAATTGCTGTTACATAGAAAAGTGATCTATAATTTGGTTATAAGATTAATTACAGTAATTCGGGGGTAAAATCAAGTAGCAACATCTTTTTGTAAAGTGAATAGGCGAAGGGATTAAAAGTTTATGTTATAGTCAATATCTGGAATGGCAAATAGAATTTTATCGAATTTTTAAATCAAAGGAAAATTTAAATGTAAGTTTTTTGGAGTTCCATATACGTTATGTCTGTATACATAGTACGTAATTTTTTTTTATTTCTAATAAATAAATAATACACACTGACACAAAGCAATATATTTTTTTATTTAAAATGTCACAAAAGTTATCAAAATGTAATCATTATTTGTCTGTGTTCCGGTTCATATAATCACCGAATTCATAACATTATTTCATGACATGAAAAAAAATATTTTTACAATTATTATTTCTATTTTTTATTTTATTAGATATTTCAAATTTTTGACGTGCCATGAAAGTATTTTGTCATGCCAAACATGACACGCAAAGCATGTTATTACCGTCCCGTCCCTCCTTTATATCCTATTTACCATGGGTACAGCCCCATTTATAATCCCTCCCTCCGTTCCTGTTTCACTTTAAAAGTGAATAAAATATTTGAGACATCAGAAGTATATTGCTTACAAAGCTATTTTTTTTTAATTTTTAAATTACAATATTTATAAGAAATAATTAAACCCCTTTCTTTTTCATAGGAAATATACTTTTTTTGCAAATGTTTTTTCTAATTTTCGGTTCAAAATACTTTTTCTATTTTTAATATGCTTATTATAATTTATACATTTGAGGATTTGGTGTTCCATTTGGCGTTTTTGAGGTACAAAGAATTAACATTCTATTCTCGAATATTAGCAATAGAAGTAATTTCTAGTCCAAGAAGTCCGGATTAGAAATTAGAATATTTCTTTTACGTTTAATAGATGTTGAAAAATTTAATCCAATAGGAAAATATCCATTATAAACTGTGGATGTAAGCAATTAAAAAACTTTATTAAACATCACAAACACCCACAAAAGTGTCCGTATCTTATTCGTCAAAGCCAGGACGTAAAATTAGCAAACTCAGCCAGGCAGCATTAGGAGAGATTAGAAGTTCGAGGAAGTGTAATTAGTGTTATCAGTGGGAGAACGGCCCTATCTCTCTTTCTGTCGTCATTTGCCGGTTGCGGTGCTAGGTGCTAATTACAGGTGACGTGTTAATTATGACGAAATTAGAGAGTCTTCGCTACCGCACATATCTGATACTGCCCCCTAGCGTCGAAAAGGGGTTCACATTACCGAATAAGATGTAGATCTGATTCAGGTTGGAGGGAATGATTGTTTAATATGTTGTACTTATGAAAACGGATTGCTGGAAAGCGATAATTGGGCAAAAATGATTCCTTATCGTTTGGATCCTTACTAAAGAGAAATACACTGCCTATAGCGTAAATACGACCTTTAAATGCTTATGTTCATCTGCATATTAGATATATATAATACTTAAAACAGCTAGATGTGCTTTGTAAATCATAAGATACATTTGAAAGTATAATGATATTTAAGTGATGTACTTTTAGCTTTTTGATTAGAATATTGCTTTGAAATTTTTTCGTGCACACATAATGGAATAATTCGGGAGGAAGGACATATTAACAAGGGGTATCACGGGATCTGTACCCTGCCTAAAATACTTTCAAGGTATGCATTGCAAGATTTTAAGCTTATTAAAATTTGTGTGCATTGCCAGTTTTAACTGAAAGCATTGAAATACCTTTTACAATCAATAAAAGATTAACAGCATTTCTTCCTTTTAGAGCTGGTTAAAAGAGGTTGACAAATATTGCATTATTTTCTTTGCATATAAGCATGACTATAAATGTCAATGAAGAACTGATTAATCTGATCTAAAAACTAGAAGATTTAATTTTGTACTATAAAACGGTAGTGGAATATTGTTTTGAAATTTTTTCTTGCCACACATAATGGAATAATTCAGGAGCAAAGACATATTTGCAAGGGGTTTAACGGGGTCTGTACCCTGCCTAAAATACTTTCAAGGTATGCATTGTAAGATTTTAAACTTATTAAAATGTGTGTGCATTGCTAGTTTTTACTGAAAGTGTTGAAATACCTTTTTCAATCATTAAAAGATTAACAACATTTCTTCTTTTTAGAACTGATTACTAGAGGTTGGAAAATCTTGCATTATTTTCTTTGCATATAAGCATGACTATAAATGTCAATGAAGAATTGATCAATCTGGTCTAAAAACTAGAAGAGTTAATTTAGTACTATAAAACGGTAGTGGAATATTGCTTTGAAATTTTTTCTTGCACACATAATGGAATAATTCAGGAGCAAGGGCACATTGACAGGGGGTTTCTCGGGTTTTGTACCCTGCCTAAAATACTTACAATGTATGCATTGCAAGATTTTAAACTTATTAAAATGTGTGTGCATAGTTAATTTTTAAAATTGTTGAAATACCTTTTTCAACCATTTAAAGATTAACAACATTTCTTCCTTTTAGAACTGGTTACAAGAGGTTGACAAATCTAGAATTACTTTCTTTGCATATAAGCATGACTATAAAAGAGGATGAAGATTTGAACTATCTGATATTAAAACTAAAAGAATTAATATAGTACTATAAAATGGTAGTTTATAATTACTGATTATGCCTTACTATTTCCGAATTTTAATGTCATACAAGGTATGCAATTTTGTGAAAGAAAAATAAAAGCATGTGTTATTTTAAATATTTTTTTTCATTTCCTAGTTAGTCATAACATAACTTTAGTTAACATTCATCTGGTAAATACTGTAGTTTAAATTAAATATGCTCCAGTGCTTACCGGGCATATTTAAACCTGATAAAAACTTGGAGCTTATATTTAAATAAACAAAATGGGGTTTCAAACATATATTTTTAAGGTACAATGAAATTATGCATGCACAGCGTTTGATGATGCAATTTATAACGTATTTATGTATGCAAGCAAAACTACGTATGTATGTGTAAGGCATATATACCAGTATATAATTTGTTTATGTGTGTTCTTGAGTAATGAAATTTTTTAAGGGAATAAAAGTTCACTGTTCTTTGAATTGAGACTTTAGGCCTTCCCCGAAAAATATTCTACACGTCACTGTCTAGGGGGGGTTTTAACATTTAACCATAAGGGTTTCAAAATTGTAGGTTCGAGGACTACAGTGGGAACCTTATGCTTAATTTCAGGTCACAATTTCATAATTAGCATATTTCATAAAATTCTCTAAGTTGGAAAGTGGCACTAGTATAACACAGCATTTTTAAAGTAAGAGTAAGCATGAGAAAGTAGGAAGTTCAAGTAGAAAAATATCACTTTTTAAAATTTTAAGCAAAATAATTAAATCTCTTATATTACTAATTACTTCAAAATCATATAAAAGAGAGAAATTAAAAATAAACAAAAAATATTATGTTCCAATCAATTGAATTTTGTAGACGATCTTACAACAGAATCAATTTGTTTGAATTAGTTTTTAAAAATATCAAAAAAGAAAAAAATTGCTTAAAGACGATTTAAAATAAATGTAATTAAAATTGTATTTGATAAAGGATAGTATTAAGGATATTTTAGTTGATCCCATGCATCAATCAATGAATGGATGTTAACTACCAGCTCTATTAATGCTAATCTACGAAGATAATGCTGCAAGAAGGGATTCACAAGTCGAGTTCTGTACTGATTTTAATGATACATCAATGAAAAACTGTAGACTTTTTTAAAGCTTCCGTGGACCACAAAAGACTGGACTCGCTAGCCACATGCGACATACCGGATGCCAGTTAAAAGCCCCTGCTTTTAAATACCGCTCTCCAGTTTTTAGAAACCGAATCTATATCTACTCATTTTATCTTCAGCACCTTCAATATCATCAAAGGATAAGATTAATGTAAAAATTATTTTACTGGAGTTATTGTTTTCTTTGTTGTTGTAGTAACCTGCCATTTCAGAAAGATTTGAAAATTTGAAAACACCATACCTGGGCAAATTCTGAAAAAGCACACTCAAGATCCTATTGTGATCTACCTAAAATTATCTCACAACTCACAGTTTGGTAAGCACTGCATTAGTAAGTTAATTACAGCAGTACTTACTGTACTTAAATAACGTTTTGGGTGGATGTAAGCATCAATGTCAATGGCAATATTCATATAGAAATTGTTCCTGATTATTTGTTCCACCAATGAAACCAAAGTTAAGAGAGCGTCAAACTCTTCATAGCAGATCATTCATGTGTAAATATTCTAAAATAGAAATTCTATGAATTCCCCATTACAATCGAGACCCAAATCAGACAGTTCATGCAATCCCTAAACACTTTTACTAGAACTACATTGTGTACAAGGAAGATAATATAATTTAACTACTTATTTCTCCACCATTCTCCCTCATAGTACTGTGGTGGTACAATAAAGATATAAAAATCTTGCTCTGCACCCTCGACTGTTTTTTGTAAGATTTGGTTCTGATTCTATGGGCAATATTGAGAGAGTTCTCAGCCCTTATCTTGTCTGACAATATTTAATCAACACCGATATGTGTCGAACGGCCATATGATATATTCTAGAATAGATTTACATATGCTAGAAAATATGCAAACATATGATATATGCTAGAATGGATATGACATATGCTAGAATGCATGAATATCATATATGCTAGAAGAGATATGATATATGCTACAAAATATTGCTAGGATACGATACATGCTTGAAAATATTGCTAATACATTATATATGTTTCAAAATATGTTAGCATATGATATATGCTAGAACAGATGTGATATGTAGTAGTAGATAATATATGCTAGAATAGATATGATATGTTCTAAAAAATATGCTAGCATAAGCTATATGCTAGAATCAATATGATATATGCTACAAAATAAGCTAGCATATGATATATGCTATAATAGATAACAAATATGCTATAAAATATACGATAATATGATATATACTAAAAAAGTGTTTACATTTCCTTATATATGCCTTTCTCCAATCTTCTTTCTTATCTAATAGAGTGCCTTTTTAAAAAAAGGGTAGAAATAACCCAAATCGTCATATACCGTAATTACTTGCTTCTACGAAATAAAGGAAGCATCGTAATAGTAAAAATTTCAGTGTGCAGATTTTAGCGTAAATACTCGTTTTTACCATGACTGAAGCAATTCTGACACGTTTCAGAGTTACATCTGTAAAAACGTATGGATGTACAAGAAAACATTAATTTTTAAATATTAAATGTTCATTTTGCTAACGACTTGAGCACTTTTTGACTAGTTTGGTCTTGACATATGTAAGTAGGTATGTATGTGCGTAACTCACGTAATTTAAAAATTGTAACCTGTACTCTGTAATCCTGCATATCCTCTTATGATTCTAAACTGCAATCCCTATATAAAAAAATTTTTCATTATGAATTGTATTAAGTTAACCGGCATAACTCAAAAATAATTAACAAATAATTAACAAATTAACATATTAGAATTTATCTAAAATTTTGTATTTAGAAATGTTGTAACATCTGTTTGTGCCCTCTATTTTAAAGTGTGATACACACTCTTTACAATAGACCATTATCAAAACTTGAGTCTAGAGTGTGAAGTTTACACAAATAGTATTAGAACAACAAAAAATGATTTAACAGGCTTTGTTTTTCCTAATTCAATTTTTTAAATAAATGTGAAATATTTTATACACATTTTACATAAATAAATTATTAGTGATATATTTTACTGATTCTGCATCAACAGATTATCTTTTGTTTATCAGATGCAAAAGCAGATAGGATGGAAAAGTACTGTAGAAATCATTTAAGTTTTAATAAAGAAATTAATTAAAAATGTTAATTATATTGAAAAAATTTAATAGTTAAATATATATAACTTTTGATATAATTTAAACCAATACTTATTTTAATTTTAAATAAATAATATATTCTTTATTTATTCCTCCTAGGAATTTGTTAAATTATTCATCTCAATTAGTTTAGAAATTATTAAACTAAAAAAATCATATTTTTAAAAATCATGTTTCGTTAAAGAGAAAACCTTTTCATATTTTCTGCTTAAATTGAAAATTCCTGGTCAATTTAATTAAAATTCGTGGAAGAATGTCTGTAAAAAAATCAGACATATAGCTTGAATAGCATTTGAGATATATTCATTTCAAACCGCCAATTTAAAAAATATAAATATATACTATAAACTATTTTGACTTTTAATTTCTAGGAGAGGGTGTGGCATGCACAGTCAGGTTAACATAAAAAGAATAATACTTATACAATCATCCTTCAAAACATGCAATTCGGGTTTTTCCTTTATAAAAAAAATTGTATCATTTAAGGTAAAAAATATAACAAATAGATTCCTTTCAAAGAATAGTGTCTCAAAGACCAAATGTATTCGTATTTCCGGTTATTAAAAGAAAATGCAGTGGATTTCGTTGAAATCATGTAAACGTTTGTTTAATAACGATTAAAAATTAAGAATTTAATGGGCTTTTTGTAGTAATGGTTTATAATGTACAGGAACTAGATACCAAAACTATTAAAAGTTCGCGTATTAAAACAATATTTTTTGTATCACTTGACAAACACTCAAACTGCCGAAATATATATGTTAACATGTATTTACTCAATGCTTCACATTTTTTATTTAATTGCTAAATATTAACAAAAAGGGTTGGACCTCAAATCTTCCTATGTGATAAGGGAAATATAATATACAAGCACATATTATATTAAACAATACATACACTCATATATACACAGCTACATAAATATGTATATAAATGAATATATACTGGACAACCAGACAGACGTTGTCCTGTTTTAACGCTGTAAATCCAAAAATTGTAAAATCTTTTTAAAATAAATTATAAATTGGATCGATTTTAAGGAAAAGCATGGAAAAAAAATAATTTTTAAAATACTTAACGTCACCACGTGTACAGCATCTCAAATGTAATTACATTAAATTAAAATTGCCACATCGCCTTATTTAGATTAGATCTTGGGACTTTCCGTACTGAAGCCTGTTGCGTTGAAACTGCGCTACAGATACGATGGCAGTGAAAGGTATCAAGCAGCATTATAATAAGCTCAATAAATGCACAATTCTATAAATTTAATAAAAAAAAATTCTATCAGGTTTTGTTGGGTTTGGTTTGGAGTACTACGGTCTACTTTTTGCAACACGAGGGCTAATGAGACCGGGACCTACAGCTTAAAGCCGATTCCGAAAGGCTACGAACATCAATGCCTCAGTGGGATTCGAACCCACGAACTCCGGCAAGCACCCTAACCAATCGGTCATCGTTCGGCCAGGTTTTGTTGGGAGTGCTACGGTCTACTTTTTTGCTACACGAGGGTTAACGCCTACAGCTTAAAGAAGATTCCGAACTAAGAACATCCAAGCCCCAGCGGGATTCGAACATACAAACTCCAGTACCGAAGGCCAACACTCTAATTCATCGGCTATCACTCATTTCGATCAGATCAAACTTTTAATCTAAACCATTCTTGAATCTTCTAAATTATATACAAAAAATTTCATCAAAATCAGTTTAGCCATTTAGGAGGTGTTTTATTACAAAGACATGGACAGAAGAATTTTATATATATATATATATATATATATATATATATATATATATATATATATATATATATATATATATATATATATATATGTATATATATATATATATATATATATATACAGATATATATATATATATATTAGTTTATACAGATATATATATATGTGTGTATATTTATATGTATATATGTTCAAACGTTTTATACACCAGTATCAATTCCTCCCTAAATATTTCCAACAAAGAAAAATACGCCCTGTAAAAGCTATTCAAATGGGCTTCTATAAATAAAATTTTTATGTAAAATGCTTTTAAAACTTTTTCATTTTAGAAGTTTGACATTATGATTTAATAGTTTCAAGTTACAACAAGAGTCTTTGTCTAACCCAGTTAGCAACAAACTAGCAAAAAATTAATGAAAAAAGTATTTGTAAAATCTACCTTACCAAGTAAGGCATGGCAAATATAAACACTTAAAAAATATTTTTCATTATAAATAATTCAGCTAAAATTTGGACTCTTTTTAATCGTTTCAAGTATTTTCCTCAATCAAAATTATATTTTATTTTATAAAGTAGAGAGAAACTTAAATTAGTTCCCCGAAAACTTTTAGCATTACATTAGAGAAAGACTAAACGCAATTCAATCTCAGTTCCTTCAAATTTTTAAACCAAAAAGTTTTTCCCACAGAATGTATAATATCTTACATTATGCAGTAAAAAAAGGCAAAATTAGAACCACATTCCAGAAAAATAAACTATTCTGTTTTTCTCAAAAAGTACAGAAAGCAAATAAATTGGATTCCCCATTTCAACGGAAGAATTCTATCTCTTCTTTCCTAACCCTGTTTTAAAGAAAGAGAATTATAGGAAACGAACACATCTAATCCTTTCATCATCTTGAAGGATTACATTTTTGAAAATTTATGAATTTCAATTCTCTCTGAAGGTGGAACTTAATCAGAAGAAAAATTGTTTTTATTCTTACATTATACATAGCAAGTTTCCATTTCAAAAGTACGAAGATTATGCTAATATTTTGTGTTTGCGATTATAAAAATAAATATTGTGACAAAGTAAGTCATTTTGCGTAACATGTATTTGGAACTTAATAATATTTTTTAAATTCTGTATTGTTACATAAATATAAATCAGTAAGAAAAATACGAAAGAATGGACTGAAAGTGAATATAAATATTTATGTAAAATGCGAAAGAATATACATTATATTACAATAATAGTGATATGTTTTTATAAAAGTATTACAACAACATAAACCATAAGTTGGAAACATTCCTTAGAGATAGCAACTAAAGAACTAAAAAGTAATTAAACAAGTATTTCTAAAATCTACCTTACCATGCAAGACTTCGCAAATATAAACACTTTAAAATATTTTTCATTATAAATAATTCAGCTAAAATTTGGAGTCTTTTCAATCCTTTGCATTATATTCTTCAATCAAATTTCTATTTTATTTTATAAATTAGTGAGAAATTTAAATTAGTTCCTCAAAAACTTTTAGTATTACGTTAGAGGAAGAATAAAGGCAATTCAGTCTAAATTCCTTCAAATTTTTAAACCAAAAAGTTTCGAACGTACATATATATATATATATATATATATATATATATATATATATATATATATATATATATATATATATATATATATATATATATATATATATATATATATATATATATATATATATATATATATGTGTGTGTGTGTGTGTGTACATCTATATATATATATATATATATATATATATATATATATATATACATATATATAGATATGTATAAATATACATAATATATATATATATACATATGCATACATATATATATACAGTTTTGCTACACAAGGGCTAATGAGATCGGGACCTACTACTTAAAGCCGATTTCAATCGGCTACCATCCAAGCCACCAGAATTTGAACCTGTAAACTCTACCGAAGTGCAGAAGTCTACCATTCGGCCACCGTTCGGCTATATAAACTTGTACTATAGAAACAGAATCCCAAACTTTAACTAAAATTGATTCAATCTCAATTATTTCAAACTTTTAAACCAAAAAGTTTTTCCCTCAGAATGTATAATGTCCTACATTATGCTGTAAAAAAACACAAAATTAGAACCACATTCCAGAAAAAAAAAAACAATTCCGTTTTTCTCAAAAAATACAGAAAGCAAATAAATTGGATTCCCCATTTCAACGGAAGAATTCTATCTCTTCTTTCCTAACCCTGTTTTAAAGAAAGAGAATTATAGGAAACGAACACATCTAATCCTTTCATCATCTTGAAGGATTACATATTTGAAAATTTATGAATTCCGATTCTCTCCGAAGGTGGAACTTAATCTGGAGAAAAATTGTTTTTATTCCTACATTGTAAATAGCAAATTTCCATTTCAAAAGTACGAAGATTATGCTAATATTTTGTGTTTGCGATTATAAAAATAAATATTGTGACAAAGTAAGTCATTTTCCGTAACATGTATTTGGAAACTTAATAATATTTTTTAAATTCTGTATTGTTACATAAATATAAATAAGTAAAAAAATACAAAAGAATGATCTGAAAGTGAATATAAAAATTTATGTAAAATGCGAAAGAATATACATTATATTACAATAATAGTGATATGTTTTTATAAAAGTATTACAACAACATAAACCATAAGTTGGAAACATTCCTTAGAGATAGCAACAAAAGAACTAAAAAGTAATTAAACAAGTATTTCTAAAATCTACCTTACCATGCAAGACATCGCAAATATAAACACTTTAAAATATTTTTCATTATAAATAATTCAGCTAAAATTTGGACTCTTTTCAATCCTTTGCATTATATTCTTCAATCAAAATTCTATTTTATTTTATAAATTAGTGAGAAATTTAAATTAGTTCCTCAAAAACTTTTAGTATTACGTTAGAGGAAGACTAAAGGCAATTCAGTCTAAATTCCTTCAAATTTTAAACCAAAAAGTTTTCGAATGTAAATATATATATATATATATATATATATATATATATATATATATATATATATATATATATATATATATATATATATAGATATATTATCTATATATATATACATATAATATATGTATATATATACATATATATACATATGCATACATATATATATGCATATACATACATCTATATATATATATATATATATATATATACATATCATACATATATATATATATATATATATATATATATATATATATATATATATATATATATATATATATATATATATATATATATATATATATTTCTTTGGTTTGGATTAGTTTGAAACTCTACGATATACAGTTTTGCTACACAAGGGCTAATGAAACCGGGACCTACTGCTTAAAGCCGATTTCGATCGGCTACGAGCATCCGAGCCACCAGGATTCGAACCTGTAAACTCTAAAGAAGAGCAGAACTCTACCATTCGGCCATCGTTCGGCTATATAAACTTGTACTGTAGAAACAGAATCCCAAAATTTTAACTAAAATTGATTCAATCTCAATTATTTCAAACTTTTAAACCAAAAAGTTTTTCCCTCAGAATGTATAATGTCCTACATTATGCTGTAAAAAAACACAAAATTAGAACCACATTCCAGAAAAAAAAAACAATTCCGTTTTTCTCAAAAAATACAGAAAGCAAATAAATTGGATTCCCCATTTCCACGGAAGAATTCTATCTCTTCTTTCCTGACCCTGGTTTAAAGAAAGAGAATTATAGGAAACGAACACATCTAATCCTTTCATCATCTTGAAGGATTACATTTTTGAGAATTTATGAATTCCGATTCTCTCCGAAGGTGGAACTTAATCTGAAGAAAAATTGTTTTTACTCCTCCATTGTACATTGCGAGTTTCCATTTCAAAAGTAGGAAGATTATGCTAATATTTTGTGTTTGTGATTATAAAAACAAATATATTGTGACAAAATAAGCCATTCTCCGTAACATCTATTTGAAAACTTAATAAAATTTTTTAAATTCTGTGTTGTTACATAAATATTAATACGCAAGAAAAATACGAAAAGATGTCATGAAAGTGAATATAAATATTTATATAAAATGCGAAAGAATGTACATTATATTATAATAATAGTGATATGTTTTCATGGAAGTGTTACGAAGACATAAACCATACCTTGGAATACACAGATTTTCTGAATCAGCTAATATTTATATATATATATATATATATATATATATATATATATATATATATATATATATATATATATATATATATATATATATATATATATATATATATATATATAAATATATACATATATATATACATATATAATATATATGTATATATATATATATATATATATATATATATATATATATATATATATATATATATATATATATATATATATATATATATATATATATATATATATATATATCGTATCGTGATGCAAAGTTAAGGCGAATGGAAAACAGTCTTCTTGAATATAATAATTTTATTAACTTATAGTTCTATTTTAGAGCAACTTACGCTGTTATCATTGTTCGTGGCATAGCTAAGCGTAGAATAGGTGTTCACAATTCCATGTCCACGAGTTGACTGAAACTTTTCTCTTTGCAAGCACATCAAATAGCTGAGAAATATATATATATATATATATATATATATATATATATATATATATATATATATAACCCGGGGAAGTAAATTCGCAGGTAACACATGAAATTAAAAACATATCATTTGTATTTTCCCTGGCTTAGTGGGCATGGATAATGCTAAGCAGTAAATGGTAGTTGTGGCACCATGAAAGGAATGGCGATTACGTGTTGAAACTTAACTTTTATTTAAAGCTTAAGTAACAGTCATCTTTCTCTGGCGAGATCAGAATAATGAATGATACATTAAAACACTAATTGTGCCAAACAGCGAGAGGCGCGGAGAACATTCCCAGGAGAGAAAAGCTAAGTCAACGAATTTAATAGTCAGAAAGAAACTTAGATTTCTGAAAAAAGGAACCAATCACCTGGGACACCTGGAAGATATCGTAAGTGGGCAGAATATTATCATGTGTTTCAGAGCTAGCCTTAGGAGACTCCTAAAATAAATCTTTCGAGGAGTACGTTTTTAATATGGAAATAATCCCGTGTATCCTCTACCTTTTCTCTCAGAACTATTGTGGCAATATTCAGCGGTAGTAAGCTTAGAATACTACCAGCCCATTCACTCTCGGGAATTTTTAAGTGTTCTGCCTGTCGCTCAAATAAACACAGGTATAAACTAATGTCCGTCTCCTCAGAGTCAAATTTCTGCATGATATTTTTTAGCGGATTACCGGGAGGTCTTGGTAACTCGTAAATCTGCCTATCCGGCACAACTTCCTTCTCGATGCGTAACTTCTCAAGCTCAAATTGTCGTTCTTTATCGCGTTCTTCTCTTTATCACGTTCATTTTTTTCCTGCTCTTTTCGAGTCTCTATTATTCTTGTTAGACACCCTTCTACGTATTCAGCGTCGTAGTCTTCTGAGGTCTCTATGAGTTTTTTTATATCGATCACCCTTAAGTTGGAATCTACTTCTCCCACTAACTCTGATGCTAACTCTAGCAAATCTACTTTTTTAGCTCTCGCAAAAAATGCCATGGTTACCAGAACACAAGTGCACTTACCAAAACACTATCACAATAAATCAGTTACAAGAAATTTTAAAATAATTACACTTTCAATTCATAGAGCAAAATTACAATTTTAAAAAATTACTAACTGAAGCACGTGCAAACAAAATTCTACCTTTAACACTCAATTTTAAAATTAACACGTGGAAAATGTTCAAGCTCAATTTATAATAATAATAATAATCATTTCAATTTCAAAAATAATTTTTAAACACAATGCAATTCTCAAATTTACTCTTAGTTTAATTCACCTTATTTCAACACAAGTATTAAAATATTCAATTCATCACATTTACTAGAACTAATTCAAAAATCTATATCTTCAAACAACTTCACACTTCCATAAATATAACTTAAAAACAGTATTCAAAATTCTACTCTTTAAAAATCAATTTAAAATTGTGCATTTCAGTTTAACACAGTTACTAAATTTGCATAAATTAAATAATTCTCAAACAATTAAGAAAAAATCTTACAAGGTTTAAAAATTAATAACTCTCAGCAAATAGAAAAACACTCTTCTTGAAAAATAACTGTTGGATACCACACACTTAAGAGAAACAGAATTTTACTCACAGTTTTGATGTGAAGACTTGCTTCTCGGATCATTACAGTTGAACACTAACACAAGATAATTTCAGGAACTACGAATGTCAAAGCCGTCTTAATTTAGGCACATAGCAGAAAAAAACTTCACGAACACTTAAAACTTGCACATTAGCACAATATAACTTCACAAACACATAAAACTTGCACGTTAGGCGTAGATTACTAACTTCACAAAAAGTTCCTACTCTTTGTTTTTACATCGAACCGCTGCCACCAGATTATAAATATCAATAGTCTGTAGCGTACTGGGGCTCTAAGTGAACCCGAAAAAGGATAGCGGAAGCCTACGTACAGACTAAGATATTTATTAAGAAAACAATATTGAAGTGATGAGAAGATACAGATGAACGATGAATATCTACAATGAAAAAGATAAATCGATGCAAGACATCAGCTTCCTAAGAAAAAAAAAAGGGGGG
>CM063511.1:142707014-142712014 GCA_032207245.1 Pardosa pseudoannulata | reverse complement strand
TATATACATATACATGTATATATATGTACATATAGATACATATATACTTCGATTGCCGAATCAGAAATTTCTCTATTCAGCAACAATACACTTTTAAAACCACAAGCCCAAATTGAAAATAAATTTATTCTAGAACACTCTCACATAATCTCTATGATTAAAATAAGTTTATTGATTAAGAAAAAAATGAATTTGTACTCGTAGTTTTAGATTTGCTAATTCTTTCACTTTAAATAAATATATATACATATAAGTGTGTGTGTGTGTGTTTATAATGGTATTTTAGCCAGACAAACTAACTCAATAATAGTTATTTTCTATAATAAATTTACTTATATATTCTATACCTAAAAAACCGCATCTGGGAAAATGTCTTTGATTCTCTCTTAACCCTTTAAATATCACCAAAATAAATTAATGGGAATTTAATGTAATTTGTTTATAAATGTTATCTATAAGCCTTGTATATGTAAAATATATAATTTTTTTACTTTCCTTAGAAGGGTTTGCCTTAGAGGATACCAAATTAGGGTTTAAAAAGTGGTTTAACTGACTAACCCCTACCCTTGTACAGCTTGAACATTATGCCTTTTTAAAAGTTTAACTATACTGGAAGAACAATAAATGATAATCCATAAACAGGTATAATAAATAAATAGCTTAACAACTTAAAAGTGTTGTTTGTACAGATACTTTTATTAGAGGTCATAAGTAAGATAAATTGAATCTGACTTCTCCAGTACAGAAAGTTTAAATACATATATTTCAATAGAAAAAGAAATAAGTAAGTTAAACGTAGAACTATCATCTGTTATATATTTAAAATATCAAAAATATAATATGTATAAAATATATAATATGTATATTTAAATATATATATACATATACATATATATATATATATACATATATATATACATATATATATATATATATATATATATATATATATACATATATATATACATATATATATATATATATATATATATATATATATACTCGAAAACTCATCCATGTCTCCAAACAGTTTTTTTTTACTTGCAAAAGCTCTTGATTGTACATCATTGGCTTCCATATATCACAGATGTATGAGATTGGAGCTGTAAATAATTATAAAAAGATAAAGTAATCCAAAAAATAAAGTTAAAAAAAAGATGTTTAATAGGTGGTTTTGCTACGAAACCACTGTCGGTTAAAGGGTTAATCCAGATAAACTTCAACGACTCCAAGAACACTTGCTTAAGGTGTCTAAGAAGTCCTTTTTGTAGAAGAATGCTACATTTTGCATGTTACAGATTTTTTTTCCCTTCTCACATACTCATGAAATTATAATGTAATTTTTATCAAAAAATGATTGAACTGTTCGAATATATTTCTTTTTAGACCACATAAAAAAATTTAATACTAAAAAATATTTTTATGTTTAATCAATACTTTAAAATTCAAAATTTCATTAATAGTTCCTGCTCACAAGATTCTAATAAAAATATTGGTGCTTGAAAAAAATCTCATTTGTTACAATAAAAAAAATATGTAATTTGAATTTGCACCTTAAACCAAAGCATTTTAACAAGATTAATACTGTTTTACTGAACATAATTCAGATATTTTTTAAAAAGTTATATTATTTTATATAAGTATAAGTAAACATATAAAATACAATTATTTAATGTACCATATAATTTGAATTATAATATATTTTAAATAACAAACTGAATACAAAAATTTTATCAAAATGTTTTATTTAGTTTTTATCTACTGAATTTCATCAAAATATTTGATATAGTTTTATAAATAAAATGCACGGAAGTGTAAAATTTTAGAAAATGAGAAAAATGCAATTAAAGATAAAAAAATGCTTTCCTTTAAGTGTGAAAGAGTAATTATACATTTAATCATTACTTGAATTCTATTTGGAATTTCGAAAAAAGAGTGGTACAAAAATGCACGGACAAAATTGTAGTTTAATTTATAAAATAACTAAAAAATAAATTTTTAAAGTTTTATGAATCTTGTGACTCCTTGACTTATCTTAACTAATTTAAGTAGTGTCGGTTATTAGTGTCCTTTGTGATATATTCTTCATGCTTTAATTGGCTGCCTCACGTGTACCCTTATGATACTATATAAGCGAATGAAAAAAAATTTGGGTACAGAGCACCATTGTGTGCATATGATAGTTGAAACTTAAGAATGAAATCCTAATATCAGTTAATTTAAGTAAGTTTATTTAAATAATATTTTATAAACATCTAATCATGATATAAAATTTAATCGCCACCAGTGCAAATTGCTACTAGGTTTTCTAACTAAATTAAATAAAGATAAATTAACCAATTATTTGTAGAAAATATTTAACCATACAAGGCAGTATAAATGTAAGCACTTTTAAAAAAAATTATCTAATATAATATGATTAGTAAACTTTAGGAATAATTTTATCTTTTATTATTTCAGAAGTTTAATTATATGCTTTTAATTTGAAAGGAAATTTTAATTAGTTCCATAATAACTCTTAATATTACCATAGATTTAAAGTACTAACTCCATCCCAATTCTTTCAATTTTTTTATATTAAAATCATTTTTTTCTTCACGGTATGTATGATATACATTTTGTAAAAACTCAAAATTAGAATCATAGGAGAAAAAATTCATTTTTTCCCAAAATTTAATGCAGTGCAAAATTTTTCAAAAATTCTGTATCTCAATTCTCTTCTATCTCAGTTTTAAAACTAAAGGAAATGCGGAGAAGATAGCATATAATCTTGTCATCATCTGTATGAACTGCATCTTTGAAAATTTAGGAACTCCGATTCTCTCCGAAGGTGGAACTTAATCTAGAGAAAAATTGCTTTTATATTCACAGGAATTAAATTTGTAGTTCTCTTTTCCAGAACATAAATATGGTAATATTTTCTGCTTTTGTTTGTGTTTAGATACAAATATAGATTGACAAACTAAATAGTTTCGAGTCATCGCTTTTCAGAAATTCCGTTTAGGTATCGATATTTTAATACTATATATTTTGTTAGGTAAATATATAAAATGCAGACAAAAAAAGAAATACATTACATTTAACATGTTAAACTTCTACAGATGCATTACAAGTAAACAAAATATGTACTGAATTATTCTCGAAATATAAAGCTTTTATTCATTTCCTGCTTTCACCTGGAGAACCTTAAACTGCTTTGTAATCCATGACAATGAAATATATGTGTGCATGTATTATATGAAAAATTTATTTTTAAAAGTGACTAAATTATTTCTGAAATTTAAGATTTCACATCGTGATGAAAACAAAGGCCTCTAAAGAGCTCCATTACTTACGTTTGTCAGAAGTAGTTCATTTGTGGCATTAGGGAAGACTTGGTCAATTTCTTGTAAGCAACATGCATAAAAAATAGACCTTTTATATACATAGTACACACACACACAAGTATATATATATATATATATATATATATATATATATATATATATATATATATATATATATATATATATATGTATGTATATATATATGTATGTATATATATATGTATATATATATATATATATATATAATATAATATATATATATATATATATATATATATATATATATATATATATATATATATATATATATATATACATGTATATATATATATATATATATATATATATATATATATATATATATATATATATATATATATATATATATATACCTAATGTTTTCAATCCCTTCGATGTTGTTAGAATTTTCGAGAATTTTTCTTTTTCGACCTAGGTAATTGGAGAATGAACAAAGGAGTGGGGAGATTACAAATCCGTAGATAATTTTCAGAAATACGCTCACCCTGTTGATGGTCAATTGTTGCCAGATAAGCAGAAGACAACACATTTTTATCGGAACTGAGAAGGAGTGTATTCACATTTTGTGCTTTACTCGCCTCCATGCAACTTGTCGATGTGGAAGCCAGAAAGCGAAATGATTTAACCTTAAAACAAAAGATAGAAATACTAAATCGTTATGACAGGTTGATTATGATTACGATAAATTCATCAATGAGCTTAATTCTTAGAAAAAAATGTAGACAGTCAACAATGTACAGTGAATTTTTTTAATTATGTAAACAATTCTTATGTTTAAAAAATAATATACAGTACATACATAGTTCATGTTCGTAATTTAGCTCATGTCAATTAAAAGAGGGGGTAAATTTCTCTAATTATGCATATTGTTTATTGTTATCAAAATTACGGTGTCCCAGACTCATCACATTAAGCGGAGTCCACTGTATATATGAAACATACCGATTAACACGCAATGTCTCAGCCGTGGACCTCAGCAGTCGGAACCTAAGTGATGTTGTCGTGGTTACGAAAAAGACAAGATTTTGAAAGGAAAATTAGTATCAGCTTTATTTGTTCATCTCCAACAGTCAACTCTCACAAAAATAAGCCATGCGGCCTCTTATAACCTTAGGGGCGCAACCAGCGTGAGGAAGTAATTCTAGGTGAGGACTTAAGAATGTTGTTGTGAGACATTAGAAATCTTAGTTCAGTGAGTTCTTTTCTCTTGGCTAGTTTGTGTCGCCAAGAGAAAGGAGATTTTATATATTACAAAGAGTTTAAATCCAAGAAGCTACTAGATAAACAGAGATGTCGGGGACGGTGATTTTTTAATATAGGAGTCAGTAATTCTAATTCTAAGATTAAACTTTATAAGATTTTACAGTAATATATATATATATATATATATATATATATATATATATATATATATATATATATATATATGTAAATATATATATATATATATATTTATATGTATATATATATATATATACATATATATATACATATATATATATAATATATACGTATATATATGTATATATATATATACATATATACATATATATGTATATATATACATATATATACACATATATACATATGTATATATGTATATATGTATATATATACATATATATACACATATAT
>CM063511.1:142599514-142702014 GCA_032207245.1 Pardosa pseudoannulata | reverse complement strand
AAAAATTACCAAAAAAATAATTTAATAACTAATTATGTAAGTCCTAACAAATATAAATAATTTAAGAATAATTTATACATTACTTTGTTCAGATAAACTTTGGAATAATTTTTGGTGTTGATTATTTATCCACGTTTAATAAATTGTTTTTATATTTTAGTGAACAGAAACTTTTAATATTACCATATGTAAAATGTACCAGTTCAATGACAATTATTTACATTTTTATGTTGAAAACAACTTTTATTGTAGAGGATATGATGTTTTCTATTATTCAGTAAAAACACAATACTACAAACACATTCAGGAAACAAAATTCATTCTTTTCATAATCGATACACAAAGCAAAAAAAAATTAGATTCCATATTTTTTAATACTTCTACGTCTTCTTCTATAGATCTGTTCCAAACAAATAAACTTATAGAATCGAACACACATAATACTTTCATCGGCTTCACGGATTACTCGTTTGAAAGTTCACAAATTCCGTTTCTCTTCAAAAGTGGAAGTTAATCTAGAGGAAAACTGTTCTTTTGTCCATACGTTTTAAACTGTTAGTTTTCATTTCAGAAATATGGAGATTACACTAATATTCTGTTTGTATTTGTAGAGGCAAATATAGTTTGGCATTGTAAGCCCTCGCGCATAACTTCTATTCATGAACTTACTATTAGTTTATTACTGAGTTCTTTATTACATAAATATGTAAAATAAGAAATAATTTAAATAATATTTATAGGAGTATATATCAATAGCTGTTTCATGAATATTTCAAATGTATACTAAAACATATGAAAATACAAATTGTTTTATTCAATTTTGTTTTCATCGGTAAAATTTTACACTACACAGCTGTCATTCATTACAATAATATATATATATATATATATATATATATATATATATATATATATATATATATATATATATATATATATTATATATATATATATATATATATATATATATATATATATATATATATATATATATATATATATATATATATATATATATATATATATATATATATATATATATTTAAAATACGAAAGAATTTAAAGAATGTAATATGTATAGGAATATATATCAATAGATGTTTCTGGAGCATATGAAATGTATACTAAAATATTTGAAAATACAAATTGATTTATTCAGATTTATTTTCATTTGGAAAAATTTACACTACACTGTCATTCGTGACAATGATATATATGTAATCTAGAAATTCTAAAACGGCCTGTTACAATAGATTATTGCCCTACTCTTCTTACTTGCCCAGGCTACTGGGTAAGGAGAAAGCTATGCTGCTATCCCAATAAATATTCCAGAAATTCTAAAATGTCAGGTTACGTTTGATTATTGCCCTATTCTTCTTACTTTCCCATGCAACCGGGCAAGGAGAAAGCTATGCTGCTATTCCAATAAATATTCCAGAAATTCTAAAATATCAGGTTACGTTTGATTATTGTCCTATTCTTCTTAATTTCCCATGCAACTGGGCAAGGAGAAAGCTATGCTGCGACTCCAATAAATATTCTAGAAATTCTAAAATGCCCGGTTATGTTTGATTATTTCCCCTATTCTTCTTACTTTCCCAGGTTACTGGGCAAGGAGAAAGCTATGCTGCTATCCCAATGAATTATCCAGAAATTCTAAAATGTCAGGTTACGTTTGATTATTGCCCCCATTCTTCTTACTTTCCCATGCAACTGGGCAATGAGAAAGCTATGCTGCGATCCCAATAAAAAATGCTGCAGTCGGGCCACATTGAAGAGAAACACAATTTTGAAAACAACTTGAATATTTATTGAGAAGCTGCTAAAAAGTCATCTTTGCTAGTTAACAGCAGAAAAGAGAATAATACCCCAAAGTGAGATATGTAGAATTTTCCCAAGGGACAAGAAACTTCGTCAGCAAATTTAACTCTTAGATCAAGTGAAAAACTGAGCCATTTTCCGACGACACAGGAAAAATATGTTGAATACACAGAAAATTTACAACTATTGCACAGAAGGTTTGGGAAATGAGTTGGAAGAATTTTAAGTCGAGGACAGTCCTTTGATTAAGAAATTTTGTCAATGGGAAAATAGATTTTAAAAAAGTAGAATAGAAGGTTTTTAAAGAGATATAAAGGTGAAATAATTTTAATATATTACATATATATATATATATATATATATATGCATATTCGGAAATTTCACATACCATTATTAATGTTTTTAAATGATTTATCTATCTAATATTGATATATTTTAAGGAGGATTTAGACCTATAAGTAATTTATTGTTACATGCTCTATGTAATTTAAAAAAAAAACCCTTTATTTTTGTAATCCGGATATTAATATTTAACAGGTACAAATTACTACCAAGTTTCCTATCAAAATTGTTTAAAAATTACCAAAAAATAATTTAATACATAATTTGTAGACACAATCTAATTATATTAGCCTTAACATATATAAATAATTTAAGACTAATTTTCAAATCTATTCATTACTTTGTTCAGAAAAACTTGCTCAGAAAACTAATTTTATTACGGATGATTATTTTTTCAACTTTAATTAGTTTATTTTATTGTAAAAGAAATTTTTAATTTTACTTCACAGAAACTTTTAATATTACCACGGATAAATTAATCCAATTCAAACACGATTTCTTGAAATTTTAATATTAAAAAATAATTAATATTAAAAATTTTTATTTCAAAGTGTATGATGTCTTCCATTACGCAGCAAAAACATAAAATTATAACCCCATTCAGAAACAAAATTCATTCTTTTCTATTCACAAGCGATACACAAAGCAAATAAATTAAATTCCATATTTCCAAAAACTTCTACTTCTTCTTTCATAGCTAAGTTTCAAACAAATAAAATTCTAGAACTGAACAGATATAATCCTTTCATCAGCTTCAGGTATTACATGTTTGAAAATTTACGAATTTCCTTTCTCATCAGAGGTGGAACTTAATGTAGAGCAAAAAGGTTCTTTTAGTCATACGTTTTGAATTGTTATTTTCCATTTCTGAACTATGGAGATTACGCTATAATTCTGTTTGTGTTTGTAGATACAAATATACTTTGACGTTATAAGACAACCTGCATATCATCTATTGAGGAACTTACTATTAATTTATTGCTGTGTACTTTGTATCAGAAATATGTAAAATATATTAAAAATAAATGAAATATATATTGAAGTATTTGTAAATATAAATTATCTTATTCAGTTTTGCATTTTATATGGGAAAAACATTAATATATATTATACACACACACACACACACACACACACACACACACACACATATATATATATATATATATATATATATATATATATATAGATATTATATATATATATATACATAAATACATATACATATAAATAAATACATATATATATATATATATACATATATATATATATAGATAGATATATTATATACATATATATATACATATATATACATACATATATAAATACATATATATATATATATATATATATATATATATATATATATATATATATATATATATATATATATATATATACATATATATACGTCGTGTTTGAAAACATAAAATTAATATTTTAGGGTTTAAAGGTTAGAAAATGCAGCGCATTCTTTGATTCAAGAGCCATGCATCAGTAATAACTCTATACAAAAGTGCTTGATGCGTAAGAATTGAAAAAGAACGTCTTCTGAAAGGGTTGCTGTATGAACAATTTGCCAAATGTAGCTTCTTTGTTTGAGTGGTACAAACTAACCACTCGCCGCCATGTTTGATCTCTGACTGTTAATCAGTGTAATAGTTATGAATAGAGGCATTATCAAGACATCATCGGCTCATAGGCTTGACATATATATATATATATATATATATATATATATATATATATATATATATATATATATGTATATATATATATATATATATATGTGTGTGTGTGTGTGTTTGTCTGTGTGTGTATATACATATATATATATATATATATATATATATATATATATATACATATATATACATATATATATATATATATATATATATATATATATAATTATTATTCTTATTTTAATTTGTCATTTTTTATTACAAGTTGTATGTAAATTTAATAAGCTCTTTATTGTTGTAATCAGCTAATTATATTTAAAAGATAGATATGTAATAAATTAAATTTATTACATTTAAAATATCTCTTAAAAATTCTACTCTTCGCATTCTTATTCATTCTAATCTATTTTCCCAGCCTCCTAATATCTTATTAAAAGGAGTGTACGAAGATTTCAATTTCTTTCTACCCGTCTCCCAAAT
Organism: Pardosa pseudoannulata; assembly: GCA_032207245.1. Lineage (NCBI taxonomy): Eukaryota > Metazoa > Arthropoda > Arachnida > Araneae > Lycosidae > Pardosa > Pardosa pseudoannulata. Next base: position 142,697,686 of record CM063511.1, on the reverse strand, counting down.
CTAACTTTAAAATAAATTCTAATTTTCTGTCCACTCGCCCAATTTTCCCGCTGTCCATGCGATTTGCTAACTTTTTCCACGGATCTAAGTTTCTTTCTGAATATTAAGAACGCTTACTATACTTTTTTTCATGGTAATAATATCCGTGTCTATCGCTGTGGGGCCTACTTAGTAACCCTCAAGAGTTTTCATGTATCATTAATGATCTCCACGGAGAAAGATGTCTGTTACTTTCAAATACTATTATGTGTTCGATGTTTTCTTTTTATGGAATGGAACTACGACTGCACATGATATAAACTCGCTCCTTGTCCAATCAGCCCGAGTGTATAAAATGATAGGGGCTAATTTTCGTGTAACCAACGGATTTAATTTTCACCGTGATTATATATATATATATATATATATATATATATATATATATTTATATATATATATATATATATATATATATATATATATATATATGTCGTGGTCCCAGTAAACACACTAGAGTCCTGACATCAGCTTCATATCTTTATTTTGATCTCACCACACTATACTCAACAATGGCGTCTCATATTGGCACCCAATCTGCTAACAAAGGCATTTTTCACTTCTTTGAGGAGCCACAGGTCCGTCTATAGAAATTGCTTATCGCTCTCTGCCCATATCACTGCGCGTGAGCAGTATTTATGTGACTAATAACGCGATGCGCGTTACTCCCATTAAAAGAATCCCTAATTAAATCTCTTATATTACTCTATATTTTAAATCCTGACATATATATATATATATATATATATATATATATATATATATATATATATATATATATATATATGTCGGGGTCCCAGTAAACACACTAGAGTCCTGACATCAGCTTCATATCTTTATTTTGATCTCACCACACTATACTCAACAATGGCGTCTCATATTGGCGCCCAATCTGCTAACAAAGGCAGTTTTTATTGCTTCGAAAAGCCACAGGTCTGCCTATAGTAATTGCTTATCGCTCTCTGCCCATATCACTGCGCGTGAGCCGTATTTATGTGACTAATAACGCGAGGCTCGTTACTCCCATTAAAAGAATCCCTAATTGAATCTCTTAAATTACTCTATATTTTAAATCCTGACTATATATATATATATATATATATATATATATGTCGGGGTCCCAGTAAACACACTAGAGTCCTGACATCAGCTTCATATATTTATTTTGATCTCACCACACTATACTCAACAATGGTGTCTCATATTGGGGCCAAATCTGGTAACAAAGACAGTTTTCACTGCTTCGAGGAATCACAGGTCCGTCTATAGTAATTTCTTATCGCTCTCTGCCCATATCACTGCGCGTGAGCCGTATTTATGTGACTAATAACGCGAGGCGCGTTACTCCCATTAAAAGAATCCCTAATTAAATCTCTTATATTACTCTATATTTTAAATCCTGACATATATATATATATATATATATATATATATATATATGTCGTGTGTCCCAGTAAACACACTAGAGTTCTGACATCAGCTTCATATCTTTATTTTGCTCTCACCACACTATACTCAACAATGGCGTCTCATATTGGCGCCCAATCTGCTAACAAAGGCAGTTTCCACTGCTTCGAGAAGCCACAGGTCCGTCTATAGTAATTTCTTATCGCTCTCTGCCCATATCACTGCGCTTGAGCCGTATTTATGTGACTAATACCGCGAGGCGCGTTACTCCCATTAAAAGAATCCCTAATTAAATCTCTTATATTACTCTATATTTTAAATCCTGACATATATATATATATATATATATATATATATATATTTATATATATATATATATATATATATATATATAAAGTTATCTGTCCATATGAGATCGAATTCATGAAGCCCTTGCATCTGGAATGGAGACAGGCATCCATATTGGATTTTTCAGGATTTGGGGTTAGCAACATTTGAAATTCACGCTTTGTCCCCTTTAATGCCATTATTTCAAGCCCTATTTTCCCCGTTAGGAGCAATTTATCAATTTGCCACATAATAAATAGGTAAAAATAACATCTTTTCTGGCATTATGACGTCATTCCTTCAACGATCTCATTTAATCATTTATTATTTAAAATTATTTAAATATCGTCTGCATTATTTTCATACGTTTTATCACTGAACATGGATGTTAAGTCAATAATTTTCTTCTGTTTGGTTTAAATAAGAGATTAGGTACATATGTGATAATTTAAAATTTAATGATCGATTATTTTTTGTTGTAATGATAATTTTATCACTAGTTTGACAAATACGCGAGTACAAGAAATTTTATTTTCCTCCAGGGTGTAGTGGAAATGATAGTTTCATTCCTTTACTTCCATTAAATACTGAGGCAAATAAATTGGGAAGAACTTAACGATAATTTCCACATTGTTAAGAAAACATTGAATTATCTTTCGAAATGAATTCAACGTGATTCTAAACTGCATTCACAGTATCGGAAGACTTTATAGGCGTATGAATATAAACAAATTATTGAGCGTGTACTAGATAATTCTCATCCAAAAAACAAACCATTTTTTTTTTACCAGCCTCATAGAGTACTTAACAATTCTGGAAAATTAAAAATATTACTGATCCCATCATATGACGGGCTATATGCTAGTGTATTATATATATATATATATATATATATATATATATATATATATATATATATATATATATATATCTATATATATATATATATATATTTATTTATATATATATATGTATATTGTATTATGTATGTATGTAAATATATACTATAATAAAAAATATATAATTATATAATATAATATATAATATATAATATATATATATATATTTATATATATATATATGTCTGAGTAGAATTTAAATTTTTACTTTAGTTACGAGAAGGTCATGTGTTTCACAGTCAAACTCAGTAAAAAGAAAGAACATCTAAACACTGGCCGAACATGATTGGACTCAAGAAAAAGTAGCGTTATGAACAGGATAATTGAACTTAGATCGGATAGGAAAAAACTATTTGCCAGCGGCAGCTAAAAATGCAACAAAAGGACAAAAAAATGTGCATCTATTACAGAGAAAAAATTTGGGGAACGTGTTATAAGAATTTTAAGTCGAGGACACTCCTTTAATTAAGACATTTTGTATCTAGGAAAATTATAAGGAATTAGAATGGAAGAAAAAAGGGTTTTTATGAGATATTAAAGTGTAATAATTTTGATGTATTACGTGTATATATATATAATATATATATATATATATATATATATATATATATATATTAACCGGGTGGCCCTAATTAAACTGACAGTTCTCACAGTGTTTTGTAGCGCGATCTATTCGCGAGAATGACGTCACATTTTGCAGGAAGATTAAACAAGACGAGGGACAAAAGATTCTAAAAAAAAAAAAAAAAAAAAAAAAAAAAAAAAAAAAAAAAAAAAAAAAAAGTTCTAAAAGTCACAACTAGGGGATATTTGACTCTATGTAATAGAAAATAGAGTGTTAACAAATGCAAATCCATACGGAAATTAATTTTATTTTGCTTTCAAATGAGGTTCAAAGTGGCTGTCGTTGTTGTGGACCACATATTGCATTCTGTGCACAGCATGCGCAACAGCAGAAAATAACATGTCTACAGGAATCTTCCGTACAGTCCGTGATATGTTATTCTTCAACGTAGCTAGGTCCTGGACCACTCCTTGATAGACCTTGAACTTAAGTTAACCCCATAGCCAGACGTCGCATGGGGTAAGATTAGGCGACCGAGGTGGCCATGCAGTAGGAAAGTGGCGGATAATGACTCTTTCTGTTGTGAATTTCTGTCGTAGCAGCTGTTACACCAGTACAGCAACGTGGAGAGGGACTCCATCTTGCATGAAAATGATTTCCCCCAAGCCTTGTCTTTGCTGAATTACGAGAATGACAAAGCTGTTCAACATGTGGCGATAGTTCTCTCCGGTACCAGAACAGGTTTCCGGTCCTGTCGGTGTAATGTTCTTATAGAAGTATGGACCTACTGTAAATTCCGCTGTGAACCCTCACCAAACAGTTACCCTTAGTGAATGTAAGGGAACTGCTGTGACTGCGTGTGGTGATTTGTCATCCCAAATTCGGCAGTTCCATTTAGATAAAAGTGGGCCTCGTCTCCCCATAAGATTTTCCACAGCCAAACATCCTCCTCTTCCATTCTGGCAAGAAAGTTGAGAGAAAAAGTCAATCGCTTATCATGGTTGGGGTACAGTAACCCCTGTACACGAGTGATCTTGTACGGATAGAAGTTGATAATCTTTCGTAAGATTTTTCATACCGTACTGTAAGGCATATCCATGTTCCGAGCTATTCCATGAGTGCTAGAGGTAGAAGCAACATTGTATGGTCCTCTGTCAACAATCGCCGGGGTAAATGCTTCGATTATATCCTGTGGTACTGGTTTTCGTCCACTGCCTGACTGAACCTTCAGATAACCTGTTTTCTCAAACTTCACAACCATTGCTTTTAGCCCATTAACTGACACAAGACCGTTACCTTTATGCATTTTTTGTGCGTTCTAAAAGCACGAAGAGCGGCTGAATCATTGCACTGTTTGAGGTAAAAGAATTTGACCAGTAACGCACACTCGACTAAAGAATTAGACATTGCACATAAACTTTCCGCTTGATTCGAAACAAACACATTGCCTTTTAAAACCCAAGCCGCTGGCATTGTGCCAATGGATGTAACGTGAAATTTGAATAAAGAACTTCTTCTTCTGCTCAGCGTACGTGATATTGCAAATCACGAGACTTTATCGGTGTTTATGTAGATTTTACGCTTTTTTAAAAGTGTTGCCATATTGCACTTGAACTAAATCAGAAAATGTGCATAATAAAAGGTAATTTTATTCAGTATTAATTTGCATTTGTTAACACTCTATTTTCTATAACACAGCTCCAAATATTCCCCTAGCGGTGACTTTTGGAACTAATTTGTTTTTTCGCGGAATCTTTCTTCCCCCGTCTTGTTTAATCTTCCTACAAAATGTGGCGTCATTCTCGCAAATAGATCGCGCTACATAACACTGTGAGCACTGTCAGTTTAATTATGGCCACCCGGTATATAGATAGGTAGATAGATTTATTCATAACCACAAATTTTACCTATCATTATTAATTTCTCAGAAGAGATATCAATATGTTTCTATGAATTTAGACCTAAATATGACATTTTGATTATAAGCTGTATGTAATTTTAAGAGGCCTATTTATTTTTGTAATCTAGACATTAATATTTAAAAGATACAAATTATTACCAGATTGCCTATCTAAGATATCCAAAAATCTACTGTAAGAGAATTTTTGTAGAAGCAATCTAATTATAAATTTCATAATAAATATGAATAATTTTAAAATAATTTTAAAATTTATTCAGGAATACTTTGGATTTATTTTACCACTGCTCATTGATTTTTTAATCTAAATTAGTTAATTTTATTTTTGAAATAAAACTTTATTTAAGTGAATATAAACTTTTAAAATTACCATGCATATAGTGTACCAACTTAATAAAAATTCTGTCAATTTTTCAAATATCAAAACATTTTTTTCTCAGAGCTTATAATGTTATCCATTATTCAGTATAAACACAAAAATTAGAACCATGTTCAGGAAATACAATTCTTTACTTTTTTTTCCTTGAAGAGATACACAAATTGGATTCTATATTTCCGGAGAATTCTAACTTTTTTTTATAACTTAAAAGCTAACAATCTTAGAAGGCAACATACATAACTCTTTCATCATCATGAGGGATTACATATATAAAAATTTACGAATTTCAAATCTCTATACAGGTGAAACTTAATCTAGAGAAAATTGTTCTTTTATTCATACATTTTAAATTGTTTAGTTTCCAATTTAGAAACATGAATATTACGCCAATATTTTGTTTGTGATTGGAGATTATTTTGACAATATAAGCCATTCTGCAAAATATCTATTCGAAAACTTTTTATTCTTATTTTATTACTGTGTATTTTGTCACGCAAATAAGTAAAATACGAATGAATGTAATATTTATTGTAGTATATAGCAATATATATCTTACTAAATAAAATATATATTGAAATATTTGAAAAAACATATTGTCTTTTTCAGTTTTGTTTTCATATACAAAATTTTAAACTACACATGTATCTTACGTAACAATAATTTATACATGTAATATATCAAACTTATTAGCAGTAGAACAAATAGTTAAAACTCTCATTGTTTCTTCTTTGTATTTCTTAATACTTAATTTCTCAGCGATAAAATGCCAGATAAAACATTTTTCTCAGACCTAACCCTTTAACCCTTAATTTGACAAGATATTTTTTCAAATATTTTTTAATTTCTGTTATTTTCCCATGTCTGTATAGACATTAGGATCTCTGTAAAATAAACAAAAAAATATATCATTTTCCATTTTTGAGATAATTAATGTCCGCTGTGGCGAACACTGACATTTATGTTATATAGTAGTTATAAATATACATGTCCGGTGTAGCGACCACACTTAGCCAAATTAAGGGTTAATGCATGTCATTTCAGCCGATTACCTATCGATGCATATCTTAAATCTAAGTAATTATGGAATGTACAGAATAAAATAAATATATGTTAAAAACAACTCTGAATATTGCAGAACGTCTTGTTAGTTATCACTATCGTTTTAAACATCATTGGATGCCATTTATTAAAAAGGAAAAACTGCATGTAAAAAGATTTATTTAGTATGACATGTAAATTAAGCACTGAAAAATGGAATTTTATAATAGATAAAGCCATTTGTCATGATTTCAATCTATTTTTCCCATCAAAAACGTAAATTTATTAGCGCTCTTTGAAAAATTATAAAGTTTCAATCACAAAGAAAAAATTATAAATAAAACAAATTTCTTGAAAATTTTGTAAGTTGTTTATAAGATTGTCATCTACCTACTCTCAAAAGAAAAATTCGTTTTAATAAAACACAAATTTCTGCAAGCTATTTTTAATGGTGCCATATTGCCTATCTTAAGTTAGCTAAAAGCTTCTGTAAGAGAGTTTTTGTAGAAGCAATCTAATATTAAATTTCATCATTAAATAATGAATAATTTTAAAATAATTTTAAAATTTATTCATGGTTTTATTCAGCAAAACTTTGGATTAATTTTATCACTGCTGATAGATTTGTGAATCTAAATTAGTTATTTTTAGAATTGAAGTAAAACTTTATTTAAGTGAAAAGAAACTTTTAAAATTTCCAAGCTTATAATGTACCAATTTAATGAAAATTCCTTCAAATTTTCAAATATCAAATTATTTTTTCTTTCAGAGCGTATAATGTTATTCATTATTCAGTAAAAACACAAAAATTGAAACCCCATTCAGGAAATACAATTCTTTATTTTTTTCCTTGAAGAGATACACAAATTGGATTCTATATTTCCGGAGAATTCTAACTTTTTTTTATAACTCAGTTTTAAACAAAGGTAGTTTTAGAAGCTAACACACATAACTCTTTCATCATCAGGAGGGATTACAATATTTGAAAATTTACGAATTTCAAATCTCTATACAGGTGAAACTTAATCTAGAGAAAATTTTTCTTTTATTCATACGTTTTAAATTGTTAGTTTCCAGTTTAGAAATATGAATATTACGCCAATATTTTGTTTGTGATTGGAGATACAAATATATTTTGACAATATAAGCCATTCTGCAAAATATCTTTTCGAAAACTTATTATTCTTATTTTATTACTGTGTATTTTGTCACGCAAATAAGTAAAATACGAATGCATGTAATATTTACTGTAGTATATATGAATATATATCTTACTAAATAAAATATATATTGAAATATTTAAAAATACAAATTTTCTTTTTCAGTTTTGTTTTCATATACGAAATTTAAGCTATACATTTGTCATATGTAATAATGATTTATACATGCAATATATCAAAATTATTAGCTGTAAAATAAATATTTAAAATTCTCCATTTTCCCCTTTGTATTTCTTAATACTTACCGTATATTTCCACGTATAAGGCGACCTTCCGATAAGAAAATATAAATATAAATTTTCAGCCAATTTTTACAATTTCATCATAAATCCGCCATATAAAATGACCCTAAAATTCTCAATAATATTGTAATTCGTAGATATACGGAACTAACAAATTTTATTTTTTAGCACCTTGCAACACCACATTGGGATTGTTGCATTGATTAATACTGCATACTTGTTTATGAAATTATGTCCTATTCGTAGTTATTCGACTTGGCAACTATGCGACTAGTTATGCGCTTGGCGAAAAAGTGAAAGTGGAAACAGTGATAAAATCGTTTAAAAAGTGTGGGATTTCTAATGCTATGGATGGCACTGAGGACGATATGTTATGGGATTCTGATGACGACGCAGAATTCGACTCATTAGGTACAGAATGGGACCCATATGATGAACTCCACAAAGAAAATGAGAATATACTTGAACCCTCAGATGATGAATGGGCGACTTGTCATGCGCTTGGCGAAAAAGTGAAAGTGGAAACAGAGATAAAATCGTTTAAAAAGAGTGGGATTTATAATGCTATGGATGGCACTGAGAACGATATGTTATGGGATTCTGATGGCGACGCAGAATTCGACTCATGAGGTACAGAATGGGACCCATATGATGAACTCAACAATGAAAGTGAGAATGTACCTGAGCCCTCAGATGATGAATGGGAGAGTTTTGCAGGATTTTAAAAACATTGGTGAGTGACTTTATTCATTTTATAATGGTGTTCTACAATTAATATTTTTTGTACCTGTCATATAAGATGACCTCGGATTTTTAGGTTTTAAGTATCGTCTTATGCGCGGAAATATACGGTAATTTCTCAGCCTTAAAATGCCAGATAAAGGATTTTCTCCCAATTAACCCTTTAATGCATGTGTCATTTCTGCCAATTATCTAACGATGCATATCTTAAATCTAAGTTATTATGGATTGTGTCGAATAAAATAAATATGTGTTCAAACAGCTCTGAATATCGCAGATCTTTTGTATTTTTTTGTTTTTCTCGTTTTTTCTTGTTTTTTTACTTAAATTTATTTTTTTTTTTTTTGAAAAATTTTTATTTTTTTTTTGTTTTTTTGTCATCTACCTACTTCAAAGGGAAATTTTTTTTTTTTTTTTTTTTTTAATTTTTTTTTTTTTTTTTTATTTATTTTTTTTTTTTTTTTTTTTTTTTTTTTTTTTTTATTTTTTTTTTTTTTATAGTCTCATGGGGTATCACTTTGGTCACTAGGTTTTTTCTTCTTATCTAACTTGATGAATCAAACCTCATTAAATTTGAATAATGGCAATTCATTTTGATAGCCGCTTTGATGCTTTGATTCATATTTTACATAGCACATATTTTATTGATCAGAAAAATTTTAAGTAAAAGTTTTTAAAATTTTGAATTTTAAAGATAATCATAAAGTTTTGGAAACATAAAAATTCTAATTTTTTAATTATCATTTATATTTTTTTATTTGTAACAATGATATAAAAATATATTTATATAAATTAAAATTTTTTTTTGTAATATTTTAATTTATATTTTAGTAATTGAAAAATATGTATTTAAAAATTTGAATTTTATAATAGTCATTTTTATAAATTAGGTAAAAATAAATGAATCAATTATTTGCATCAGCAATTTAACCCCTCAAATCATAAAAAATAATTTTTTTCAACTAAATTTAAAAAAAATTATGATTGAAAGGAAATTTCATGAACAAAAACTTTTAGTAAAGCCATGGGTAAATAATTTCAATTCAATCACAATGCCTTCAAAAATTTTTAGTAAAAAAACTCTTTTATTTCGCAGTTTAAGTTGTTTTCCAGTATGCAGTAAAAACAGAAGATTACAATCACTTTCAGGAAATAAAATTAATTCATTTCTTTTTTCAAGTGATATTAGGAAAATATATTTGATTCCCCATTTTTCAAAGATGAATTCAATCTCTTCCTGTACAGTTTAATTTCAAACAAAAGAAATTTTAGAAAGGAATATTCATAATCCTTTCATCATCTTGATGTATTGCATTTTTGAAAATTTGAAAATTGCGAACTCTCCAAAGGAGGAACTTCATCTGCTCGAAAATTGTAGCTTAATTGCTTACCAGAGATTTTAGTTCTTTAGTTTAATTATTAATCTTTTACATCATAATATTTTTTTACTAAATTTAAAAAATTTTATGTAATTTCATCATTTGATAACCATCATTTCCGATGACAATACAATCCAATTAGTAAAAAATTATTTCCATAATTTAGTAATGCAAAAAACAGAAAAAATCACTTTCAGGATTAATATCTTTTTCAAGTGATGAAAATATTTGAATCCCCATTCAAGTTATTCTGCAGTTTAATTTCAAACAAAATATTTCAGATATTTTCAAAATTTTATATTTTAGTATCATTTTTATGAAAACAAACTTATTGGAATCCTTTTTCAATTCAGAGATTTTATTTAGTAATTTGCAAGTGGTAGCTAATAAAACACAAAACTTTTTCAGAATTTTTTCTCTTTTTTAGAGATTTATACTAGTTATCGCCAGCTATACTATAACTGAAACACAAACTTATTGGAATCTCTCTTTCTTTATTTGGAATCCCTCTTTCAGAGATTTTATACTAGTATCGCCATCTATTTGCAAGTGGCATAACTGAAACACAAACTTATTGGAATCCCTCTTTCAGAGATTTTATACTAGTATCGCCATCTATTTGCAAGTGGCATAACTGAAACACAAACTTATAGGAATCCCTCTTCAGAATGTCTCTTTCTGTGGAATCTCTCTTTCAGAATCTTTTAGAGAAAGTATATTTGTAAAAACTAAACAAATTATGAAGTATGTGACTAGTATGTGTCAAGTAACTGAAACAAAAAGTCATCGGAAATCCAGAGTTAGTAAACTATTTAAAAACTGAAACACAAATTATATGTTAAATGTTTTTCTTTCTATTAAATTTTTTCTATAAATGTAAGTTAAAATTAAAAAAAATTATTTAATACAAAGAAATATTAAAATTTAGATTTACAGCCTTAAGAAAGCATGGCATTTATGCTGAGAAACTCCTCACCCTTTTCTATTAAAATGTTGTGACAAAGTAATGAAACATATATAACTGATAACCGACAATATTAAAATTTAGGCAAAATATTTCTATAGATCCTTAAGAAAGCATGGCATTTATGCTGAGAAACTCCTCACCCTTTTCTATTAAATTGTTGTTGACCAAAAAGAAGATATTAAACTACCTCTGATATCTCCGACATAAATGGTGGAGTAATTGTGTTAAAACATAAAAGGTATAAGCAGCATATTACTCTTCCTGTATCTATTAAAGCCAAAATTCTATACGACAAAATTTTATGTCGACATATCATCCTAGTGAGATAATGACAACCTGCGTGAAGCGAGAAGTGACAAGGAATTGATCGCAATCTAATTAATTTTGGCTGGAAAATCGCTGTAGCACGTAGTGTTCAGATTTTAGTTCCATGAATATTTTATTGCTATTATAACTTCTTACTTTCTACGATGTAGAAGAAATTAAAAAAAAGTAGAAAGAAGTCACCTTTTTTTTTCACCTTTCGATAATCAGAATAGAGAGAAACCTAGCTGAATTTCGAAATATTAATAAAGATTAAGTACCAGTCCTTCATTTCTGAACATTCTGATTCATTTCTACAGTTTCCATCTCATCGTAGATTTTTATACCTGCCCGTTTGTATATCTTAAATAATGGAAAATATACCATATACTAATTATCAAAGTGGTTTCCTAATTTCCATTAGCGATAGAAATTTCAAGATTATGTCTGGACCATTCTATGACCATCAGAAATTTTAATAACATTCGATTAAAAGACAAGGAGTCGAACTTTCTTCTAACATCCGGTGATACGAAAATCCTCAAGCTTTAACTTCAGGAGTGGCTCTCGAACAGAAATCGTTCGCTTAAATGTTATGCACTCTGATAGCGATTTCAACACAGTTTGGTTTGGTTTGGAGTGCTACGATCTACTTTTTGCAACACGAGGGCTAATGAGGCCTGGACCTACAGCTTAAAGCGGATTCCGAACGGCTACGAGCATCCATGCCACTGTGGGATTCGAACTCACGAACTAAGGTACCGAAGTCCAGCACCCTAACCAATCGGCCATAGTTCGGCACAATTTTAGCTCGTTGACTGCCATAGGGGTCACCTGTGACCGGCGAAGTAGCAAATAATAAAAGTACATAATTATAGTAAATATGGATGCTGATAAATTTTTCAATAATACAATTGCTATTATAATGGTTTTAAGATATTTATATAATATAGTATATACAAAAATAATTTTATTAGTACATGAAAAATATACATTTTATTAGTGCATATTGCGATGAGTCAGATTGAAACATTCAAAGCAAAGAAAAGGTGAATCAACACAATGATAACAATATGTCTCCACTTTTTTAGTTAAATTTTTTCCTCTACTTCTTCCTAGCTTCTTTAAATGCTAAAAACTGAGAGTAATCATTTAGCAATCGAAGCCCGATTGTTTGAAAAAAGGACAATCATAACAACTGCCTACCGTGGGAGTCACAGGTGACCCCATCACAAAAACTGCTTCAAGCATGATTTTATAACTCATTTATCTGCTGCAAATAATATTTCAGCATATGGATTGCATAATGAAAAGTTCACGTCAGCGCCTTGGGCAAACCATCGTAAATGTTTCTGGCAGTCAACGTATTAATTGTATTTTTGTAAATTGGACAGAAATAATACAAGACTATGTATATAAACTTCAGTATAGCAATTATTGTTTATAAAAGAATTAAATGTTATCTGAGAGGATTTTGAGCATCTGAAAGGATCTAGAGTCATTATTTCTTGTGTCAGAGTGAAAAATAATGCAAGGATATCTTGGCAACTTCATAGTTATATTGTATGCTCACTACGGTTATATGTAAAATATTTAGGTAATGTAGTTTATATCTGAAGTAAAGTATTAAAAAGATAGGCACTTTCCTGTCATTCAAACATTAATTCTCAATCCGGTGATCGTCTTCACTCTACCTAAACTTTACTTTAGGAAGCTGCGGATTTTTGTTTATGTTTTTAACGTGCGTGCGGTGGCTTTGGTTTGGTTTGTAACACCATGGTCAGTTATAAATATATTACAAAATGATGCCTGAGTAGTCTGCCACTATTACTTAAAACAAATCAAAAACGGTTTAAAAAAACATCAACGGATTCAAACCTATGAACGACGGTACCGAAATGCAACTTCCAAACTTTTAGTGAATATCCATGTTGCATTGCACTATTTCGATGATCTTTGCTTACCTAGATAGCAAATTCATTTAAATATGTTATCTGAAACGGACTTTTCGCAAGGGAATTTATCATGTTTAACTGTGCCTCAGACTAACATTCAATACATACAGCGACTGATCGCACATTTTTTAGACGTGTTTGGTTAGCGGTATTAAAAAATCTTTTGCTGCAAAATGAATAACTGAAATTGTACTATGTTTTTAAAAGTCAAAATTATGGTCTGCGACTTGAGAGGTTTGTTTTTATTAAAAATGGCGATTTTAACCAGGCAGTGGTTCGAAGGCTATATTTATTCTCTTTCCGGAGAGAAGTATTCATATTCCATTATCCAAAAAACGATTTGAGAGTCGTGGTTTTGTGATATCTAAAGCATCGATAGGCAATATCATCAAAAAAGGGGGAAAACGTCAAACTGGAGCCTCAAGTGGGACAAAAATTAAACACAAGTATCTAAGGAAAAAACGAACATCGACAATTGCAAAGGTACGTTGTTTAGTGTTAAAAGAAAATTCCCCTAGTCAAAGGACAGTTGCAAAATCATTAAAATGCTCGGTGTCCACTGTAAAAAAAATGATAAACGTTGATTTAAATCTTAAAAAAGCGAAAAAAGGCAATGTGCATCGTCTTTCTTTAAAGCATATCGCTGAACGCAGGACGCACTGAAGAATTCTGTATGAGAAACATTTATCCAAAGAAAAATGGAAAAGAATTGTCCCAATAGATGAATCATGGGTGTATTTAAATGACTGCAACAAAAAAAGATCCATTTATTGTCATAAAAGGGGAGAAAAAATTTAAGTACATAGTTCAAAGAATTGTAAATTCTTGAAAAGAAAGTTATTCTAAGGGATTCATTATTGTTGAGGATTTTTCATATAATAGCAAGTTAAAAATAATGAGAGTAATAAGATTAACTCCAATTACTATCAGGAACATATTTTATCGCCAACTTTTCTGAATGAAATATCATCGCTTTACCCGCAGTTCCACCAATCTGTGGAGCTCCATCAAGACAAAACTAAGAGTCACACATCAAAATCCACTGTAAATTTCCTAAAAGAAATGGAACAAAAAACCGGTATCAAGGCCATCACTGATATCCCTACTAAATCTCCCAATGTATCACCTATGGATTTTTGTGCTTTCAGGCTTTTAAAATCTGCATTATCCTACATCCTTACAAGACTCTGAATAGCTGTTCTGGAGCAATGGTATAGAATACATCTTTTGACACTTCCAAAGGCAGTGTCTCAAGATAGTTCAGAATAAGAGCTATCACATAGATCAGTTCAAACACAAGAATTTTATGTGAATTTAGTTTTGTGACTACAATATACATCGTCTAAAAAAATGTGTGAACAGCCTCTGTGTTTAAAAAGTTTCAACTTTTAAAAAGTTTAAACTCACTTATGTTGCTATTGACGAGAGCTGCTATTTGCCAAATGCAAACTACCTGAAATTAATAACTTATATCTCTTGTAATACTTTCACTTATTTTTAGTAATTTTCCCCTTCAGATATTAACTTGTTCTGTCCATTGAAATGACAGTAAACAAGACTAAAATAATAAGATTAAAATTGATCGTTAACATATTATACTACATCGCTTTCACGTAAATGTCGTAAACGTTAGTAATATGTGTACGTTATTGGTGATATTTTAAACATGTTCACATAATTTCACGAGCGTTTGGGAAGAAACAAATTGAATATTTGCATATTACATAATTTGATGAGTTTGTCCATAATTATCAAAGCAGATTCTCATATTTGTTTCTCAGCAAAATTGAGGATTCTACAACTTTAATTTAATTATTTAACTTCATCTTTGAAATTATTTTTGTCCAATAGATATTCTGCTTTACATTTTACATGATTTGAATTAGCAACCAAGCAATAATTGGATTTTTTGCAGTAGTCCAAATATAAAGAAGAATCTTTAATTGACCTAATCCTCAGACGTACTGCTTAGCTAGTATTCACCCCGTAAATCTTCATACAGTTACTAACAGATGGATGACATTAGAATAAGTATAGCACCGCGTTTAGGCACTGAAATAAATTCATGGGTTCTAATTCGTAGAGATTTGGAATCAACTTTAAGCAACAAATTCCGGTCTCACTAGATTTCAATCAGCAAAACATAGACCTTAGTGTCATGCCAAATCAAAAACTAATATGTATACTTTAGCAACCAGACAAGTTTTGTGGAATTTTTTTTTCACCATATGGAATGAAATATAGTTCATCTAGTTCAGCAACTTTTTCGTACCAAAAGCTGAAAAAATATATAACTAAAATAGTTATTTCTTAAAGATTTGCTTATTGTTAATAATGCGTCTAATAATCTTTGTTTAGATTAGTGGTTTCCGAAGTAGTTCCTAAGTACCCACAGGGATTCGTGTTACCACTGAGGTGGTATAGGGTGCATAAAAATGAAGTTGAGAGTCTGGGCAACGTTTGAAGCTCTATTAAAGGTCTGATGTGGAGTAAAATAATTATAACTATTTTCATTTACAAGAGATTGATCCGCGGTAACTCAGTTGGCAAAGGTAGCTATCTCGTAACTGAAAGGTTGCGGGTTCGAGGCTGGAGCAGGCATAAGATCCACCGTGTTCGTTAAAAGTGACTGGAGGAAGTAAAACATGTTCGTAGTCAAAATGTCCTCCAAGTTCTCAAACGAAATCTCTGGGGATTGCAGACCAAGCCTGGAGGTATTCTGCTTGATCACTGCTTCTATATTACGAGGACTCAGAGGGGGTAATGTTACTCGCGTACGTAGCATACATTAAACTACACGTGTTTCTTGGGTGGTGCTAAATGAGTAACAGATTCGGAGCCTTGTTAAGGCGTTAAGATAATGTCTGTATAGCCTGCTGAGTTGGAAAAAATCATATGAAAGTTAAAATAAATAGTAATAAATAAATTGCTAGTCATTTTTCGAAGACTGTTCAGTTGAAATGAGATGAAGATTTGCTTGCTTACTGTCAACACTTAACGAACTAACCAAAATTAATTAGAAAATTATGTTTTTATTGTTTTTATGTTTAAACATAAAGTAATCATTTTACTAAATATTACTTAGCAAATATTAAAATGTCTTACTTATATTTTATATTTAAGTCAATATTAAAACTGTAATTTTGTTACTGTATAATTGTATAGTTATTTCTCTTGGGGATTCATTGAAAGGTGAAAAGTATCGAGCATCTTGATGTAAAAATAATGTTTTCAACCCGATATGCTAACATTTATAAAGTCATCTATTCATGGTATAATAGCAGTTTTGAAGAAACAGGGTATAAATTGACATTTAGAAAATTTCTTGAAAAATTTTAATAAGATGCAATTATCTTAGCTGAAGTTTGGAAACAAGTTTTCCATTTTAGAAGGGATAAATCTTATTACTGAAATAAAACAACTGATGTTATTTTAACAACAATGTTATTTTAAATAACATAAAATATATAAGCAAGTGAAAAATATAGAAATACATTTACCTGCAAATTAAGTTTTCAAATTATATAAATTAGAAAATAATTTTTCATATCAATTAGAATTTAGTTGTATTTATTTATTTATTCCGTGAACCTCAGTTACATGATTACAAGTGACTTAATTTTTTATAGAATAATAGAGGCTAGTCTGTTTAAAATTTCTTGGCTATTTTTTTTTTTTTTTTTTTTTAAATGCAAGAAACATTTAAAGATTTGGTTTAAAGTAAAAAATATATATAGCTTCAATTTGATATGAAAATTTGCTTTCTAATATTTCAACATTTATTTTGCGGTTAAGCAAGTTTTTATTTTTGTATTTAGTGTATACTTTTGAAGTCAAGTCATTTTATAAATATCATATTTAAAATGACGAAAGTAGATAATTTTTAATGTTAAAGCATTATAAAATCAACTGTAAGAAATTTAATCTAAAAGAAGCAGAATTTTTTATTTTATATAAATCGAAAATAGCGTAGTTCTAATTAAGATTATAAGTCTCAAAAGGTTCTATATGCCCTTAAGTCAAACAATTCATGATATTACCTTTTTCTTTGGTTTTCCTTTCCTATAATAAATAATAAATAATGTTAACATTTTTCAGTATTGAGGGTTCAGTATTCCAGGAAAATACACTGATCGTATCAACGTAAAAATAATTAAAAATGATGATATCTATAATTTTTTTTTATTCTTAAAAAGGCTATTTAATTTTTTGTTAATTTTAAAATTCAAGAAACATTTAAAGTTTTGATTTAATGGAGTAAAAAAGATAGATAGCTTTAATTTGATATGAAAATTTGGTTTCTAATATTTCAAAATTTATCTTAAGGTAAGCAAGTTTTTGCTTTTTCATTTGGGGTATACTTTTGAATCAAGTCATTTTATAAATATCCTACTTGAAATGACAAAAGCAGATAATTTTTTTATGTTAAAGCACTATAAAATCAATTGTAATAAATTTAATCTAAAAGAAACAGAACTTTTTATTTCATATAAATTGAAATTAGGGTAGTTCTAACTAAGATTATAAGTCTCTAAAGGTGCTATGTGCCCTTAAGTCAAACAATTCAGGCTATTACCTTTTTCGTTGGTTTTCATTTTATACAATAAATAAGAAATAACGTTAATATTTTTCAGTATTGAGACTTTTCAAGGAAAATAATAGAGGCTAGTCTGTTTAAAATTTCTTGGCTGTTTAATTTTTTAAATTTTAAAATGCAAGAAACATTTAAAGTTTTGGTTTAATAGAGTTAAAATATACATATAGCTTTAATTTGATATGAAAATTTGCTTTCTAATATTTCAAAATTTATTTTATGGGCAAGCAAGTTTCTTTTTCATTTGGTGTATATTTTTGAAGTCAAGTCATTTTATAAATATCATACTTGAAATGACAAAAGTAGATAATTTTTTAATGTTAAAGCATAATAAAATCAATTTTAATTACGAAATTTAATCTAAAGGAAGTAGAACTTTTTACTTCATATAAATCGAAAATAGGGTAGTTCTAATTAAGATTATAAGTTTCAAAAGGTTCTGTGTGCCCTTAAGTCAAACAATTCGTGCTATTACCTTTTTCTTTGGTTTTCATTTCCTATAATAAATAAGAAATAATGTTAATATTTTTCCGTATTGAGACTTTTCCAGAAAAATACACTGATCGTATTAACTTAAAAATAATTAAAAATGATGAAATCTAAACTTTTTTTAATTCTTAGAAGAAAAAATAGTGCATGTAGTCCCAGTCTGCCCTAAACAAAATTTTTAAAAATGTTCCCAAGTGTAAATTAATTTGATTATCTTGTTTGGAAAAGCAATTTCTTGTAACATCGTGAGGTTGAGTTACTTTCAAAGTTGGACTTTTTATGCGAACCCTACCCACAGTTCACAGTTTTTTTAATGAGAAAAAAATTTTAAACTACTCGTGAAGTTTAGGATTTTTTTTTTCGTTTTTTCTTTCATGCAGTCCCTATCCACAGCAGAAAAACAGGTTTGAGTGCATAGGAACAGAAAAGATTCTAAGACACATGCATTTCTATAAAAAGTTCCTTGCGAACTTATTTCGAGAGCTGTTTCATGCAAAGGTAGTCAACCTTTCAACCAGAAAGGACCACTTTCGGCTCGATCTCAACTTTCGGGTAAAAAGATAATTTCTAACATAACCACAAATTAAATGCTAAGACCAAATAAGGCTTAAGTTTAACATAAGTATATTTTAACACATTGTATTCTGGACACGTAGTAGTACCTTTTCTGGCGATTGATACTTGAGCTCGGGACACGTATTAGCACGGGTTAGTGTAACAACATGGTTTCTTTGTGGGTACAAAAATAACGGAATATGCAGGGAAACGAAACCGAATGTTCTTGTCTACTACATAGATAATGGAAAAATTTAGACAAATAAAAACTAGTTTTTACATTATTAGTTTTATGATTGTTCTTTTCATTTTTTTATAATGTAAAAATGTTTATATATAACATAATTAAAAAACTTAAAACTGTATGCTATTATTTCTATTTGATTTTTCATATTTACGATACTATTATAAATTTATCCACTAAAAATTATATTTTTTGTTTACAAAAATCTTATGGTTGTTATTTATATATTTGTTTATATATTTCAATATAAAATACGAAAATTTGGTTAAAAAATTAAATAATTTTCGATCTATTGAGATTTAACTGAATAAATAAATTTACGCTCAAGACGACCACACCAGGGACAATTCCGCTGCGAAATATACCCACACACAATGTGTTAAAAGAAAGCAACCAATTATTGTTTTATATTGATTGGTCGTTTATTTTTGATTTATAGTTTAAGCTTGTAGCTTTTAAGTTTAAGTTTGGAATAATTTTCATTAGACTATGCTTTTAAATTTTACATTTGGTGATATTTTCTTTTATTTATATCTTCATGCAAAAAAACCCCTCAAAACATGCAATTAACAATTTTTTAAGATAAATTACTAATTTCTTAGTAACGACTTAGCTAAATTATTTTTGCTCTCACGAAGCAAAACGTAACAATATGTAGCAATTACATCCATGTACTGTCACTACCGTCGACTGCACTTTAATATCGGTTGTTTGTCATATCAAGTGGGAGAATGGTTCGAAGAGGTTTTGATATCGACAATGACCGTCTGGTGTATCAAAAAATGTCTGTTCATAATTTGGTGACAAACGACATGAATCTGAATGAAAGTCCCACAAACAATCTGACACTCTCTATTTATTATAAATATATAGATATCACCCCTCTAACTTTTAAAACAAATACTGGAGGATAATATAGAAGATCGTTTGGAACCAGTTTTGATACTTAATTTTTACTCTTAAATAGAGTATTTCTCAAAGTTTTTACTTCTAATAGAATTGATTCTTGACTATATCTGCAACTCGAATTTTTTATGAAAATAAACTTTTTCTTTGCAGAGTAATGCCAATTTTGCCCCATACCTCTAAGACCTTTTTGATATTATTATTATTATTTATTTACAAAGAGAATAATTCTAAAGATAATTTGGTTTAGATAGCTTTGTTTCTTGACTCTATCCGTAGCTCGAATAGTTTTAAGAAAGTAAACTTTCTCTATGTACCTTAATGCAAATTTTATCCCATACCTCTAGGGTCATTCTTTGAATTATTCTTTTATTCCCAAAAAAAGGTAATTATCAAGGTGATTTGTTCTAATAGTGTTAATTTTTACTATATCTATAGCTCGAGTTTTTCTCTTTTAAAAAAAAAAAAATAAACTCTTTGCACTCTTTGTCAACTTTATCCCACTTCTCTAGGGTCATTTTTGAGGTTAAATTTATTCTTAAAGAGAATAAATAATTCTTGAGACCATTCTTTTCTCATTCATTAATAGCTTTGATTCGTGATCCATAGCTTGAAATATAATTAAAGTAAACTATCTCTCTACATCATGTTAATTTTATCCCACTTCTCTAGGATTATTTTTTGAATTACTTTTTATTAATAAAGAGAGTAATTCTTGAGGCACTTTGCTTCTAACTAATATCTTCGATTCTTGATCCATAACTCGAATTTTTTTTATGAAAGTAAATTTTCTCTTTGCACCGTAATGCCAATTTTGTCTCACACCTCTAAGGCCTTATTATTATTTTTTTTAATTTACAAAGAGGATAAGTCTCAAGATAATTTGCTTCTGATAGTTTTGAATCTTTACTCTATCCATAGCTTGAATTGTTTTATGAAAGTAAACTTTCTCTTTGCGTTTTAATGCCAATTTTATTCCACACCTCTAGGGTTATTCTTTGAATTATTCTTTTACTCCCAAAGAGGGTAATTCTCAGTGCGATTTGTTTCTAATAGTGTTAATTTTTTACTATATCTATAGCTCGAGTTTTTTTTAATAAACATTTTGCCCCGTCATGTCAACTTTATCCCACTCCTCTAGGGTCATTTTTGGGGCTAAATTTATTCATAAAGAGAATAATTGTTGAGACTGTTCTTTCCCCACTCATTAACAGATTTATATCTTGATCCATAGCTTGAAATATAATTAAAGCAAACTCTCTCTCTACATCATGTTACTTTTATCAAACTCCTCTAGGATTATTTTTTGAATTACTTTTTATCAATAAAGAGAGCAATTCTTGAGGCTATTTGCTTCTAACTAATAGTTTCGATTCTTGATCCATAACTGGAATTTTTTTATGAAAGTAAACTTTCTCTTGCCAATTTTGTCCCACACGTCTAAGGCCTTTTTGTTATTAATGTTATTTTTTTTATTTAGAGAGAGGGTAATTTTCAACATAATTTGCTTTTGATAGCTATGATTCTTGACTCTATCCATTGCTTGAATTGTTTTATGAAAGTAAACTTTCTCTTTGCGTCTTAATGCCAATTTTATTTCACACCTCTAGGGTCATTCTTTGGATGATTCTTTTATTTCCAAAGAGGGTAATTCTAAGGGTGATTTTGTTCTAAATAGCCTTAATTATTTACTATATCTATAGCTCAAGTTAATTTTTTAAAAAATAAACATTTTGCACAATCATGTCAACTTTATCCCACTCCTCTAGGGTAATTTTTGAGGTTAAATTTATTCATAAAGGGAATAATTGTTGAGACCATTCTTTTCTCACTCATTAACAGCTTTGATTCTTAATCCATAGCTTGAAATATAATTAAAATAAACTCTCTCGCTCTCTCTACATCATGTTAATTCTATCCCACTCCTCTAGGATTATTTTTAATTACTTTTTATAAATAAAGAGAGCAATTCTTGAGGCTATTTTTTCTAATAGCTTCGATTCTTGATCCATAACTCTAATTTGTTATGAAAGTAAACTTTCTCTTTGCACCGTAATGCCAAATTTGCCCCACACCTCTAAGGCCTTATTATTATTATTTTTTTATTTACAAAGAGGATAATTCTCCAGATAATTTGCTTCTGATAGCTTTGATTTTTGACTCTATCCATAGTTCGAATTGTTTTAGGAAAGTAAACTTTCCCTTTGCAACTTAATACCAATTTTATCCCACATCTCTAGGATCATTCTTTAAATTATTCTATTATTTCCAAAGAAGGTAATAGTGTGATTTGTTTCTAATAGCTTTAATTTTTGACTATATCTATGGCTCGAGATTTGTTTTAAATAAACATTTTGCACCGACATTTCAACTTTATTTCACTTATCTAGAGTAATTTTTAGGTTAAATTTATTCATAAAGGGAATAATTGGTGAGATCATTCTTTTCTCACTCGTTTACAACTTTGATTCTCGATCCACACCTTGGAATATAATTAAAGTAAACTTTCTCTCTACATCATAATGTTCATTTTATCCCGCTCCTCTAGGATTATTTTTTGGATTACTTTTTATTAATAAAGAAAGTAATTCTCGAGGCTATTTGCTTCTAACTAATAGCTTCGATTCTTGATCCATAACTTGAAATTTTTGTGAAAATAAACTTTTTCATCGCAAAGTCATTTCAATTTTATCCCACTCCTCTAGGGTCTCGCCGAACAATGGCCGAATGGTTAATGCACTGATATTCGGTACCGGAGTTCGCATCCCACGATGACACGGTGGTTCTTAACCGTTTGAAATCGGTTTTAAGCAGTAGGTCCCGGTCTCATTACCCTTAGTGTTGCAAAAACGTAGACCATAGCTTTCCAAACCAAACCTTTAGGGTCATTGTTCGAATTAAGTTTCATTCATAAAAAAGATAATTCTTGATGTAATTTTCTTCTAATAGCTATGATCCTTAACTGTCTCTATGGCTCGAATTTTTCATGAAATTAAACTATTTCTTTGCACCGTTGTGCCAAATTTATCTAACTTCTCTTGGATTTTTTAACGTCTATTCAGTGTTCTCAAATTCCCCTTTTCTTAGGCTTGTTTTAACGAAAGAAAAGCACAAAGTTCCTAAAAGAAACGTCATGTAAACGTATTTCAATAAATGGGGTACATTTTTTGCTTTTTCTGAAATTTTCTTTGCTAAAAAAGAAATAAATGTAGCAGTTGAGATACAGCTGGGACTAAAAGCATTGCACCTAATTAATTTCAACTTTACTGATAACCTTTCAAATAAATAAGTAAGAAATTTTCACCAAAGAAATTGGTTTGAAAAAACTCTCATAGAATAGTAAATTAATTTTTTGCTTTACTTGAGACTATTTTGAGATTAATTTATGATTTAAGCAAAATTCTGCAACTACCTTTACACAGTTTGGAAACGTTTCTAAACATCGACGAAGACATTACGTAAGGGTTATTTCTGCTCACTAAGCAAAAGAAAATTATTTTTTTTTATATAATCTATACGAGAACATAGTACCTTTCGTGACCTAAATTCTTCAATGTAACAATTTTTTCGATTCCTGGTAAAACAAAAAATTCTCTGTTTAGAATAATTATTTTAGAAATTTATAATAACGCTTCAGTTAAATTTTTTTTTTAATTTTGATATTGACAATAATATTTTGCTTGGAATAAAATAGAAAATTGGCACCAAATAAAAAAATAAAATTCACTCCCATGCAAGATTACTTTTGAAATGTCTATAATAGGAATTAATTTTTATAGAAAATAGAAGTAAAGTAATCTGCTTTATTCCGTAATCCTAACAATTCGTTATACATTTAGAAAAGGTAGTAGGATATATTTACTTCAAAGTACTTGGTCTCCTAAGGAATAAGCATAAACTATTACAGCTTAAATCAGAAAAGATACTTTATTGTTTCAGTATGTAAAATGCCACTCTGAATATCTATACCAGGGGTGACCAAGCTCCTTGATTGTCCGAGCCATTTTTAAGACTTTGAAATACTTCGCGAGCCGCAATTAAATACGTATTTAAAAAGTATGCAAAAAAGGTATTAAAAATGTTTTTATAGAAATTATATTGATTGAATGTCATTTGAAAGTTCTTCGTCCTTTAATTTTTCAAGGAAATTTTTGAATTGTCGGTGATTTTTTGCTTTGGTGTGAACGTAATTTACAGTGTAATACACTGTTTTCATAGCATAGGGTATTTGAAATATTTTGTAACGAGATGTTCTCGGTGAATTATGCAGTGAATCGGTATGAATTGTGGAATTTGAGAATCATCTCTTAAATGCCCAATAAAACCGGTTTTTTACCCAGCATTGCTAGAGCTTCATCAGTTGTAATAATTTTTTTTAAATATAATAACGCAAAAATGGAAAGGGAAGTCGGGTACATTTATCGAGAAACACAAATAATCCTTCAAAGAGCGCATGTGGCTCGTGAGCCACAGATTGCCCACCCCTGATCTATACTATAATGCTATATTAAAAAGTAAACAGCGCAGTGACTGTTTAATGTGACCGGTTAAATTCATGCAAATGGAGGGTAAATAATGAAGTCAATATAAATGCAGTTATTTACTGAAAACCCTTGTCTTCTTCATAACACATTGCTCAACACTCTGCTTTGGTCTTGAAAGTGATGAATCGCTTCATAAAAACATTGTCTTCTTATGTACAAATATCATATACTATTTTGTGAAAGTGAATTTCTAATCTTTTCACTGTGTTCATATTTTATGATATTTTTAAATGTATTGTTTCTTTCTAAAAGCTACATAAATTTTATAAAGTTAGAATTATATTTATGATTTGAGAAAAATGTTACTCTAAATAGACCAGGGCATTTTATTTTACACTGAATCAGAGAAACACTATCACAAAAAAGATTTTTTAATTTCAGAGGTACTCGGTCTCGTTAGATACACCCAAGTTCCATTCAGTGTTATAACTTCTGTTTATCATCAGAAATTCTTTTTATATAATTTTAACTGTATACATTTGTCTTTATAATTCAGCAAATGTCCATGAATCGTGTGAATTTGCATAAAACACATACACACCAATACTTTTTTATATATAACTAGACGACCCGACAGACTTTGTCCTGTTTTACCTCTGTAAATTCAAAAATTTGAAAATTTTTTTAAAGGAATTATAAATTGGACCGTTTTGATGAAAAAGTAAGGAAAAAAATTATTTTAAAAATACTTGACGCCACCAAGCGTGCAGTCATCACAAACGTAATTAGATTAAAAAAAATTTTTTAATTACGTCCGTCTGAACTCTTTCGAGCATACCATTGCAATCCAATACAGACAAGAAATTGCCCCATTAGATAGGAGAGTCGAAAACGAACCCGAAAAAATAACATGCTGTAGATTTAAAATCGAATTCTAATCACATCAAATCTAAACTAGTATTTGATTAGATTAAATTAAAAGGACGACATCGCCTGTACGGGGATTCGATCCTGGGACTTCTAGTACTGAAGCCCGTTGCGCTGACCACTGCTCCACAGATACGTTGGCAGTGAAGGGTTTCAAGCGGCATTATAATAATCTCAATAAGCTCGCAATTCTGGATTTTTAATTTAAAAAAAAACATTTTCTATCGGATCAAATTGTGAATCTAAAAACTATTCTCGAATCAACTTAATTACATACACAAAATTTCATCAAAATCAGTCCAGCCGTTTAGGAAGAGTTCTATTACAAACAGATGGACAGAAGAATTTTATATATAAAGATATTTAGACTCTGTCAAAAAGTTGCACCTTCTTGTATATGTCCCACTGCTTTTAAAATGTGATTTGACAATAATGATAGAAAAGACAATATTTTATTAAACAATCCTTTTATTTAAAATATTACAAAACACAAGTAGTACATTATTAATATCAAATTCTTTCAAACTTTGAAGGTTCTTATAATGAAAGACTTTATGAAGTTCTGCCTTTATTTACTCCATTTTTATTAAAATGTGCATTTCTAGTTGAGTCAGAAGGTTTCAAAAAGATAAAATATTTTATAAATTTTAAGCCAGCAGAAAAGAATTTTCTTATCTGACGTGCTTAGAGCAGAGAGAGAAAAATAGATACTAGTTTACTCTTCAAGAAGTGCAGATAAATATTAGTAAAAATATTACATCATACAATTTTAGCGTCTTTTAGTACCAAATGGACAGAATATTCTGGAAGTAATCTTCTAATTTTCAACGAAGAATTATCGGATCCACTGACTTCAAGCGAGCAGGTAAAACTGAAATAAAAGTAAGAACTTTTGACAACATAAATTATTGGAATAAATTGTATGCAGGTGCTTTTAAAATTATCTGTATGAATCTTACGGTACGTAGACATAAAAAAGGATTATTATTGATCTTCACTAGATTTTTTTTTCTGGAAAGAGGTCATTGAAGATCAGGACGAATTCCTTTAAAACCCTATAACCTCCATGAGTGAATGAAATCAACACTATAAATAATATTCTGCTTTGTAATTAATCCCTTACGTTGGAAATTAATTGGCAAAAGCCCCTATGTAACTCGCTTAAAGCGAGATTTTACAAGTAAGAATTTCTAAAATAGTTTTAAGTATTTTTGTATGCAAAAAATACTTATAGTCACACTATTCAGATGAATAAAAATAATATTTAAAATGTTTTAAAACATTGTATTAATTATTCAAAGCCCGTCTTTGCAATCCAAGAAGTTAAATCAGCAGACATGCCAACATTCAGACACTTGTGTCCGGAGCAACAGCGTGGTTTGAAATTTTAACATGCTAATTACAGATTATACATAAGTACATATCTTATTGGTTTCTGAATTAAAATTAAATTTAAAATATTTACACAGTAGTAAATTGTAAAAAGCAAATTAAAATTTATTCATTTAAAATGTATGAGTAGTTTTTTTAGGTTTAACCACTCATTTTTCAGAACAGTGTTTCTTATAGCAACATTGATCTTGATTAAAATGTTTACATTTTTCTGTCTTCAGGGATTCTAGAGTTTGCCTACTCAAATTTGACCTAAATTCAGTTTGGTTCTTCCACACAGTACTGAAAACTATTTAACAGGCAGCATTACTGTGTGGAAAGAGTAATATTCAGCATTATTTTTTGCTATGTATTTAATGGCTGAATTGTAATCTTTTAGCTGGTCAAAAGTTTTGTTCTTTTCTGGAGCAATCTGAGGAGTTTCCGGAGTTATCAAATTTTCTCATTTCTTCGAAGCAACTCTGGAGAATCCGGAGTAGTTAGCATGTCTGTATCAGTAGCGCAGACAGAATTTCTGTCTGGAGAGCCTAGTACCTAAAGTGTACTTTTAGTTAACGACACTCCAACGTTAAAATCACGTTATTTAAAGGTTACTATACCCAAAGCTATAAAATAGAAACTAATACCTCACTCAGTAAGTTGCTCCAAAAGAAAAAGGTTCCCTTATAATCTAATGTTTCAAAATTTTGAAAATCTAGTGAATAAAAATCCCCTAATAAAGCAAGACTACACGTGATAAATGCAGTTATTATTGATTAAGATCTATGCTTTAAACTGTTGTTCACTCTACTATATTAAGAGTAAAATATTGGATAGCAATATAATTGACACTATAGTTAGATGTTCATAAGCTTTCTCTCAATTTTATGAGCAAAATTTTAAGATAAATGTCACGTATTTGTATCCTATAACAAAATACGGTAATTAACTATTCCCATTTTAAAAATAGATTTTTAAAATTTAAAACTTTAATTATATTGTATTATGGAAAGCTTTTTAATACTATTTTCTATTATGGTAACTGTTCATTTTAAAAGGCTTTTAAAAGAAAGAGAAAGGTTATCTCCTGCGAGGAGCTTGAAACCCCTTAATTTCCTAATATATTTTTCTAATATATTTTGTCGAGACTAATCTAATAATTGGATTAAGTTAATATAATTATTTTTACTTTAACACGTTGGCTTCAAACCACAATATAGCTTAACAAGATTTCTTCAAACCAGGCATGTCCGTCAGCTTTATATGCTGAAATATACAGACTATGTGACTGCCAGAGCTGAACAATAACTCAAAGATCAGTCCACTTTGCTAGATACTGCCGACCCCATGACGACTAATGCTGTCACACTGGTAACCGACACTGATCTTTGAACTATCATTCAGCGCTATAGATCAAACTTTCTACATCACTATATAACACGTTGACTGTCAAGTATCTTTCAAATAAATCTTGTTAACATAAGCTATATTGTGATTGGCAATCAACGCGTTTATTATGGAGCATGATAATTTTCTAAAATGGATTTTCTACTATATTTGTACTAATGCCCCTTCACACTATGGTCCACTGCAAGCCATCAATACCGCCAGGAGTGAGTATGGTTTATCGTGGTCAATGATAGCAGGTGATAAAATAGTCTAGGAGGACGATGGCTTCGGAGGCGGTTTATCTCCAAATATCAAAAGCAGCCAGATGCGTAACTAAAGTGCGCAATAGACCCTATGGACGAATCCACGTGTTTGGCTCATTTAGTGGCCCAACGCGTGGATGCAACCCGTGAATCATCGTTCGAGGTCACCATCAGGAAATGGTGAACAATTGGCCATAGTGTGGAGGCTAAACTAGATATTTGTTAATCAGTAAGATAAGCATGAAATAAGTAACAAATATACACAAAACATGAAATAAGTAACAAATATGCATAGCCTTTAAATCTATTTTAAAATGAAACTTTCAAACCAGCAATTACGGGAAGCATCTCTTGCTCTATAACAGAATAAACGTGGTGGCGTCCTTACCATGTAGGGTGATAACGATGCGATGCCCAAACCAGCGTTTCTAAACTTAATGGTGAACGCATTAAAAGAAAGATCCATTTATGAATGCTGGAGAGGCATTTTCGGAACTACACAAAATACTTTTCTGGACAATCTCACCTGACTACTTCTTGTTGTATAGGGTTAGATATAAATATCTCTTCAATACCCCAAACTTAGCATATGATTTCCTGAAGATAAATAGCATCTTAGACAAGGCTTCATCTAGATCAGGAACAATAAGTTGCACAACATAAAACAACAACGTTTACACTATTCAACATACTTACCGGATGGGCTGGAATAATTACGCCAAAAAAGCAGGATTACGACCTATCTTTCTCGGTAGTTCGAATTATTTGCCGCAATCAGCGTCATTCGCAAGATACCTGTAGAGACGAGCTTCTGAATGCTAAGCAGTCTACAAAAGCCCGGATCTACAGGGTAGTTTACGAACGGCTAGAGCATACATAAACAAAGTTAGATATCCGGTAGTACCTGAGAGAGAGAAATAAAATTTAATTATTCAAGAAAGTTATTCAAACCACATATTTTATGAAATTTATCGAGAAATACTATGCTTAAGTTTTTGTCAGGTAACAATATGTTGCTTATTTGTATTACTGTTCAATAGCATTGCACAAACTGATAGCATAAATTTAATGATGTTTTCTTTCTATCGTTTTTAGCTTTAGAAAATAATTGTTAAAAACTTATTACTTAAAACTTTGATAATAAATTAAGCAGGCATAGTTTATTAATATCATACTAATCATTAAAAATTAAACAAGAGTACATCAAATCAGTTTAGTGTTCCGTTGAAAATTTCCACAACTAAAATCTAAAAATATATAAGAGAGCATTTGAAAATCATAAATGTAAACATATCAAGAAAATCTTAAACCAAGTGGAGTGAATCAAGAAAATAAAAGCCCTTCAAATTTTCCAGTATAAATAAAGAAAAGAAAAACTCTATTTAGAAATACAGAATACCAGTTCTAGTTTTTGTCTACAAGCAAGTTAAGAATATGGAGATATATATATGCAAAATATAGTATCCGGAGAGAACTTTTAGAATCTGTACATATCCTCACTCATTCTAATCTTTTTGTACAACAAAATAAAGAAGTACTCTGAGTGCCTATACACTGATGATCACTGACAATTTCTATTAACAAATTTAGAAGACCAGTCCAGTTTTGGACTAAAAGCAAGTTAAGAATATTAAGATGGTATATGCAAAATATAGCATCGAGAAAGAACTCCTAGGATCTGTACACATCCTCACTCATTCTAACCTTTTTGTAGAACAAAATAAAGAATCCTATACACTGATGATCACTGATAATTTCTATTTAGAAATTTTGGAAGACCAGTCCAGTTTTTGACTAAAAGCAAGTTAAGAATATTAAAGATAGTATATGCAAAATATAGCATCCAGAAAGAATTCCTAGGATCTGTACACATCCTCACTCATTCTAACCTTTTTGTAGAACAAAATAAAGAAGCATATACACTGATTATCACTGATAATTTCTATTTAGAAATTTTGGAAGACCAGTCCAGTTTTTGACTAAAAGCAAGTTAAGAATATAGTGATAGTATATGCAAAATATAGCATTCAGAAAGAACTCCTAGGATCTGTGCACATCCTCACTCATTCTAACCTTCTTGTAGAACAAAATAAAGAAGTCGAATTCTGAGCAACTATACACTGATGAAGAAAATACCTAAAATGGTGCTAAAAAATATAAAAATCGTTTTTTAACGTCGAGTTAGAAATACCAAAATACAAAAGCTGTAATATATGCATTATATGAAAATAAAAACCTAGAAAAAAAGCCAGATAAAGAGAGTTTTGAATGTAAAGCATCTAAAATTGTTTATCTTATAAAAGGAGCTGATCAATATAAATTCCGGAAAAAAAAATTCTCAAGTATAGCTTTCCCAAGAAAAAAAATGCGAGAGACATAAGTAAATAAGTTAAGATCACGTAATGATGAGACCCAAACAATTTCATCTTCAATATATCTTTTTTTGTTATTATTATTCAGAATCAGAAACGTGACAGAAACAACTAAACGGAGAGAGCCGAGAGGAGATGTATTTTGATTTGCAAGTGGGGATTCGCTACAAGTAGTTATTCAGCAACCGCAAATTTCCTAGCTAATGTAGACGTACTTTCAATAAAAGGTCGTAATCCAGATTTTTTTTTCTCTTCAACGCTCTGAAAAATGAATCGACTAAGTAGTGTAACGGTACAGGAAATTTCTCTGGAAAACTAATGTGAAATTACGTTCCTAAACCAGACAGTTTCATTTTCTAGAAGAAAGAATTGGATAAAATGGAAAGTAGAATGGACATTTTAATTTATTAGCCGTAGTAAAATAGTGAATCGTGTTTTGATACTATCTATAACGATATATTCTTTGTCCCTGAGTAATTTTTTTATTCAATGCATTCTTTATTTCGTCAATGCAAAATTACCCTATGGTTATAAAATTATGTCACACATATAGCTGGACCTCGATCTATCGTTTCTTTAAGGGTATAAAAATGGAAAGTAGAATGGACAGTTTTAATTTATTAACCATAGTAAGACAGTAAAACCTGTTTTGATTCTGTCTGTAAAAATGTATTCTTTATACCTGCAGAATTCATTTTTATTTAATGTATTCTTTATTTCATCAATGAAAAATACCCATGTGACTATAAATTTATGTCACACATAATTTTATAGTCACATGGACCTCAATTAATTTCTTTTTAAGGGGATGGATATGGAAAGTAGTATGGACACGTTTATTTATTAACTATAATAAGATAGTAAAACCTATTTTTATACTATCTATTAAGATATATTCTTTGTCCCTAAGTAATTTTTTATTCAATGCATTCTTTGTTTCATCAATGCAAAATCACCCTATGGTTATAAAATTATATCACACAAATAGCTGGACCTCGATCCATCGTTCTTTTAAGAAAGTAGTATGGACAGTTTAATTTATTAACCATAGTAAGACAGTAAAACCTGTTTTGATGCTGTCTGTAACGATGTATTCTTTCCACCTGCAGAATTCATTTTTATTTAATGTATTTTTTATTTTATCAATGCAAAATCTCCATGGGGTTATAAAATTATGTCACACATATAACTGGACCTCGATCCATTGCTTTTTAAGGGGATGGAAATGTAAAGTAGTATGGACACTTATATTTATTAACCATAGTAAGATAGTGAAACCTGCTTTGATACTATCTATAAAGATATATTCTTTGTCCCTGAGTAATTTTTTATTCAATGCATTTATCGAATGCATTGTTTCATGAATTCAAAATCACCCTCTGGTTATAAAATTATGTCACACAAATAGCTGTACCTCGATCCATTGCTTTTTTAAGGGGATGGAAATGGAAAGTAGGATGAACAGTTAAATTTATTTACCATAGTAAGACAGTAAAACTTGTTTTGATGCCGTCTGTAACTATGTATTCTTTCCACCTGCAGAATTCATTTTTATTTAATGTATTCTTTATTTCATCAATGCAAAATACCCATGTGACTATAAAATTATGTCACACATAATTTTATAGTTTATTTATTAACTATAGTAAGATAGTAAAACTTGTTTTGATACTATCTATAATGATATATTCTTGTCCCTGAGTAATATTTTATTCAATGTATTCTTTATTTCATCAATGCAAAATCACGCTATGATTATAAAATTATGTCACGCAAATAGCTGGACCTCGATCCATCGTTTTTTTAAGGGGGTGGAAATGGAAAGTAGTATGGATAGTTTAATTTATTAACTACAAACATTCAAGAGAATGGAATAACAACAAACCAAATTTTACAGTTGGACTAAAATGGCGACAGAAAATCTATATTATAAACTGAATATCAATGTAATATAAAATTTATATGGCTTCCTTTATAATATGTTTTGACCTTTTCCCTGACTTTTAAAAATATTTGTAAATTTTCCTGATTATTGATAAATACTCTATATATTCCCTGATTTTCCAAATCGCTGAAAACCCTGTATTACATTACATTATTTTCGAAAATAAAACAATTTGATATCATAAAAAATGATAAATTTAATTTAATTTTTTAACAAACTAAAGAAAATTAAGGATACTTTTCATAAATTAAAAGAAAAAGCGTCATATTTTGTAATTTATCCTGGCACTTAAATGTTCTTTAAAAATTTTTTAACAAACTAAAGAAAATTAAGGATACTTTTCATAAATTAAAAGTCGAAGAATATGCGTCGTATATCTGAAATATGTAATTGCTGATTACCTTTAATCAACGATGATAAAGCAAGGAATAATCAAGTGATACAAATAAATAAAATACTTTCAATTTTGATGAATCTTACTTCAACAGTCGAAATATCTTTGCATTTAAAAAAAATGGCCAAATTCAAAATAACAAAAAAGATATATGCCAAATAAAAATAGACTAAACGAAGTGAATCTAGTTACATATAAATTCACGAAATAAATTTATTCACGAAAAGTGACGCCGTACATTTCTGAAATATGTAATTGCTGATTACCTTTAATCAACGATGATAAAGCAAGGAATAATCAAGTGATACAAATAAATAAAATACTTCCAATTTTGATGACCACTCTGTTACTTCAACAATAGAAATATCTTTGCATTAAAAAAATGGCTAAATTTAAGTTAACAAAAAGGATATATGCCAAATAAAAATAGATTAAACAAAGTGAATCTAGTTACATATAAATTCATGAAATGAATTTATTCACGAAATATGACGCCGTATATTTCTGAAATATATAACTGCTGATTAGCTTTAATCAACGATAATAAAACAAGGAATAATCAAGTGATGTAAATAAATAAAATACTCTTAATTTTGATGACCATTCTGTTACTTCAGCAATCGATATATCTTTGCGTTTAAAAAAATGGCCAAATTCAAGTTAACAAAAAGGATATATGCCGAATAAAAATAGATTAAACAAAGTGAATCTAGTTACATATAAATTCACGAAATGAATTTATTCGCGAAATATGAGGCCGTATATTCTTGAAATATGTAACTACTGATTAGCTTTAATCAACGATGATAAAACAAACAATAATCCCATGATACAAATAAATAAAATACTTTCAACTTTGATGACTCTGTTAAACAATCGAAATATCTTTGCATTAAAAAAATGGCCAAATTAAAGTTAACAAAATAGATATATGCCAAATAAAAATAGATTAAACAAAGTAAATCTAGTTACATATAAATTCAAGAAATATGACGCCGTATTTTTCTAAATATATAACTGCTGATTAGCGTTAATCAATGATGATAAAACAAGGAATAATCACGTGATACAAATAAATAAAACACTCTTTATTTTGATGACCACTCTGTTACTTAACCAATTGAAATATCTTTGCATTTAAAAAAATGGCCAAATTCAAATTAACAAAAAGTTTTATGCCAAATAAAAATAGATTAAACAAAGTGAATCTAGTTGCATATAAATTCACGAAAAAAAAATATGACGCCGTATATTTCTGAAATATGTAACTGCTGATTAGCTTTAATCAACGATGATAAAACGAGGAACAATCCCGTGATACAAATAAATAAAATACTTCCAATTTTGATGACCACTCTGTTACTTCAACAATAGAAATATCTTTGCTTTAAAAAAATGGCTAAATTCAAGTTAACAAAAAGTATATATGCCAAATAAAAATAGATAAAACAGTAAATCTAGTTACATATAAATTCACGAAATGAATTTATTCACGAAATATGACGTCGAATATTGTAAATGATGATTAGCTTTAATCAACGATAATAAAACAAGGAATAATCAAGTGATGTAAATAAATAAAATACTTTTAATTTTGATGATCACTCTACTACAACAATAGAAATATCTTTGCACTTAAAAAAATGGCCAAATTCAAGTTAACAAAAAAGATATATGCCAAATAGATTAAACAAAGTAAATCTAGTTACATATAAATTCACGAAATGAATTTATTCACGAAATATGACGTCGAATATTGTAAATGATGATTAGCTTTAACCAACGATAATAAAACAAGGAAATACAAAAGTGATGTAATCAATGATGATCGCTCTTACTTCAAAATAGAAATATCTTTGCATTAAAAAAAAAATGGCCAAATTCCAGTTAACAAAAAAGATATATGCCAAATAGATTAAACAAAGTAAATCTAGTTACATATAAATTCATGAAATGCTAAAGTCTATAATTACCCCGAAAATGGCAACAACGTTCCGTAGAGACGAGCTGCCTCCAGACAGGTCTGCCAAAGAAATGACAAAAGGTCGTAATTCATATCACTCGCCTCACGCAAAGGAATGAGTCACGGTAAAAAGATCATCAGAACTAGGATAAATACATGACTGTCGCCTATTAAAAGAGAGAAAAAAAAATTAGTCATCCTTGTTCCGCAGAAACTTCATTCGATCTGGAGGTTAAAACATTAAACCGCCGCCCTTTTAAGCGAAACTTGGCGGTGTTAATAGAAGGAAAAGGCAATAAAAATGTGGATTGCAGGAAAACCAGGAAATGTTGTCGAAATTATACAACAGGATAACTTCTCTAAAGAAGCTGCTTAGATTAACAGCTTATATGTTATTTTTCTTCCTTTGGTAAAAGCATATTGACTGAGACTATCAATTTACAGACTGTGTTTTCTAGAACGTGATTATGTATATTTAAGGGAACATGGTGCCACAATTGTGGTCAAAATATCGAATTTCTTTTCATTAACTCATTTGCTTTTCTTATCTTTATATACTTAATACTTTTCCTATTCTTTCTTTATTTATTTTTTATTTTATTTTTTTTTATTTTATTATATTTTTTTTTATTTTGACAAAAAGGTATATTGATTGAGAATTTCACTCTTCAGACTTAATATGTTTTCTGTGACGTGACCATGTATACTTAAGGGGGCAGACATGGTGTCACAAATGTGGTTAAAATATTTAATTTCTTCTATTGACTACAATTATCTTTACATAATATTTTTCTCTATAAAATTATCTTATTAATTATTCTATTAATTTTTTTCTCAGGCAAAATGACATATTGACTGAGAATTTCACTCTACAGACTTAATATGTTTTCTGTGGCGTGGTCATGTATACTTAAGGGGGCAGACATTGTATCACAAATGTGGTTAAAATATTGAATTTCTTTTATTGGCTACAATCCTCTTCCTATACATAATACTTTTCTCTATAAAGTTATCTTATTAATCATTTTATTCCTTTTTTTTCTCAAGCAAAATGGCATATTGACTAAGAATTTCACTCTTCAGACTTAAATGTTTTCTGTGACGTGGTCATGTATACTTAAGGGAACAGATATGATGTCACAAATGTGGTTAAAATATTGAATTTTTTTTATTGTCTACAATTATCTTTCTGTACATAACATTTTTCTCTATAAATTTATCTTATTAATCAGTCTATTAATTTTTTCCCAGGCAAAATGACATATTGACTGAGAATTTCACTCTTCAGACTTCATGTGTTTTCTGTGGCGTGGTCATGTATACTTAAGGGGGCAGACATGGGGTCACAAATATGGTTAAAATATCTAATTTCTTTCATTGGCTACAATTATCTTTCTATACATAATATTTTTCTCTATAAAATTATCTTATTAATCATTCCATTAATTTTTTTTATCAGGCAAAATGACATATTGACTGAGAATTTCACTCTTCAGACTTAATGTTTTTCCTATCAAGTGATTTTGCATGCTTAAGGGGACATGGTATACATGGTGCCACAAATGTGGTCAAAATATTGAATTTTCTTTTATTGGCTAAAATTATCTTTCTAATCTTTCTATTCATATTTTATTCCTTACGTTAAATGGGATATTTACTAAGAATTTCACTCTACAGACTTATTAAGTTCTCTTTCACGTGGTTTTTTTTATATTTAATGGAACATGATGCCAAAAATACGGTCAAAATATTGAATTTCTTTCTTTTGGCTTAAATAAAATTTCTAAACTTACTATATATAATGTTTTTCCTTCATCAATATATATATATAATATATATATATATATATATATATATATATATATATATATATATATATATATATATAATATATATATATACATATATATATATATATATAATATATATATATATGTATATAAACACAGACACACATATAAATATACATAAATATATATATATATATATATATCATATATTATATATATATATATATTATATATATAAATATATATATATATAAATATATATAAATTATATATATATATATATGGTGTATATATATATATATACATATATATATATATATATATATATATATATATATATATATATATATATATATTTACAAATCCTTTAATACTAGTTAGACATCATATTTATGGCATCATTTTTATTCGTTAATGGTAATTATTAACATTTCATCAAAATTATCATCACGTTACATTCAGTGGTATGTATATATATATATATATATATATATATATGGAAAGGGATTTGTAGGAGGAGCTTTACCGATGCCGAAACACCCAGCGCTGAATATATATGTGTGTGGGTGTGTGCATAAAGTTTTGTCATAAGTTCTCTAGAAGAGCAAGACTATAAATGTATATAAGACTAGGAAAATAAATGCACAGCAGAAATGTAGAATGCGAGATAGTTTCAACGTGGAGAGAATCAATTACTCATAGTAGAGCTTATAAATGATAAGAATAAATAAATTATAATTTTTGAGTTGAGCTAAAATATGGAAAATAGGATTTAGTTCAGATAAAACGGAAAAAACTTCGACACGAAGCTGACATAAAATATATATTCCCCACTTAAATAAATGGAAATAGAGGCCTAACTAAATCAAATTTTTATGCAGACTGGGGGAAAAATATTTATCCTCTCCCTGATATTGAAAACATAACGAAATAAATTCAAAGCATTACTGCATAACAGCCATTCCAACTCCAATTCGATGTTTAAATTCCATGCTAAAGGAACCCCCTCCCCCGATTTCCCTTCCAGAAAACTTGTTCAAGCAGAATTAGTTTTATTTTTATCGTATAAGAAAAGAACATGGAAAGCGTTCCTTTCCTTTCTCTTTTTCTGTCATTTCGACGAAAGTTCTCTATAATTCGATTACGATGGAAGCGGGAGAAGGAATCGATGAAAGCCTGTCTTCAACGGTCATTGATCGAAAACAGCTCCACGTTTCTCACTTTAAGGGGAAATTTGGGGGAGAAAGGCCTTTATTATAGGATTCGGGGAAAAGTTTGAGGGAAAAGTTCCGATGCGCCATGCGTTTTTTTTTCTCTCTTTGGTTTATTTATTTTTTCTCTTATTTATTCATTCTTATTTATTTTTTAGCTGGGTTCTTTTTTTTTTTTTTTATTCGAAATTTTCTTCCATGACAAATCGAAACCGCGGAGAGATTTCTAAAACAATTTTTTCAAAGAAAAGAGAGCAGAATATATGATTTACAAAAAAACAGAAGAAAAGAAAGAACCTTTATACTGCGGATAGAGGGTGACATAACTACAAAAGACATTCTATGCATTTTATATTAATGCTGGGAAAATAAACCCATTTAAGGAGAAAAATTGACAAATAATTTAGATTAACGTTATGAACACGGAAAGTTGATACACTAACGTAGAACGCTAAATATTAAATTAATAATAATGAACGATTAAATATTAGTGTAAGTTGGAAAACAGAATTTTGAATTATTCAATCATAGTTCTTAAAACTAGTATTATAAATTTCGATTGATTCTCCCTTTTTCAATTTGAAAAATAAATAATAAATATCCTTTAAATATCCGTTAAATAATAGATATCCTAAATAAATAATAGATAGTAGACAATAGATATATAAATAATAGATATTCTAAATAATAAATATCCTTTTAAATATTCTTTTATTTCTCTCTTTGAGCTTATCCACTGGTCTGAGTAATTAAAGGTTTTCAAACGAATGTTATATTTATTTTAAAATTCAAATTAGGTTTTAGATTATATTATATTAATATAAGTAATTTCGAAACTAATTAACAATATTATAATGCACTAACAATGCAAGGAATATATGTCATTTCAAAACTAACAATATAATAATACACTAACATTATAATTAATTTTGAAGACAATTTTGAACGGTTACAAACTTAAATACCAGAATTAAATCCAAAATTAAAGACTCGGGTACAGGTAACCATTAGTCTATCTCCTATCTCCATCACCCGAACAAAAGATGGGATGAAAACCTTAATTTTTTTTTTAATAAATGAAAATTATGCCATACTAAAATTTTTTATTCTATTTGAAATTTAGCCAACAGACTCCTAACCTATTTTATTTTATTTTAAAAAAAATAAAATATACCTCTTACTATTTTTTCTTTTTACCGTTTGATTTCTATTCTTACTTTTTATTATCTCATTTCTTTGGAATTAATTACCTAACCCTATAGTGGGAGTTACTTCTAATTGATATATATATATATATTATATATATATATATATATATATAATAATATGTAATATATATATATCTTTTATTTTTTTTACTAAATTGAACGCTGAGACCTTATTTATTTCAGTTTATCAAAAAGAAACCCTAAATTTCTTCTCTATAATTCATTTCCATAACTTTTACCCAATAATTGACTCTTTCTATGATACAATCCAAAAAATAATTTCAATTTTGAAATAAATGTATCTTTTATTTTGGGAACGTTAATTACCTAAATTGAACCCTGGACGGGAAGAGGAGTTACTTATATCTTATCAAAATAACCCTAAATTTCTTCTCTATACTTCATTTCCATAACTCTTACCCAATAACTGACTCTTTCTATGATACAATCCAAAAAATAATTTCAATTTTGAAATAAATGCATCTTTTATTTTGGGACCATTAATTATCTAAACTAAATGCTGGACGGAAAGAAGTTATTCACATTTTATCAAAGAAACCCTAAATTTCTTCTCTATATCTCATTCCCATTATTCTTACCCAATAAACGACTCGTTTTATGTTATAATAAAAAAAGATTTAAATTTTGAAATAAAAGTATCTTTTATTTGGGGAACGTTAATGAAATTGAACCCTGGACGGGAAGAGGAGTTACTTATATCTTATCAAAATAACCCTAAATTTCTTCTCTATACTTCATTTCCATAACTCTTACCCAATAACTGACTCTTTCTATGATACAATACAAAAAATAATTCCAATTTTGAAATAAATGCATCTTTTATTTTGGGAACGTTAATTACCTAAAATGAATGCTGGACGGGAAGAGAAGTTACTCATATTTTATCAAAGAAACCCTAAATTTCTTCTCTATATCTCATTCCCATCATTCTTACCCAATAATTGACTCTTTCTATGATACAATCCAAAAAATAATTTCAATTTTAAAATAAATGCATCTTTTATTTGGGGAACGTTAATTACCTAAACTGAAAGCTGGACGGGAAAAGAAGTTTCTTATATCTTATCAAAGAAATCGTAAATTTCTTCTCTATACTTCATTTCCATAACTCTTACCCAATAATTGACTCTTTTTATGATACAATCCAAAAAATAATTTCGATATTGAAATAAATGTATCTTTTATTATGGGAACATTAATTACCTAAACTGAATGATGGGCGGGAAGAGAAGTTATTCATATTTTATCAAAGAAAACCTAAATTTCTTCTCTATATCTCATTCCCATTATTCTTACCCAATAAAAGACTCTTTTTATTTTATAATAAAAAAAAAGATTTAAATTTTGAAATAAAAGTATCCTTTATTTTGGAAACATTTATTACCTAAACTGAGCGTTGGCGGGAAGCAGCTAGTTATTATCAAAGAAACCCTATATTTTCTCTATACACCTTATTCCCATTACTCATAACCAATAAATGAATCTTTTTATCTTCCTCTATTAGTAAGCTATAGAACTAGCAGATACAGAGGTAAAAATTGTATTTATCCGTGACATAGATTTCGGAGCCCATTAACATTTAGGTCAGTCCAAGTCTTCACCCTACCGGACACCCCTAACCGGAGATCGATATATGGTGCATAAAGTACAAGAGCTGAGAAAGGAATCTTCCATGTAGCAATACGTTTGAGGAAGCAGCCATTGGTTCTAAAGAAATATAACACTTTGAAATTTAGATTTGGTAATAAAAGAAATGACAAAAAAATGAGATTATCATAATATGATAATTATAAAGTTTTAATTATTACTTGACATAACCTAAATGAGAAAGCAAACCTTTGTACCGGAATACAGCATAAAATGCAAAGCCAGTGTAAGTAAGATACAGAGAGATAAAATAGAACGCAGTCAGATGCTTTGCTTCTTCGAACAAGCAGCATTTTTAATAGGAGAGATCTCAGTGACTTGTGAAAGCAGATTGAGCAAGAAGACAAAAAGTCAGCGGCTTAAACGACATGAGTTTTTTAAGATTTTGGAATCATTTATCTAATTTTAGTCACGCTATAAAAGAGAAAATAAAGAATGAGTGAATTGAAACACGTTAAAAAATAAAGTTATTAAAAATAAAAATTTATCTACTCTAAATATTTTTCCCTTTTGCTGTTTTCATGTTGCTTTAATTTTTGTGCCTCGAGGCCACTATTTGTTATGTCTTGTATTACTATTAAATTCAGTGAGCTTGTCCTTAGGTTCGAGTCATGCAACTTTTTTTTTCTTAGCTTTGACTCCTTTTATTTTTCTACCTCCTTCAGCCACTTTCTTATGCATTGAGAATGCAAAAGAAGTTCGAAGAAAGAATTCGCTTAAGACAGCAAAACAAGCTGTCTGCATTCTTTCCCTTACTACTTGTGCCTTGGTAACGTTGATTTCACATTTCCTGCAATAGAAATAATCTATTTATCTGAATAAACTTTGTTCTGCATATTTATTAAACTTTGTGTACCTAATGTCGTAAATTACGGCTATTCATATTGATTTAAAGGGTTTCTAGAATTTGTAGATTGAAGCACCTTCCGTGTGAAAAAGATAGAAAGCTGCCGTGTAATATGACGGCCTTCAAAACATACAAAGATGCAGGAGAAATGTAGAAATCCAGATGACTATGTAGAGAAGTCTTATAAAATGGGAAGCGACGAATTTGCTATCCAAATTTTACAAATATAGATGTTATTGCATATATATGTAAGGAAAAGT
Organism: Pardosa pseudoannulata; assembly: GCA_032207245.1. Taxonomy (NCBI): domain Eukaryota; kingdom Metazoa; phylum Arthropoda; class Arachnida; order Araneae; family Lycosidae; genus Pardosa; species Pardosa pseudoannulata. The sequence goes on along the minus strand of CM063511.1, from coordinate 142,655,430 downwards.
AAACTAGATCGGGAAAATATGTAGGCATTTTGTATAAAATCCCTAAGACACCCCGAGAAAATTCTCAGGGGTTTTCAAATCTTGAGTCAAGGGCAAAAATTCCCGCGTCCTTTTGCTTTCCCCTTTTTAACCCCTAACCTAAATTGACCACTGGGGCTACAGTTTAAGCCCTCAGAGAAGGGGTCTAACCAATTATAACTCTACATTGCCCTAGCGGACAATTTAGGAAATTTCCAAACAAAAAGGAGATGCACGCTATCGGAGGCAGATTTTCCTAGAGATTTTCCCACAGATTTTGACTGAGATGTTGACCCAGGTGTTAAGGGCCTTTTACTTATAACTTCATGCTAGCTAACCCCGCAGTATGTCCTGTCCCTATAATGAAGTGGGAACCCGTCCTCCAACGATCTGTTAATAAAGGTCTTTAACTAAAACGGTGTCATTTTTATGGGCCATGACTGCAACCACCCATCGTGAAGTCCATTTTATTACACACACATATGTATATATATATATAAAGATAGATATATTACATATTAAACACACACACATATATGTGTATGTGTGTTTGAGTATGTGTGTACAATTGTACTAACTGATTAAATATTTACCTAATAGAAGCTTTTATGTGTTCACATTACGCCAAATTTAGTGAAAATGAAGACCAACGTGTCAAGCTCCGTAGTACATGTTACTAATTATTTATAGCGTTTAGATGCGTTAATTTCAAAGCGTTTTTGTCAGATACGGGATGCTACTGACAGACACCCAATATGTCAACTGGACGCTTTACTGGTTTACCGCTCCATTTTATTATCCCAATAAGCTCTGAAACACACAGTAATCTCACTCCTGTCTCACTCGGGAATTAACACAAATCGATGTCTTTGTTAGGCAGGTATATGATATTAAATTTGATAGATTTCTGAAATTCTGCAGTTAACGCTCTATTGTAATGGTATATGAAAGGGCAGCAAATCGGAATGACATGAATATACAAAGAGCTATTCCGGAGATTGGTGAGAGACATTATGTAGTATCTAGTTTTACAGGGGTTATAGTGTTAGGTAGGCTTAAAAATATAATTTGCACCTTTTCCACCGAAGTTAACTGTATGGATTAAGTGACAACCGCGGCTTATGAGTCATCACACGAAATGGCCTTCCATGTTTAAAAGATTGTCCACTTCTAACATAAAAAATGTTCCAGAACAATGGTTCTCAAACTTTTAACCCTACGGAACCCTTTCCTTATCACATAGAAACGGAACTCCTGGATAAATATTTCTTCAGGAGAAATTAAAGGCCTATTGTTTAACATTGATTTGACTTAAACATAAAAATTAAGCAATATAAAGCAGTATAAAAGTGAAGATGATATTTATAAAAGGTGACATGGAAGCGAAGATTTATTAATAAAATTATACAAGTTAAATGATACATTGATAAATGTTTCACCCCTTCTCGTGCTGTACTGTCGCTTGTGGACTTTTCTGATCCCTATTGTTGCACTTCTGACATATTAGTTACTATTATTAATTCTACGTAACGGGTTAGGGAAACACCAGAGAAGGAATTTACGGATTTTAATATATGTACGGATTTTTGTAAATGTTTCACCCCTTCTCGTGCTGTATTGTTCAGTGTGGTTGGAATGACTTTTCTGTTCCCTTTTTGTTGTGCTTCTGACATATTAGTTACTGTTATTAATTTTACATAAGCGATTATGGAAACACCAGAGAAGGAATTTACGGATTTTAATAAATGTACGGATTTTTGTAAATGTTTCACCCCTTCTCGTGCTGTACTGTCGCGTATAGTTGGAATGACTTTTCTGTTCCCTATTGTTGAGCTTCTGACATATTAGTTACTATTATTAATTCTGCGTAAGGGGAACACCAGAGAAGGAATTTACGGGTTTTCTTTAAATTTTCGATGGTGTTTAAAAATTTCACTAGAAGTCCGTGGAGGGTCGTTGTGACACCCTAGGGCTCAGGGAAATATATTGTGAAGAATTCTAAAATAAGGTTTAATAATCAAACCTTTTTATAAAAACAGATTTTTCTGATATGTTAATTCACGATAACACATAATTGCCAGATATTTATTAGGGATAATTAAAATAAAATGATACATTAATGAAAGTTTTGCCTCTTATTGTGCTGTACAGTCTCATGTGGTTTGAATAACTGAATATCACATCAATATTTCTATTTTCTATCGTTTCGTTTCTGGCGTATTAGTTACTATTATTAAACCTATGTAAAAGGAATTAAGGAAAAATATCAGAACGAATTTTCAGATTTCTTTCAAAATTCAATGGTATTCAAAAATTTATCGGGAACACCTCAAAGGTAGTTGCTATACCCTAGGGTCCCACAGAATCTTGATAGGGAATTCGTTACTTTTTTCCCTTTTCCTGGATTTGGAATTACCGCTCTCTCCCCTCTCCGTTTCCTTGGTTAATGCTGTTGACCATCAACAATACTACCTTTAAATTGTTCTTTTCCTAAATTTTATTTCGATTACATTATTTATATTAATTCATTTTTAGGTAATATTATCTTTTCTTGCCATTAATGATATTAATCAAACAAACTGACACTACTGAGGGATAGTCTACAAAATTCAATTCTTTTACTTTTAATTTCCTTAATTCTTTTATTTCACTTTTAACTTCGTTTTTTTACTTTTAACCGCTTCCCTTACAATTTTTTTTTTTTGAAAAAATTTGCAAAAAATATCATATTTTTATTATTAAATACTACGCGTATTTTTTTTTTTTTTTAACCGGAGCCAGCTTTCTAGTTCGGGAGATTCGTAAAATCCGCTCATATAGGGAGCGACAGAGTCTATGATACCGAACGGGGGATAAATTGGGTTTTCATTGCACCCCGAAAAGCCTCCCCACTTGGATGAAATTATTAAATCTCTTATTCTTTCGACTGGGATTGTCGTGAGGAAGTTATACAGGCAACCATCCTTTGCAGTTCTACATGATATGGGAATTAGAATCCCTTTGTAAATAGCCGTAGTTAATCAAGAATAAAAGTAATTTCCAATTTTATCTCGACTGTGATCCATTCTTCACGTTCCTCTCACTCGAGAATATTGAAGTCGTCAGAATGGGTAAATGAGGAAGAAACAGGAAATGAACCCTATTCAAACTGCTATAAATTAAAGCATTAACCGTGCATTATTTAGCCGAGGGAGAAAAATTAAAAACATAATCTGGAGAACTAATACAGGCAAAAACTACATAACCAAACCGAATACAAACATTAGATAATAAACTAACTAAATATTAGGAAGCAAACAAAGATAGGAGATGCCGTTTATTCTGGAAATCTATGTCAATAACGCTCGGAAAAACCTAAGAGATACAGAAAGGAAGAGGAGGGGGGAGGGAAGGAGCGGCAATTCCAGATCCAGGAAAAGGGAAAAAAAGTAAGGAATTCCCTATCAAGATTCCTGTCAACGGAACGAGAGGAAGAAAAAAAAAGAGAAAATATCGCTTTCAGTGGATTTATGGGAGCGGCATGAAAAGAAATGACAGGCCACCGTTATGATCTGATTTTGCTCGACTTTTCTGATATAACTAAAGAAAATTCAATGTTACTTATCGATACGTAGTCGAGGGGATGGAGAGAGGGATATCCAGTCGATCACTTTTTAGTCCCCAATTTTATCGGGAGGGAGTCTTTTCTATTTTTTTTAATTTTGTTTCAGGGGAATTTAATTCAACACTTAAAAATATTTTTATATCAACTCCGCTCATATTAGAATATGCAGGAAAAAGAGAACGTTATTTATAATAGATGGAAATAAAGAATAACTGGATAAAATTGCTGTCTTCATGGCAGTCTAAATTTTTCTCATGAAAGTAAAATATTGATATAACGTATCCTAGACATCTATTCTAAAACTGCTTATATATATATATATATATATATATATATATATATATATATATATATATATCATTACAAGAAAGTATGAATTTTTTCTTTTTTGACTATGTTAAGTATATTTTATTAACTTACTATTTTCTTATAATTATTTTAGAATAATTTATTTATTTATTTGGTTTGGAGCAGTACGATCTACTGTTTTGCACACGAGCGCTAATGATACCGGGACCTATGGTTTAATGCCGATTCCGAACGGCTACGAACATCCATGACATAGCGGGATTCGAACCTACGAACTCCGGTACCGACGATCAGTGCCCTAACCAATAGGCCAGCGTTCGGCTATTTTAGAATAATAAAATGCTTTTATCAAATCTTGAAGGCAAAAATTTAATATCTTGAAGTTTCCGATTACAACTGTTTATTTTAATGTATTAAATTATATTTTATTACATCTTAAATGCATCTAAATTTTGTCGTTTTTCGGATGTATTTAAGTTCATGAGTAAGTTAAATCAAATTATTGCTCTCCTTTCCAGTCCATTCATCAAAGTTTCAGTTTCATTCCATCTAATTTGCTTTGTATTTGGTTTCCATCACATTCAATTCCACATTTAAAGTTATTTCTGTCATCAGCTCTGTTCATATTGGAATATACAGGAAGGAGAAAATGTTAATTATAATAGATGGAAATAAAGAATAACTGGATAAATTCACAGTCAGTATGGCACGGCTCGATTTTTCTCATGAAAGTAAAATATTGATATAACGTATCCTAGACATCTATTCTAAAACTGCTTATATCATTATAACAGTAGAATATTTTTCTTTTTTACCTAAGTTAAGTATATTTTGTTACTTTACTATTTTCTCATTATTTGAGAATAAAAAATATTTTTATCAAATCTTGAAGGCAAAAATTTAATATCTTTAAGTTTCCGAATATAACTGCTTATTTCAATGTCTTAAATTACATTTTATTACATCTTAAATATATCTAAATTTTGTTGTTTTTTGGATGTATTCAAGTTAATGAATAAATTAAATCAAATTATTGATCTCTTTTAATGTACATTCATAAAATTTTCAGTTTCACTCCTTCTCATTTGCTTTGTATTTGATTTTCATCACATTCAATTTGATATGTAAAGCTATGTTTGACATCAGCTCTGTTCACAATGGAATATGCAGGAAGAAGAAAACGTTATTTATGATAAATGGAAATAAAGAATGGATAAATTCACAATCTCCATGGCACGGCTCGATTTTTCTCATGAGAGTAAAATATTGATATAGCGTATCCTAGACATCTATTCTAAAACTACTTATATACATCATTATACTAGAGTACGATTTTTTTCTTTTTTGCCTATGTTATGTATTTTTTGTTAACTTACTATTTTCTTACAATTATTTTAGAATAATAAAATCCTTTTATCGAATCCCGAAGGAAAAAATTTAATATCTTTAAGTTTCCGATTATAACTGTTTATTTTAATGTCTTAAATTACATTCTAATACATCTTAAATACATCTAAATTTTGTCATTCTTTGGATTTATTCAAGTTCATGAGTAAATTAAATCAAATTATTGCTCTCCTTTTCAGTCCATTTATCAAAGTTGCAACTTCACTCCCTCTCTTTTGCTTTGTATTCCACTTCCATCTCATTCACTCTCTCTTACTCACTTGTTCAATCAGCAGGACCGTTTGATCCCGTTCTGGGATGTTCTAGACTAGCTTAAAAACAATATTTTTAAACTACTCTGTTGAAAATAAAATTCGTAAATTTTATGTAACATTTAATTAAATTTATATTTATAGGTATAACATTCTTACTGAAATATGACTATTTTCTCTAGCTGAATGCAGTTCAGAAAACCCAAGATTTCGTCAGTCGTCTTTGAGATGTATTCAAGTTCATCAGTAAATTAAAGCAAAGTATTACTCTCCTTTCCAGTGAATTCATCCCATTTTCAGCTTCATTCCCTCTCGTTTGCTTTGTATTCCCCTTCCATCGCATTCACTCTCTCTTACTCACTTATTCAATCAGCAGGACCATTTGAGCTCGTCCTGGAATGTTCTAGACTAGCTTACAGACAACATTTTTAAATTACTCTGTTCCACATAAAATTACATAAGTACATTTTGCGTATCATTTAATTCAATTTACATTTATCGGTATTACAGTTTTACTTAAATATGACTATTTGATTTTCCCCAGCTGAATGCAGTTTAGGACCGAGATCTCTTCAGTAGTGTTTCAGATGTATTCAAGTTCCTCAGTAAATTGAAGCAAATTATTATTCCCCTTTTCTGTGAATTCATTGCATTTTCACTTTAATCTTGGCTCATTTTCTCTGTATATGATTTCCATCTCATTCATTCTCCCTTCCTTATTCGCTTATTCAATCGGCAGAACCTTTTGAATCTACTCAAGGATGTTCTAGACCAGTTTGAAGCCAATACTCCTCAATTATTCTGCTTTAAAAATGAAATGAATACATTTTATTCTTTATTTAACTAAATTTATATTTATAGATATTGTAGTTTTACTTAAGTATGGAATAGTACTTACATTTATTTAAGTACTTCTATCTTAAGTACAACTACTTCATTTTCCAAAACTGCATATGAATTAGAAAACCTATGATCTGGTCGGCCGTGCTTCAGGTATATTCAGTAAATTAAAACAGACTATTACCCTTGACGTATTCTCGTGGATTTATCACATCATTAACTTATTGTCTTCTCATTTTCTTTCTTTTTGACAGATATACAGGCGCTTAAGTCCACAGTCTTCCCCGCAGGTTTAAGACTAGCAAACCAGGGTTGGATTTCGACGGCCATAGCAATTTCCTTATAACTTTTACAATGTGGTCACACTAAGTATACATCACAACAAACGAGTAACAATTACCAATACAAAACATGAGCAAATTTAAAATTTTGTATGCTACCATATTGCAGTCGAGCTAAGTCAAGGGTGACAAACGAGTCAAAAATATCAAAAGTCGTCCTTATGACGTGATAAAAAGGGAAATTTATGGTACAAACTCCTATCTCTGGTGACATTTGACATCATTCTCATGTGAAAGTCGCCTGTGACATAGCTCGACCATAATATAGTAACTTTTTGAGTCAATAAAAGGAAAATTTTGAGTAACAATATTATAGTTCTGTTTTATTTATTTTTGTATTTGACATCGATTTCATTAACTCCCTCTTACTCATTTATTCTTTTTGGCAAGTGCTTTGAATCTGTTCTCGACCAACTTGGCGCTAAAATATCTTTCTTTAAATTACTCTGTTCAAAATAAAGTTTGTACATTTTGTGTATTACTGAATAAATCTTACATTCATAGATATTACAGTTATTCTTAGGTCAGAGATTCCCAAACTTTTAAACATCGTGACCCCTTTAGACAATCTGAGTCTTTACCGACCTACTACATTTTCGGCCCTTTGAATTTTTTCAGAGATACTTGAATAGCAAGAAAAGATATTTTATTGCCTTTTATTATCTTTGTATTGGACTTACAATGTATATAAGATGGACTATCAAGTCCCTTCTTAAAGACTTTAAAGTCAAGATCACATTTGTGCCAAATTCTGGAAAGGTACCTTAACAGTACACAGATTCCAATCGATATCCTGGACGTCCTTTAGATGTCAACACAGCATTGAAGTTCAAACAAAATAAAGTTTGTACATTTTGTGTATTACTGAATAAATCTTACATTCATAGATATTACAGTTATTCTTAGGTCAGAGATTCCCAAACTTTTAAATATTGTGACCCCTTTAGACAGTCTAAATCTTTGCCAGCCTACTTCATCTTCGGTACATTAAATTTTTTCAGAAATACTTGAATAATAAGAAAAGACATTTCATTGCTTTTTATTATCCTTGTATTTCATTTACGTTGTATAGAAGATGGACTACCAAGTCTCTTGCTAAAGATTTTAAAGCCAAAATCACATTTGAGCGAATTCTGGAAAGGTACCATAACAGTACGCAGATTCCAATTGACATCCTAGGCGTCCTTCAGATGTCAACAGAACATTGCTGGTGTCCAAAAATAAGCCTGCTATTAGGGTACATATGCGTTCAAGGTCTTGCAGTGACTTATATAACTGGGAACATTGACTTAGTGAATGGAAGTAATAATCATATAAGAATTTTTAAATTCTTTTCACCTCCTTGTGATAATAGTGCACTGAAAGAAACAAAATTAAGCGTAATAGGTTATTAAAGTAAACAAATTTTTTTAACGCAAAATATTTCCTCAACAACGAGGAAAATACTTCGTAGGACAACGCAAAATATTTCCATACAAGAACAACCTCGTTGCTTTGCCTTTTACTAGGCAAAGCAACGAGGTTGTCCTGCCTCGTATAAACAGTTGGTTTTATCTAGGGAGGCCTAACAAAGTTGAAATTTTGATTCGTTAGATTCAACTTAAGGATATTTCTTTATAATGATTCATACGCTAGATCCTTCAAATACATTTGGTTAAAGTATTGCCATTAAAAACAACTTGTTTTTGAAATGAGTAATCAGCATCATTATTTATGAGCTTTCATAATTTTTCCTTCTTTCTCAGAATACATCAAGCTAAATATACCTACGGGAAAAACCATTTAATTTGTGCCTATTTACTTGATGATTCAATAACAATTAAGCATGATGTCTTTAGTTAACAAGAAATAGAGGACTCTAATAGTTTTCTAAGTGCATTTAATGTTACTCAGAAAGCCAGTTGAAAAGTTTCTTTTTCCAGGAAAGCTATTCATAACATCAACAATGAAAAAAAAATTATCAGACGACTATGATCCGAAGGAGCAGTGCAGGTGCCTTAAAGCTACTACTGCGTTTCACACGGGAATTTATTCATTGTATCTCGCTTTGGTTTCTTTAACAGAAATTTCCTCCACTAAATAGATATGCCTTTTCTTTTGGCAATCTGTTTACTTAACATCTAATCTTACCTAATTTATTTAAATACAACAAGACTGATAAGTTTAATCATTCCCTTCACAGTCTATGAATTTTTCTTACGTCATCCATTGCCTTTAAATTTTAGCCACTGCTCCTACGTCTCACCTTTTTTTTTAAAAAAACATTTGTATGTATTTATTTATTTGTACTCATGAGATCAACTGTCAGTAGTTGAACATATCCACAATTGTAGTCACTTATCTCATGTGCGATTTTTAAACGTATCCAGACAGTATGTAGATGTTTAATTGTAGCTTTACCAACATATTTTTAACTGCCTGCTCACAATACAAAGGTTTCCTTCCGAACAACTAACTTGAAAATATATGAAGCATTCAGCAAATTTTAAGGATTAATTTTATAAAAACCAGAAATAAATCTTTTAAACCTCCTCTATAACATTCGAAATCAGTTGATAAATATATTGCTTGAAACACATATGTTGCAGAGTAGATTTACATTTTAAGAAGATGTGAAACAATTCAAATTATCCAAAATTAAAAAATAAATTAAATAAATTTCAAAATAAATGACAATAATTTAAATGATATTCTTGTAGATTTCTTTCCTTGTTAAAAATATTATTGGTAATACGACTTAAAAAGTGGGGTAGACCAGTTAATTACCAAAACTTAAATTCACATTTTATACATCTTTTATGTATTTTTTTGATTTTTAATAAGAGTTTTGCTTAATTCTAGACTTTTTTTAAAAATCCGTTGAAGGACGGTATTGTAGGGTCTGTTACACCAACACTTAAATTCACATTTATTTTTATGTATATTTTTTCAAGTATTTTTATCATTTTAATTATTAGATTTTTTTTTTATTTTCAGTCTAAAAAAAAAATCGGTTTTATGATATATATAGGATTTTTAAAAAAAATCATTATGTAACTAATTTTAATGGCACGTTAGCCATTTTCGTGTCTTTCTCCTGGTAATTCCTGACAGTAAACACATTGTTAAATTAAAATGAGCAAAAATTACATATATATCAAAATAATATTGCATAATAATAATTTAGATGCATAGCACATTTGAGAATAGCTCTTTTAAACTGTTTCATATGTAGAAAGAAAGATGCGTCGCTGAAAGCAAATATCCTATTTTTGATTCAGAATTACTTATTTAAAGTGGTAACCAAGAGTTTATTAACATATGTAAAAGTGTGTAGAAGTTTTATAGAAAAATTTAATCAATTTATAAATGTTTGTATTTATAATATTATTTTAGCATAGTAATTTTTTAAGATGTATATTGTCCTTGATTCTTTAGAGATTTTACTCTTTTATTGGTTCTGAGTCAAGGAGCTTCTTTCCAAAAATAGCATTAAGAAGAGTTTTGCAATTTATTAAATACAATTTTATTATTTTTTATATTAGTGTCGTATTTATTATTTAAATTTTAGTTTCACCTTCTTAAATAACGGAATGTACATCATCTTTGTTATGCTAAATTCTGGTATATATTCATGATGATTATAATTATTATATATTTTGGTAGCATGCAAATATTTAATAGTGATAACACAGGGAGATAAAAATTTGGAAATTGCATACAGAGTGGAAACTTTATTATACGAAGACCAGAGAAAAGGGAAAATTCGTCGTATATTTGAATAACAACCGTTTCCACCTATAAAAACATGAAAACAATAATCTGCAACTTTCCTGTTTTTCTTTATAAATAAATTTAGTTTAAAGGTAAAAATGATATTTATATTGTATATTTGTAAATTAAAACACAAAATATTTTTTTTTATTTCTTAAAAAAAGGCAAGTTCTTGTATTCAATAAACAGGTCCTTAAATACCTACGCAAGCACTTTTTATAAAACACTTTTAAACTAAAACAATATTAAATGTTAAGGGAAAGAGAAAATAAGTATTAAAAACTTTCGCCAATTTTGAAGAATAATACACCAAAAATTTTTTTTAAATAAAAGATTCTTAAAAAATAAATAAAAAAGGAAGAGAACCATAGTGAGATATTAATAATACAACAAACATTTTGTGAAAAAAAAGGAAGTAAACCATGGTGACATGTTAGAAATGAAACAAAAATTTTGTGAAAAAAGGAAGAAAACCAAAGTTAGTTGTTAATAATACAACGAAAATTTTGTGAAAAACAAGAAAGAAAACTAAAGTGAGTTATTAACAACACAACAAAAATTTTGTGAATAAAAGGACGAAAGTAATAGTGAGATGGTATTAATACAATAAAAATTTTATGAAAAAAGGGAACAAAACCATACTGAGTTGATGATAATACAACAAAAACTTGGAGATAAAAAGGAAGAAAACCATTGTGAGATATTAATAATGCAACAAGCATTTTGTGAAAATAGGATGAAAACCATTGTGAGATGTTAACAATGCAACAAAAATTTTGTGTAAAAAATGGAAGAAAACCATAGTAAAATGTTATTCATGCAACCAAAATTTAATGAAAATATGGATCAAAACCATACTGAGTTGTTAATAATACAAGAACTTTCAGTTAAAAATGAAAAAAAACGATAGGAAAAAGTTAAATACAACAAAAGTTTTGTGGAAAATAAAAAGAAAAGAAAAGAAAGAAAACCGTTGTGAGATGTTACTAACACAGTAAAAATTTTGTGAAAAAATAGAAAAAAAAACCCATACTGAGTTGTACTAATAATACAAAAACTTTGAGATAAAAAGGAAGAAAACCATAATGGGATACCAGAATACAGCAAAAAAATTATGGAAAAAGAAAGAAAACTATAGTGAGATAGTTATAATACAGCAAAAATTTTGTGAATAAAAAAAGCAAAACCGCAGTGTGATGTTAACAATGCAACAAAAATTTTGTGAATAAATAAAAAGAAAATCATAGTGAGATGTTATTACTGCAACAAATATTTTATGAAAAAAGGGAACAAAACCATACTGAGTTGTGGATAATAAAACCAAAACTTTCAGATAAAAAGGAAGAAAAAAAGCAGAAAACCGTAGTGAGATGTTAATAAAAAAAACAAAATTTTTGCGAAAAAAATGGAAAAAAAACATATTGAGTTGTACTAATAATACAAAAACTTTAAAATAAAAAGGAAAAAAACCATAATGAGATACCCTAATACAACAGAAAAATTATGGAAAAAGAAAGAAAACTATAGTGAAATAGTTATAATACAACAAAAATTTTGTGAATAAAAAAAAAGGAAAACCATAGAGTGATGTTAACAATGCAACAAAAATTTTATGAAAAAAGGGAATAAAACCGTACTGAATTGTTGATAATACAACAAAAATTATCAGATAAAAAGGAACAAAACCATAGTGAATGTTAAATACATAAAAATAATTATGAAAAAAAGGAAGAAAACCACAATAAGATGGTTATAATACAACAAAAATTTTGTGACGAAAAAAGAAGAAAACTATAATGAGATGTCAATAATACAACAAAATTTTGCGAAAAAAAAGGAAAAAATATTGTTAATATGCACAGAACAAGTCTGCTCGCTAAACATATTTCGCTCCTTTCGTATAACTGAATAAAACTTACGTAATAACTGAATAAAATATATATAACTGAACTGAATAAAATTACGTATAACTCAATAACGTATAACTGAATAAAATTTAGATACACTTCTTCGTATAAGTGAATATATGCTGTGACGAAATATTCGTATAAAGGATTAATTTATTACACTGACATTATACTTTTTGCTGAGAAAAGAGAAACACTTCGTACAACTGAAAACTTCGTACACGTGAATTTCGTATAAATGATTTTCCACTCTATAACTTAAAGTAAATCTTACCTTTCACTCGTTCCCAACTTGCTGTCTTCTAGGAGCAAAAGCAAACCTATTACATAAAATGGAAAACGAAGCAGTGACAAAATACGGAATTAAATTTTCCACTTACTGCCTACGCCTCATTAAGAAACAGATGGAAGGGTCGTGAACGAAAAACGTCTCCACACGTACACACACACGCACAATCTCACTGGGCCAACCAAATATATGGGCGTATCGATCTCCTTGTAGGCGAGTTTAATTTTCACATTCAGAGAGCAATGCAAGGCGCTCACCAGTTGGATCTGAAGGGAGAAAAAAAAAAGAAAAAAAAGAGATTTTTATTAAACGGACGAAGCAATTACTAGGTCTGAAGAGAAAATTATATGATTATTTGTGGATCATTAGATAGTTACATTTTTCTGATATAAATTTCTTGTAAGAAACGAAAATTATATAAAGCACTGAATTTTGAAGAAAAAAGTAACTCACTACATCCATTTAAATAAATCACTATAATTATTTGTAACAGAATGTTTATCTGTTAATATATCTAAAATTAACAAAAAGGAACATAAAAGAACTAATGATATTATCAGCCACATATACAAATAAATAAATACACATATAATATACATACATATGTATATATATATATATATATATATATATATATATATATATATATATGTATATATATACACATATATATATATATATATATATATATATATATATATATATATAATATACATGCATATATATGTATATATATATATATATATATATATATATATATATATATATATATAATATATATATATATATATACATATATAATATATATATATATATATATATATATATATATATATATATATATATATATATATATATATATATATATATATATATACGAATCATTTCATACTAGTTAGACATCATATTTATGGCATTATAATTATTCGTTAAAGGTAATTATTAACATTGCATCAAAATTATCATCAAGCAGTGGTAACAGGTAAAAATACTACTTTAAAAATTTATAAATCATTTATAAACTAGAAAATAAAAATATATGTATATATTTAAGTTTTCAATTTCCCTTGATTTTCTCAGCACCTCGCTTTTAGCCCAATTATTACTGATAAAAATTTTGCCAAAATTTAATTTTCATTTAAGTATTTACAAGAATTAAAAGAAATTACTCGTCACTCGTTAACACATATGGTTAAAATTTGATGAGTCAAAATTATCGGCTATTATAGGCTATTATAATCAGCAAAATATATCTATCAAAAAATTAAATAAAAAATAAATGAGGTTTCTTTTATTTTCAAATAATATTATTTTGAATCAATTTCTCTTTAAATTCAACCAACAATACAATTAATAATAACTGCATTAGTATAATTATTATTCAAATTATATAAAATATCATATTATATAAAATAAATTAAAAGGATGGAATTCGTTAAAATTGTAATTCACTTTCAAGTAATTTAAATAATTATTTTATGAGTGTTTACTTGTTAAAAAAATTGCCACTATCTGAACTCCAATAATAATATCTTTTAAATTACAGTATAATTCAAATATGTTTTACTCTTTGAATTTAGTGGGAATATACAGATTAATTTTCGCTAATAAAATAATATACTTTTAGTGTTCTAAAAGGTAAATTTAAAAAAAAAAAATTCTAAAAATCAATTTTCAGAATAAATTACGTCGATGAAATGCATATATTACTAATAAAAAATAGTTATACTACGTTGTAACAATTATATTGTTATCTTACATATCTAAATAAAAAATATATTATTTCCGTTTTAATTATCTAAACAAAAAAACTTAATATTAAAAAAGTATAACTGTTATATTTCAACAATAAACTAAAAACTAATATTAACTGACATTTTAAAATATTATGGAATAATATGCAATAAAAAAAAAACGTAAAATGCAATGCTTTTATATAAAAATACAGTAAAGTACATTTAAATGATTATAAACATACTAAATCTTTTGCAATATGGTCCAGTTTCTTAGATTAACTACCATTTATAATGTATCACAAAAAGAATAAATTTAAGTTTCAAATAAAAAAAATTACAGATTAAAAAAATAATAATAACTTGATGCATATTTTACTAACATTCATTCGTTATTCTGTGAAAATAAATAAATAAATAAATAAAATGCAAAAGTTAAACGCATTAAAATTTATTTTTCTCTGTATAAATAAATTTATCTAAAACAAACTCGTAAAATAAAACCGAGTTTATCATTTTAACGAATGCATCAAACTTTTTAACATTAATTGCATTACTACGGTATTATCTAATAGCTACAATTTCTTGCAACTTACCTTATAGCGCATCGCGTGCTGTGCGTTCAAACCACTACTTCTCTAATAAACCTAATAGTGTGTTATTAGCAGTAAGTGTTGGAGGTTATCCAAGTAATACATTCCGCGCACTTCAAAGACGATCAATGAAATAGTGAAAATTCTCCATATTTGACACAATTCTAGGTGCTTAAGATATAAAATGGTGTCTAGCGTTCAAAGGATAGAAAAGATGTTATGTAAGGTATAATATGATACATTCAAATACCTAAATTTATAGAAAAATCCGAAATTTCATTTGAACATGAAGGTCCAAGTTAAGTAATGGCGAAAAGGCTAGCAAAAAAAGAAAAGAAAAAGCCAGAGACCACTGACAGCGGCTATTGTTTGGTGCTGCCATCTAGATTTTAAATGTGTAACTAAATGAGAAAACAAGTTCCAGTAAATATATATAGCGGACTGAATTGCAAAATTTAAGTATAAAAGCAGTTATTCTTGTAAATAAAAACTTCAGAAGACAGTCTTAATTTTAGTTTGAAATATTAATGTAAAAATTAAAATCATTTTTTAAAAATAAAACCAGTTTTAAACAATTAAAACTTCAAGTTCGCGTTAAATTTTTATATGCTGTAAATTTATTTCAAATATTTAGCTAAGTAAAATAATTAACTATCATGCATTTCTTCATAGATGTACGTAATAACAATATAATCACAAAATGTGTAAAAACTGTGATGTATAAAACTGCTCTTTAATATAAGTAAATAAACAAAAATTATAAATATAAAAATTAAATAAAAATGCCCCACAGTTGCACGAATTACTAAAAATTATTAATTATAGTTATTTTTACTAATTATTGTTATAAATCATAAATTCTTAAATTTCTTTTTTATTATATTTTAAACAAAATAATAGTAAAAATTAAGAAAAATTTAACATTTTGCTACAATTATACAAAAGCACCAAGAAATTAAATTGCAATTATTTTTATTACTATACATACACACACGCGTCTATCTATCTATTTCTCTCACTCCTCTCTCTCTCTCTCTCTCTATATATATATATATATATATATATATATATATATATATATGCATTTATTTTTATTAATTTTGCACATAGAAAAATTCTGGATACCCCAAATTTAACAAGCTTTTATCATTGGTTCTTTATACTTTTGCCAATAATATTATATTATATTTAGATGTTAATATTATATTAAATTTACACCTCCAAGTCATTAATGAAATATAGTATGTATTTAAGCTTCTCAGATGGCAACAGTAAGGATTGTACTAGATCAAATTTTTTTTTTTTTTTGAACTCGATTATATAAATATAACGTTTCACAAGAATTATTCTTAAAAATTTTAAAATTATTTTTAAAACTTAAAAATAGAAGCATAGATAAAATGTTACATAACTCTGGAATGAATAGCCTATTTTAACATATTTTTGCTTATGAAAAAGCATATTGAACACACACACAGCATTTTAAACTATTTTGTCTTTATGGTTTGACAAAATATTCAGAATAGAACTTTTAACGATTATTAAAATAAAAAAATAGCATTTTGAAGAGTAAACCTTAAGTTTCGGATAAATTTTCTTTGTTATTAGAAATCCCATAGATAGTTCAAACAATTCCAGCACAAAAATTTCAGACATATAACTAGAAGAGCCAGGGGTAGGGGCTTAGCGAGAATTTTTTTTCATGGGGGAGGGGTTTTTCCTTCAACTCATAACTAAAGTAAACACTCAACACTTCACTAGGAAGGTGAATATTGGGAATTTGTCGTTACCACTTTTGAGAAAATAATTATTTTAAATTAAAAAGGCTTATAACTTGTGATAGAGGTTTTCGTAAGGTGAATATTGGAAATTTCGAGTTGCTACTTTTAATAAAATAATTATTTTAAATTAAAAGAGCTTATAATTTGTGATAGAGGTTTTTCTAAGTGAATATTGGGAATTTGGCGTTGCCACTTTTGAGAAAATAATTATTTTAAATTAATAAAAGAGCTTATAACTTAAGATAGAGGTTTTTGTAAGATGAATATTGGGAATTTGGCATTGTCACTTTTGAGAAAATAATTATTTTTAATTAAAAGAGCTTATAACTTATGATTGAGGTTTTGTAAGGTGAATATAGGGAATTTGGCATTGCCACTTTTAAGAAAATAATTATTTTAAATTAAAACAGCTTATAGCTTGTGATAGAGGTTTTTCTAAGGTGAATATTAAGAATTTGGCATTGCCACTTTTGAGAAAATAATTATTTTAAATTAATAAAAGATTTTATATATTGTGATAGAGGTTTTTGTAAAGTGAATATTGGGAATTTGACGTTTCCACTTTTGAGTAAATAATTATTTTAGATTAAAAGAGATTATAACTTTTGATAGAGGTTTTTTTTTATTTACTTATATTAAAGAGCAGTTTTATACATCACAGTTTTTACACATCTTATGATTGCAGTGTTATTGTTTTAAGTACACATTTACACTAATATTATTGCATTATTACATTAATATTTTTACATTAATATTAAAATTAAAAATTAACACTGTCTTCTCAAGCTTTTATTTACAAGCATAACTACTTTTATACTTAAATTTTAAAATTCAACCCGTATATATATATATATATATGCTGGAACTTGTTAGACAGAGCTAGACAGATATACGATATAAGTTAAATGAAAAAGTGAAAAAAGTTATTTAAAAACGATTTGAACCTTTAAAAAAAAAGTCTGGGACATATTGCAGATAAAAAGAGCTTTTAAATCTTAAAGCCAGGAAAAAAATTTATTATAATATTTAGACCTAGATAAACATAGGATGAAAAATCGAAATCGAAAAGTATAAAAACTGACTTTAATAAAAATCTTCTCTAAAATTGATTTGAGCCTAACACTAAAACGTCCATTTTTAATCTTAAAACCAACAGTAAAACTAGCGATTCACTTTGATTCTATAAATGATGAGGTTATTCATCAGGTTATTCATTTGAGCTCGATTTTGAATTCCTGTCATAGGAACACTTCCCTAAATTGGCATTAATAGCCAGTGCAAATGGGAGTATCTATAATTGGTCGATCGTGATCCATTCAAATATCATACATCATCGCTCGACCCCACCCTACGACAGACACTCTCTGTGATTAATTCGATCAAATTTTGCACCAAAAAAAAAAGCCCAATAAGAAGGTACGGAAAGCTAACACAATGTAATAAATGTGTGACTCAGTTTTTTTGTTCTGTTTTTTTCACTTGATGTATAATTATCTAAATTCAGATATATCTACTGAAGAAGAGCTCATGTTTTATATGGTATATGCAGGATGTTACCACTTTCTCAACTACTGTTGATTGCACAATACCAACTCGCAAATGAAAATCATCCAAACGCAGTTGAGGGGTTTCATTATAAAAATTTAGTGACTGCCAGCCTATCTTTGGAAAGATCGAAATGAATCTGTATGTATGTATGTATGTATGTATGTATGTATGCATATATATATATATATATATATATATATATATATATATATATATATATATATATATATATATATATATATATGAGTGTAATGTCGCGATCCAGAGTTAAGGCGAATGGAAACTAATCTTCTTGATAATAATAATTTTATTAACTCATAAGTTCTATATGAGAGCAACTTGCGTCATTTTCATTGTTCGTGGCGGAGCTAAACGTAGAATAGGTGTTCACTGTTTCATGTACATGCGCTGACTGAAACTTATCTGTTTGCAAGCTCATCAAATAGCTCAAAAATGCTTCCGCCTGACCAGATGATCCCAAAAGTTTACTCGAGCGTGGCTCTTTTTCAGTTATTTTATTATTATAAAAGAGTTCACTTTTTAAAATCATTTTTAACTCACGTAATTTCCAACTACCCCTTTTTTAAACCTGACATATATGTGTGTGTTTGTGTGTGCATATGTAATAATTAATATTTCCTCTAGTCATAATAATTATGTAGCCCCTATTGTTTTTACTTGCTTGGGCTACTGGGCAAGGAGAAGCCTAACCAGCTAGCAGTAATAAAAATGCAGTCGGCAGACATTGAAGAGAACGGCACAAGTTTAATTAAAACTTTATTTTAGAGCTGCTAAAACGGACATCTTTACTACTCAACGACAGACAAAGGAAAGACACAAAAATCACTCTGCTCGAACAGAGGTGCACCCAAGAGCGAAGACAGAAAGAATTTTCCCACTTACTCGGCGAATTTAAGTGTAAGATCAGGAAAAACTCGGAGCCATTTGCCGGCGACAGCTGCGTAACGTGTTGAATAGACAGAAAATTTACATCTATAGGATAGAAAGCTTTGGGAAATGGATCGAAAGAATTTTAAGTCGAGAACGCTCCTTTGATTAAGACATTTAGAGGCTGGGAAAAAGATTTTAAGGAATTAGAATGGGAGAGAGGAAGTTTTTAAGGAAATATTTAAGTTAAATAATTTTGATATATTACATATATATATATATATATATATATATATATATATATATATATATATATGTACATACGTATATATATATATACATATATATATACATATATATATATATATATATATATATATATATATATATATATAGAGAGAGAGAGAGAGAGAGAGAGAGAGAGAGACTGGAAGTTTATTTGTAGGCTTATAAACAAATCTTAACGCTAGAATTACAAAAGGTGTCATATCTGAGTATAGAATGAAAAGCCGATGCACTTAACACAGTGAAGTGCAAATTTTCTTGGTCAGCATCTGTCAGACATTTATTTTCAACTTTGATGTGTTACTCGATTTTTAGTGAATATCCTTAACATAGCCAATCATAACACTAGAATTACAGAAGGTGCTATATCTGAGTATGAAAAGGTAATGCATCTTACCCAAAGAGGAGTAAACTTTCTTGGTTAAGTTCTGTCAGACATTTGTTCTCTATCTTGATGTACTAGTGGATTTTGGACGAAGGTTCTTAGCACAATTTTAACAGTTGCAGAATTTTAAAATACAAACGTGCAATCTGACAATGGATTAAAACTCGTAGAATGCATGACCAAAACGTACAAGATAACAGTTATATAATGTATTCTTTATTTTTAGCGAAAGAAAAAAGTACATATTCATAGAAAAAATTCATTTTTTGTTAAATTCTACCATTTAGAAGATTTTTTAAAAATCTGTTTTATGAATGTAAAATCTGAAATTGTGACTAAAACCCGTAGAATACAAGACCAAAACGTACAAGACAACTTATTTCACATGTATAAGAGAATAAAATGACATATCTAAAGAGAAATAAATCTTCCAATCCTTCATTCTTTAACTTAAAAGTATTGTTTGATATAATGAAATTTTTTTGGGTGTTATTTCTTCTGTAATTTTAAGGCTTTATTTCTAAAATCAAAGATATGATGTCATTACCCCCACTTTAAAGATACAATGTTATCAATAGTGTTTCTACAAAAAAAGAAAAAAAAATTATGAGTGTAAAATCTGATTTTGTGATTAAACCCAGTAGAATGTACGGCCAAAACGTACAAGACAATTTACTTCATAAGAACAAAAGAATGAAATGGCAAATCTAAAAAACAAAATATTTCTTTCTTTAACTTAAAGTATTGTTTAACGTAAGGAATTTTTTTTCTAGACGAAAAAAAAAATCTTTTTTATTAATGTAAAAGCTGACATTGTGGTTAAAACCCGTAGAATGCACGACCAAAACGAACAAGACAACTTATTTCACAAGGACGAGAGAATAAAATGACATATCTAAAGAAAAAATCAGAATCACCAACAAGAGAAATTCAAATAATAACAGGGGGTGTAGGGGGGTGAAAGACATGCCACAAGTCGGGAATGAGTAAAGTAGTGAACGTGACATTGCAGCCAGAGTTCTGTTCTAGAGTAACAGTCGTGGTAATAAATGGGAAAGGATCCTAGATTTTTCTCGATTCGGTGCGAAGCAGGCCATTTCGGAAATACGTGAAAGAATAACGTGTAAAGTATACAAGAACGTAAGTTACAGCTGGTAATAACCGTGGAATTTTGAACACAATAGGAATATTTACGACATAGAAACAAATCGATGGTGATAGGAGAAAAAAAAACGTATTTTTCTGTCTTAGGAATGTTGCAATTACGGTCAGAACCAGGGCCGTAACTCGGTCCTTTAGCACCCGTGGCAAAAAACTGGTCTGCGCTCCTGCCACTACATATAGTGAGAAAATACATAAACATGTTATGCATATATATAATATATATAATATATATACATATATATGCATATATATATAATATATATATACATATATATATGCATATATATAATATATATATATACATATATATACATATATATATATACATATAATATATACACATATATATATACACATATATATATATATACATATATATATATATATATATATATATATATATATATATATATATATATATATATATATATGACATGTCGTGGTGCAGAGTTAAGGCGAATGGAAAACAGTCTTCTTGAAAATAATGAGTTTTATTAACTCATCGTTCTTAAGGAAAGCAACTTGAGCCATTTTCATTAACCGACGCGGAACTATGCGTAGAAAAGATGTTGACCGCTCCATGTCCATGCGTTGATTCATCTTATCTGTTTGCAATCTCATCAAATTCTTCCAAAATGCTGACGCCTGATCGGATGATCCCAAAAGCTTACGCGAGCGTGGGTCTTTTTCATTTATTTTATTATTATAAAAGAGTTCCCTTTTTAAAATCGGTTTTATCTCACTTAATTTCCAACTACCCCTTTTTTAGACCTGACATATTTATATATATATATATATATATATATATATATATATATATATATATATATATATATATATATATATATATATATATAATATATATATATATATATATATATATATATATATATATAATATATATATATATATATACATATATATATATATAATATATATATATATATATATATATATATATATATATATATATATATACATATATATATATATATATATATATATA
The DNA here is from genome assembly GCA_032207245.1 of Pardosa pseudoannulata. Classification (NCBI taxonomy): domain Eukaryota; kingdom Metazoa; phylum Arthropoda; class Arachnida; order Araneae; family Lycosidae; genus Pardosa; species Pardosa pseudoannulata. The sequence continues at coordinate 142,633,328 of CM063511.1, read as the reverse complement.
TATATATATATATATATATATATATATATATATATATATATATATATATATATACATATAGATATACATACATATACACACACATATCATGTATTCAAAATGAACTCAGAAAATATTTTATTAATTCTTAAAATGTTCCCAACATATTAATTTTTAAAAAAATTTCTTTTTTACCTTATTAATACTTAAAAATATTTTTGAATAATTTGGGGATATTATCTTGTTGATAAACTAAATATTTTATTTGAGGGGATTTGTTTTTTAAATTTAAACGTTGAATTTCCATAAAAAAATTTGCAAATTTCTAAATATAAATTTAGTAAATTTTCTAAATATAAACTTTAATTTGCTTTCAAACAGCTGTTCTTATCGATTTAAGAGTACAATTTCACTCTTGTAAAAATGAGTTCATTTTATTTAAAGTTGCTCAATCTTTCTGTCTTTAAATTAAAGTATTATTTGTTTTATAAAATGAAAGTTTTACTAACTGTATTTTTTTTGTAATTATAAGGCTTAATTAACGTCAGTTTTTTCCCATGGTGATATAACCGCTAGAATGGGAGGTAATATACTTGTGTAACATTTAGGCGTTTATTACAATAATAATTTTCGCCATATTCCCTCCTTAATTATGCCTTAACTTCTGATAAAATCTTAATCAATCCCCAGAAATATATTTCCATATTATATTAAACTATATTCTCTGTGACTGAATATAATAAAGATAATATAAGCCTTCTAACCAATTTGGATATCATGGAAAATTTTTATAGACATGACTGCCTACGAAAGAAAACACGTGCAAAATTCAACTGAAATAACTCATTTATAAGCAAATGTTATTTAAGAATCCCAGATATTCTTGATCATTGAAGTAATAAAAGCTCATGGCAAACTTTATAAAAGAAACCAGTTAATAAATAATCAAACAATATCTAAATTTATATGTAATGGGACAGATATCATCCTTAAAAATTTCATTTCCTTTTAAAGAATTTTCCTTGTGGCAGAGAATCGGCATAAAGATTTTAACAATAACTTCTACAGTGACATTGGTGGTGGTGAAAGTGAAAAAATGCATTAACGATTTAATGGGAGTGTATGAGAACCAATTTAGATCTCCCAGCACTTTTTATGACGTCATATCCGCTTATCAAGGAAAATTTGTGCCGTGTAATGGGTCTGAATGAGCAAGAGTGATATCATTCGCGATATTCACGACTTTCGGTGCTTGCTTGGTAGCGAGGCTGCGATTTTTAAACTAAACTCTGCAACACTGTTCCCGTTGGTGTAAAATGTTGCAATGATCTTGAATGTTACCTGTAATGTCAGGAAACACTGTCATGAGTTTAACCTGCTGTGTTATCACGTTTTATTTTAATTTTCTTTTCTCTTATTTGTTATTTGTAATGTTTTAAGATTAAAGACATAGAAACTTTTATGAATATTAATGGAAAATTCTAATTACTCAGCAATACCAGTGGTCTCCGTTTGGAAGAAAGAGGGGGTGACACTACCTCAGTAACTAGGTCCGGAACTTTGGGGGTCCTTGAAGTTGTTTTTTCCAAATTTTTATGTCACGAAAAGTTTGTATCTCACCGAAAAATTTCTTGAAAAATAAACTTTATCCTCATCCTTGTGCTCTGAATTCACGTATATGAAGGATTTATCTTCCTTCACCCCAATGTTGCCTAACTTGTGGCATTGTTTTGTACGCGAAGGGAGACATTATTGTAGTTTACAGTTAAGTTCTTATATTCTTCTCTAACATGATACAAGCCCACTATGTAATGCAGATGTACCTGTACTTGTTTAAGTTAAAAAGATAAAAAACCTATTGAAGATCAGTAAAAGGTAAAAATTAAAACTGTAAAATATGTATGTCTGCATATAAACACTGACTTATTTTATTTAATTATAGTAGAAACATGATAATTCGTCACCTTGACAAGTAAGTAAAAAGTATGAGTACTTTGAAGTGCGTTCCATTAATACCGATCAAAACCAAAATTAATAGTGATTGTTATCATTTCAAAATCAAGGAACAATATTTACGTTTTATTTAAATAGCCAATAGCTTGATTAAGAAATAACTATTGTTAGCGTTGAAGATATGTATTGTTGCTAACACAGGCATTAAAAAAATCAAGATTGCGTAATGCGGAATTCAGTGCAATTGATACTCCAACAAATGGAATCAAAACATTTTGCAACCAATCCCTGAGCTATCTCCAGCATCAAAGATTCTTTTCTTTTTTTATTTATTCTTTTGAATATTACTTTGCCAATACAAAATGCGTTCTATTATTATCGATCAAAGCAAGATCAATAGTGATTACTATTATTGCCAAATCAAGCAATCACATTTACGTTTTATTTAAATAGCCAATAGCTTGGTTAAGAAATGGCTATTATTTGGGGTTGAAGGTATGTATCGTTGCTAACACGTGCTGTTAAAAAATAAAGATTACGTCATACGGAATTCAGTGCAATTGATACTCAATTAAATGGAATCAAAACCTTTTGCAACTAATCCTTGAGCTCTAGCATCAACGATTTTCTTCTTTTTATATTTTTTCTTTGAAATCATACTTTGCCAATACAAATTGTGTTCCTTTATTATTGATCAAAGCAAAACCAATAGTGACTGCTATCATTGTAAAATCAAGCAATCATATTTACGTTTCATTTAAATAGCCAATACTTTGGTTAAGAAATGACTATCATTAGTGTTGAAGATATGTATCGTTACTAACACGTGCTATTAAAAAATCAAGATTGCGTCATACGGAATTCAGTGCAATTGATACTCCAACAAATGGAATAAAAACATTTTGCAACCAACCCCTGAGCTATCTCCACCTTCAAAGATTCTCTTCTTTTTACATTTCTTCTTTTAATATTACTTTGGCAGGACAACTTTCATGCCGTTATTATCAATTAAAGCAAAATCAATAGTGATTGCTATTATTGTCAAATCAAGCAATCATATTTACATTTTATTTAAATAGCCAATAGCTTGGTTAAGAAATGACTATTATTAGTGTTATATATCGTAATATATAACGTTACATATCGTAATATATATCATTATATATCGTAATATATATCGTTATATATCGTATATATATCGTTATATATCGTATATATAGTGTTATATATCGTAAGATATGTATCGTTACTAACACGTGCTATTAAAAAATCAAGATTGCATTATACGGAATTCAATGCAATTGATACTCTGTTAAATGGAATCAAAACATTTTGCAACCAATCCTTGAGCTTTAGCATCAGCGATTCTCTTCTTTTTATATATATTTTTTTGGAATCATACTTTGCCGATACAAATTGCGTTCCATTATTATCGATCAAAGCAAAACCAATAGTTACTACTACCATTGTAAAATCAAGCAATCATATTTACGATTCATGTAAATAGCCAATATAGCTTGTTTAAGAAATGACTGTTATTAGTGTTGAAGATATGTATCATTGCTAACACGTGCTATTAAAAAATCCAGATTGCGTCATACTGAATTCAGTGCAACTGATACTCCATTAATTTTAATCAAAACAATTTGCAACCAACTCTTGATCTTTAGCATCAGAGATTCTCTTCTTCTTACATTTCTTCTTTTAATATTACTTTGCCATTACAAATTGCATTCCATTATTGTCAATCAAAGTCAAATCAATAGTGATTTCTATTATTGCCAAATCAAGCAATCATATTTACATTTTATTTAAATAGCCAATAACTTGGTTAAGCAATGACTATTATTAGTGTAGTGAAAAAAAGTATCGAATTGTTATATATCGTAATATATATAGTTACATATCGTGATTTATATCATCATATATCGTAATATATATCGTACATATAAATTTATATATCGTAAGATATGTATCGTTACTAACACGTGCTATTAAAAAATCCAAGATTGCGTCATACTGAATTCAGTGCAATTGATACTCCAACAAAACATTTTGCAACCAACCCCTCAGCTCTCTCTCCAGCATCAAAGATTATCTTTCTCTGTATTTCCTCTTTAAAAAAAAAAAAGAGAAAAATCCCTGGTCTCCAGGTTGTTACGGGAGTTGAGGCCGCATCCATCCATCATCCGCTGTCAGATTCGCCCGCGTGCGTTGTTCGGACAACACCCCCAGCAGAAGAAGAAAGCCCGATTTCGCCCCGCTCCGGCAATTCTTTTACCCTCCGGTAGGGCTTAAACACAGGGCGCACAGGGAGAAAAAGGGGGAAGAATCCAAATGAATACCTGCAAGTTACACGAATTTGGTGGGACTGAATCGGGCGCGCTCTTTTCAAAGGAATTTCCGGTCTATGTTATTAGGGGAGGGAAGGGACTGAAACACGGCTTAAGAATATTTTTTCCCCTCTTGCTCTTCTTTGAAGAGTGCGCCGGAGTCGCTATAAATGAGAAGTCTAGGACCTTTAGAAATTCGGGGGCTGAAACCAGCTGTGCTAATTAAGCGGAAAAGTACAAAAATTTTTCACTTTTCCCTATTTTACCAGGGGGGAAAAAACAGAAGAGAAAAAGTTGCTTTATAGTTCATTCTAAAATGTCTCCACCGAAATTTTAAAACTATTTCGTGTAATCACTGCAAATTTTTTATGTTCCGATGGCAACATTTAAAAAAATTAACGCTGTTCATCCCTCATGATTTAATACAAATTTTTATTCCAGTGTTTTCAAATGAAAATATCGAAATAAAAATAAATAATTCAGTATAAATCTAGTCAGTATTCAGTATAAAAGTATATACTCCAGATACCCCTCAAAATGACTCTAAGATACACCTTTTCAATACCCAATCCCCAAAATTATCAATTTTTACTACTTTATTTCTAAATATAATACCAGATAATAATAATTTAAAAAAAAAGTATCAAATTGAGTAATTATTAAAGCGATAATACTTGGGTAAAATAAAAGTTTGCTTTACTGACTTTAAAACAATAATAGTGAACACTAGATTAATCGAAGTTAATTTTATTTAATGCTAAGGAATATTTTTAATAGTAGCTTAAGTAGTCATAAGTAGTCATGAAGTTAGCAGTTGATAGCAGTTATTATACTTAAAAGCAACATTGGTTAAATAAGTACTGATTTTTTTAACTTAATAATAATAATTTTCATAAATATAAAAGCAATAATACTTGGGTAAAATAAAAGTGTGCTTTACTGACTTCTAATATAATAATAATGAATATTGGATTAATCGAAGTTCATTTTATTTAATGCTAAGGAATATTTTTAATAGTAGCTTAATCAGTCATAGTAGTCATGAACTTAGCAGTTGATAGCAGTCATTATAAATGTGCAAAATAAGTAAAAGTAACATTCGGTAAATAAATACTGATTTTTTTAACTTTCTAGTAATATTTTTCATAAATATAGAAGAGATAATACTTGGGTAAAATAAAAGTTTGCTTTACTGACTTGTAAAATAATAATAATGAATATTGGATTAATCGAAGTTTATTTTATTTAATGGTAAGGAATATTTTTAATAGTAGCTTAAGCAGTCATAAGTAGTCATGAACTTAGCAGTTGATAGCAGTCATTATAAAAGTGCAAAATGAGTAAAAGTAACATTCGGTAAATAAATACTGATTTTTTTAACTTTCTAGTAATATTTTTCATAAATATAAAAGAGATAATACTTGGGTAAAATAAAAGTTTGCTTTACTGACTTGTAAAATAATAATAATGAATACTGAATTAATAGAAGTTAATTTTATTTAATGGTAAGGAATATTTTAATAGTAGCGTAAGCAATCATAAGTAGTCATGAACTTAGCAGTTGATAGCAGTCATTATATAAGTGTGTAAAGTGAATAAAAGCAACATTGGTTAAAAAAGTATTGATTTTTTAACTTAATAATAATGATTTTCATAAATATAAAAGCGATAATACTTGGGTAAAATAAAAGTTTGCTTTTCTGACTTCTAAAATAATAATAATGAATATTCGATTAATCGAAGTTTATTTTATTTAATGGTAAGTAATATTTTTAATAGTAACTTAAGCAGTCATAAGTAGTCATGAACTTAGCAGTTGATAGCAGTCATTATAAATGTGCAAAATGAGTAAAAGTAACATTGGTGAATAAGTATTGATTTTTTAACTTAATAATAATAATTTTCATAAATATAAAAGAGATAATACTTGGGTAAAATAAAAGTTTGCTTTACTGACTTCTAATAATAATAATGAATACTGAACTAATCCTATTTATTTAATAGTAAGCGGTATTTTTAGTATTAACTTACGATTACATAATAGCCATTATAAATATGAAAAATGATTGTAGCATACGAAAAAGCCTTTTATGGTAAATACTAAATAAAAACAATATGCTAGCTTTTACTTGTTCTTTTTTTACCCCGTTTAAGTTTCTTTCAACTATATAAAGAGTTTTAAAACATTCCAGGTGCTGTTTGAATACTTAAGTTTAAAAAGAAATATTTTTGTAAAAGAAAGTTGTACAAATGTTTTTATTATAAAGAAAACACACGAAAGATGTTTTATCGAAACATTAAATGTTATAAAAGAATATTGAACTATCGATTTGAAAAAGAAAACTAGAAGCTATTTCCATTTAAAATAAGTTTTTTAAATAATAAATAAGTCAGTAAAAAATCAGTTTATATAAAAGATATTTGATGGCAAATATATATATATATATATATATATATATATATATATATTTCCTTTTTGATTTTAAAATAAAGAATTTTCAATCTGTATTCGGCAATAAACAAGTTAGAGAATAAACATCAATGGATTTAAAACATCTAAAGCAGAAAAGAAAAGAGAGTTCATTAACTTTCAACCTGAGAAAAAATTATTTAAACTAAAAGCAATTTGAAAAAGAGAAAAATAATAAATCTCCTAGATATACGATTTCCTGCATCATTACCCAAACTGCGAAGAAATACCTCTGTCAAGGGTCGCCATCTGTTGGCAAGATTTGGAAACAATTTTACCATTTCTTAGGTTTAAAAGTAATCACGTTCTAAATTAAGGTTTTCACTAAAAAAGGGGTGTTGGGCAAAGGATAATTTTTTAAGATCCCCAAACTATTGTTTAGGGAATATATCAGCTCCGGAAGAAGTAAGAAAATAGTAGTTTGACGCTAATTACAAACGATGTTCAAAATTTTACACTGAAAATTTCATGGTAACTCCTATAAGTCAGTATATATTCTAGAAATATTAGAGACACATATTTAGAGAGCTTTTAGTGAAATTTAATTATAGACAGGCTATTATAGACGCTCAGAAAAATTTGTCTATTAAACACTTAAGAATTAAAAGCTTTTAAAATAAAAAAAAAATTATCGTCGATTTTATATAAAAGAATTTTTTTTTAATATACACTTCTCTGCTTACAAAGTTATACGCTAGCACCCAAATGAATGTCTTTTATTAGGCTATTTGAATGATAATTCCTACTTTTTTAAATTATGGACAATAGTTTTGTAGTATATATTTATTTTATTAAGTTATATATTAACAATTTTGCTTAATATGTGACTACCAATATCGTTTATGTGTTTTAGAATAAAGTTAGCTTGTAAAAATTTTTTATAAAATATTTCAAGCGAAATGTGAAATTAGTTGAAGTAAAAGGTTCTCTTTTAAAAATAAATTCCGAAATAAAAGAAATTCTAAAAAAAGAAGTTTAGTTATATTTTTTGATGATGAAATTCATATTTTTTTAATTGAAAAATTGTATTTAGAGAGATTTTAGTGAAACTTAATTATAGACACGCTACACACAGAAAAATTTCTCTATTAAACACTTAAGACAGCAGTTAGAGAATTAAAATCTTTTAAAATAAAAAAAACTTTTTTTCAATTTTATATAAAAGAATTTTTTTTAATATACACTTCTCTGCTTACAAAATTATACACCAATATCCAAATGATTGGCTTTTGTTTTATTAGGTTGTTTGAATGATAATTCCTACTTTTTTAAATTATGGAAAATAGTTTTGTAGTGTATATTTATTTTATTAAGTTATATATTAACAATTTTGCATAATATGTGACTATCAATATCGTTTATGTGTTTTAGAATGAAGTTAGCTTGTTAAATTTTTTAATAAAATATTTCAAGAGAAATGTGAAATCAGTTGAAGTAAAAGGTTCTTTTTTAAAAATAAATTCCAAATAAAATTAAAAAAGGAGTTCAGTTGTATTTTTTTATGATGATGAAATTCATATTTTTTTAAATGAAAAATTGTATTGCTAAACTTTGCAAGAATATTTTAAAGTTTAGCTTTAAGATTTTTAAATTCTGTTTGCATGTTAATTTTTACCTGCGTGTAAAGATGAAAATCTACCTTTAATTAAATACTTTCTTTTATTTTGGTGGTACAATATTTAAATTAATTTAAATGTATGACAATAAAGAAAAAATGTAATGGTAAAAAGTATGAAAAAGTCAGACAATTGATGGTCAAAATTTTGCAAAAATTTCCTAACTTTTATCAGCAATTATAAAAGAAATGCCTACACATTATAATGAAGAATATCAAGAACAGTTACTAACAGTTTTATTTAACACCAAGCTTTATAAAATCATTATGCAACTTTTTCTACACCAATATTTTTTCATTTTATAAAGTACTATTTGGATAAAAAATATTTCAAAACACATTTACTTGTCAGAACTAAATTAATCTTTACATGTTCTTTTTACCTGCCAAAGCATTGCCATGATTACTACCTCAATGTTTTTTTCTTATTCTTCATGTATAATTTTTGTATTTTCTGTTTTGGCAACATTAAGTTAATAAATAAGTTATCTTTATAAACGTGCTTGTGTTGGCTTGCTTACATTTTTCTCTTCTAGTTATCAAAATATATTATTACCTTTACTAATATTTTTACATCATTACTTACTTTAAGCAGCCTAATACAGAAATAAATCTTCGAAGTGACAGCAATAATTTAAGCCAGTTATTTGTATCAGCGAGTTTGGTCCATGTCCAAGATATCAAGGCAACTCAGACCTTTCTGTAAAATTTGTATACAACAGTAATAAAATTCCTAAAAAATTAGGACCATAGATCCAGAAAAACTATTAATATACGTTTATAATAGTCCATCTTCGGATTCTAAGAGTAAGTCTTCAAGCTATTTTGAATAATCAAAATAGTTTCCAAAGAATTTTAGAATGTAGGCCTTTGCTTAAGATGTTGGCACACAGAATTTCTTCCCATTGGATTCTTGTCCATTGTTGAATTTTGGGCAATGAAAAGGCTAAAAAGGGAGCCTTTATAGATTAACACATGAACCATCTCTTTCATTTCATACAACTAAATTGTTTGTTAATCTGACTCTTAAGAAAAATCTTTTACAAGATATGGTTCAACGTGTGACGATTAGATAGATGATTTAGTAGAGATAGATGATTTTGGGTGTAGAGAGGGCTTTTCCCAGTTTTTCGAGAAAGACTGCAATGGCACATTTTCTTTATCTCACTTGAGACTGACTGTTTACAAGACCATCTCTATAGAATGGAAGTGGTGGATTCAAGGGACTGTGTTTTGTGTGACTCTAGTCATCCAATGACTTTTGAATATTTAAATATAATTGTGTTGACTTTCTCAATATGAGGGCATTATTAAAAAGTATTGAAGAGCCCGTGAACTAATGGCTTAGGTTCTAATTGTTCGGCATTTGTAAAATAAACAATAGTCCATCGCATAATGGGGAGGACTTCCTTTTTTTTTTTAAAAAAAAAAAAAGGAAAGGCAAATAAAGAGACTTTACCTATGAAAATAATAGAAATTTGAAGAGTAGACTTATCTGTCGATAATTATATGATTGGGAGGTTATGACAGGACACTTTTTTAAGGTCCATTTAGAGTAACTTTCTCAATATGAGGGCATTTTTAAAATGTATTAGAGAGCTCGTGATGTATTGGCTTAGGCGCTAATTGTTTGGCATTTGTAAAATAAATAAACAATAGTCCATCGCATAATGGGGAGGACTTCCTTTTTTTAAAAAAGGAAAGGCAAATAAAGAGACTTTACCTATGAAAATGAAAGAAATTTGAAGATCAGGCTTATCTGTCGATAATGATATGATTGGAAGATTATGATAGGACGATTTTTTAAGGTCCACTAACAGTAAGCTTTTAAGGCTGGTGAAAGTAATGGATCTGTTTTTAAAACACTATATGTGTCATCCGCTCTTGCCTAAGGTATCTTCAAGTTTGCTCTTATCAGAGGCAGAGAAAAAGGAAGCGTGTCAGGATCGTATTGATGACAAGCTAACATGGATGACTTATTTAACTGATCAATAATGATGGACAACTACAGCCACGAACTTGCGATAAAACTGGAAATACTTCAATCCTCTAGATTCTCTAAAAACAAAGCCCCAACTAGGGGAAAAATCCTGGTGGAGACTTCAAGTTTTATGTTTCTGATATTTTTTAATACATCATAAATATCATGAAAATGTAAAGATATCAGGAAAATTAGTCACATACAGTTTTCTTAGTAGTCTGCCAAACAGTTCTTTGTTTAAGACTTTTTTTCCAAAAGACAAGAAACAGCTTGAACCGTGTAGGATAATTAGAAGGAAACATTCTTAATAGAAAGGCGTACAAAAGAAAATTGGAATTTAAATATTGATAATTTTATTTCTCTAACTCACTTTTTATATCATATTATCATTAGTAACAAAGAATGGTATCATAAGAATACCATTTAAATTATGTACAATTAATTAAATTTATTTTTTAATTTTGAATAGTTTGAATATTCTTACATCTTCTTAAAAGTTAAAATAAGAGTAGCTGTTTGTCACTGTAACGTGTATATATACACACACGTATATATATATATATATATATATATATATATATATATATATATATATATATATATATATATATATATATATATATATATATATATATATATATATATGTATATATATATATATATATATGTATACATATATGTGTATGTATGTATATGTATGTATACACATATTCATACATACATATATATATATATATATATATATATATATATATATATATATATATATATATATATATATATATAGATAGATAGATAGATAGATAGATACACATGCATATATATGCATATATATAAATATGTATATATATACATACATACATATGCATATAATTGCATACATATATATGTGTGTGTGTGTGTGTGCCTGCGTAATTGTTTTACAATTTGTTAAAATAAAAAAGTTGGAAAAATTTTCGAAAGTGAACCCAAAATGTGAGAAAAAAAGAAAAATTCCAGTAGCTGATCAGTATACAGCCTGATGTATCACTTTTTGAGTACACAATTTATAATACAAACACCTTAAAACTTTACAATAGCAAAAAACAATAGTTGAGAGATGGGTCAATAGCAACATAGGTGGAATGAAAAATTGGGCTAGAAAATTCCGTAGTAAAGGAAAGAATGCTAAACCTTTTATTTCTTCTGCAAGTGATACGAGTTACTGAGCTCTCTCATGCGTCTGGTGGCGCCCTCTATTTACGCAATAAAAAAAGTCAGACTTGAAAAATAAGTGAGAAAAAAGGTCTTGATTTAAACCATAATTTTTTAAACAATCTATTGATTTAGTCTATGATTTATATGAAGCCGATATAAATCAGCCTAACCTGTTACTTAAGTAATAAATTCAAATTCTATGCTTACAGTATCATATATATTTTTGATTAAATTCTCAAAAAAAAGTATAATTGATTTAAATATTTTTTAAATCCAGTGATATAAAGCGTGATTTTTATCGAGGTGATATGAATTAACCAATCGTGTTTTTAAGTAACCTTTTATTTATATGCTATAAGATATATAGGCGAAACATTTCACGGGGATGGACAGTTATAAATTCGCCTGAAGTGTTTCAAATATTCATAAAACTGAAATTTTTTTGTCTTAGAAAACCGTCTAAAGTTATATTCCACAGTAATTACATTACATTTTGTGACAATAGTTATATTCTTTACAGGATGCAGGATGCTACAAAGCTATTTTCCCTTCTTATTCTTTGATGTATTTTACAGTTGAATATATCGAATTTTCAGTCAAATTTAACCTAGATGAAGATCTATTGTTTCCTTAATACCAATATAGCAGGGGTAAATCGAGAGGTTTCCCTCAAATCTTAGAATGAAGATTTGAATTTTTTCTAGGTTTCGTTTAAAAAAATTTTTTGCTAATATTTTTAAAAAACTTTTTCTAATATTTTTAATCTTTTGATGATTTTAGTAATAGAATTTTCAGTTAAAAAAAAGGGATTTCATCTTTAAAAAGTAAAAATTTAAATTAAAAAAAAGCTATTATTTCAATTATTTTGGTATTTATTTTTTAAATGGGGAGCTTTTACTTCAGTAATTGATTTTCATTTACATCGAGATATTTTAGAAATATTTTAACCAGCAAACTTTATTCTAAAACAAGGCTGCAATTTTAACCGGTCAAAATTGATTCAAGAGACTGGATGAAAATTGTTTTAATCGTTCAAAAGTCGACCAAATGGTCAGACTTACTAAAAATGGTTTAGAACAGATTTAATTGTAATAATTAATTTTTCTGCAAATAAAAGGGACATCTTAAGCCATAAAAATAATAGTGCAGTTCGAATTATAATACGCTGACAAGCTTATGAGACTCATTTAGTAAAATAAACTTATGCAATATGAAACTTAAAAATTGACCATGTAATTGTGGAAATATAAACTACTTATAGTCTGATGTCTGGTGGGCAGCAATGCAGAAGTTTAAATGCAGTGATATAAAATTTGTTGAATTCACATTATATCTAATTAGCTTTTGTGCCAACGATTCATCAGTAGAAAGATTATTTTCAATTAGATTTGAACAATCCAAAGTAAAATAAGAGACCGTCTAAATTTAGAGACAATAGCAAAACTTGCTATTTTTAACACTTTTATTTTATTTTTTTAAATTAACACAAGAGACATAGAAGAGCTTAAGTAAAAATTTAAACGTTTCTGCTTTGATGTTATTTAAGTTATGACTTTTTATTTGGCTGGTGTTATGCTATTATGACATTTTTAACAACTATTGATTTAGTTTGAATCTATATTTGGGATAGTAAAATATATTTTATTAGTATTCAATAAATTAATTAAATATTGAATAAATAGTGATTGAATAATAGAATTAAATAAATCCTGAATTTGAGTAGTTAAAACTAGTCAAAATTAATACTGACCAGGACGGTTTAAACAGGTTAAAACCACTGGTTTAGACATATATATATATATATATATATATATATATATATATATATATATATATATATATATATATATAATATATATATATATATATATATATATATATGTGTGTGAGTGTGTGTGTGTGTGTGTGTGTGTGTGCGCGTGTGTGTGTGCGTGTGTGTTATAGTTAAATATATTTTACTAGTATTCAATAAATTGATTAAATATTGAATAAATAATGATTGAATAATAATAGAATTAAATAACTAGTGAATTTCAATAGTTAAAACTAGTCAAAATTGATACTGACCAGGACGGTTAAAACAGATTAAAACCACTGGTTTAGTTTTAACATGTGGTAGGAAAATATATTTTTAAGTAATCAATAAATTAATTAAACACTGAATAAATAGTGATTAAATAATTAATAGTATTAAATAACTAGTGAATTTCAGTAGTCAAAACTATTGAAAATTGATACTGACTTGGACGGTTAAAACAGGTTAAAACCATTGGTTCAAATCCTCAGAGTTAAAACTTATAAAACTCTGTTCTAAATCAGCGTATTTCAACGTCTATGCTACAACATCTTCCTAATTTTTTCTGTGTTTTAGTTTTCAATAGGTATAATAATAGAGACACATTTTAAACAATACTAACTGCATCACAAAAAAATACTGAAAACTACAACTACCAGAAAAATAACAAGATCTTGCTATTACATACACAAACATGTAAATTTATTTTTATATTCAATTACAAATTAAACTACATTAAAATTTAACCAGATGGTTGTTGAGGCACAAAGTTTATCAAACCTTGGAGGTAATGTGAAGAGTACCACTTGAAACTCTTTTTCGACTATTAATCTAGTTCTATATTTGGTTTTCATTCCAGCCACTATAAGAAAACCTGTTTTGCATAAACGTTAAAAGCTTTAAGCATTTGCAGTGCTTTGCACTTTGTTTTGTGTATTACCAAACCACAGCGTTTGTACAGGGGCCATTTTTAAATATTTCTACTCCGGATAATTTTTATATAGAAACTAAATTGTGTGCATAAAAATGCATGAAAAATAATTGCCCTGTACAAACCACAGCGTTTGTACAGGGGCCATTTTTAAATATTTCTACTCCGGTTAATTTTTATATAGAAACTAAATTCTATGCATAAAAATACATGAAAAATAAACATTTATTGGCTGGATTTTTTACTGTTACGCTACAATATAAAGTTTTACTTAATTAATTTTATTTAAAATTAATTTTTTATGAAAAAGTTTTGTCGCCTTCTCTACCATATTAATTGTCACATATTATACAAAATTGTTACTATATATCTTAATATTTATGTAGAACAAACGAAAAAAAATATTCATGAACGAAAAAGTAAATTACCTATCAAACAGCGTAATAGAATAATAGTTATTTAGTTGTATATTGCTGTCTAACTTTCTAAACAGAAAAGTATAAATTAAAATAATTATTTTTAAATAACTCTATAAACAAAAAAAGTATAAATTAAAATTATTTTTAAATAGCTATATAAATAGAAAAGTATAAGTTAAAATAATTATTTTTAAATAACTTTATAAGCACAAAGGCATAAATTAAAATTATTTTTAAATAACTCTCTAAACAAAAAAATATAAATTAAAATTATTTTTAAATATCTATATAAATAAAAAAGTATAAGTTAAAATAATTATTTTAAAATAACTCTATAAAAGAAAAGTATAGTCTAAAAATTATTTAATAAGCCTCAAGAAACATTAAACATCTAATTCAATATATTAATTCCTCAATATAAAGAATGCTTGCTACTGAGCAAATATATAATCCAAGACCAAAAAATAATGCATTTTTAATGAACCCAAAACGTTCATGATAATTTCCAGCTGCCATCTCAGTTCAAACTGAAGCCTTAAATGAAAGAAGAAATCTAGTGATACAAGTCACTAAAATTAAATATATTTCTTCAAATTTTGAGAAGGTCCCTTTAGAGACTTAAACTCGTAATGCAATAAAAATGTGCCCAAAACACAGATCTGTTTCTATAATTATGAATACTTTTTATTCTATTTGACAGAAACCTAAAAAGGCAAATATTTCCCCTACTCGGAATATTTCCAAGACTCTAGTAGCATTAACAACTACTTCAATCTATCAATGAAATAATGCTTGTCATTCGGCGAATAAATAATCCACGACAAAGAAATAATGTATCTTTAATGAACCCTAAACGTTCATGATAATTTCCAGCTGCCATCTCAGTTCATACTGAAGCCTTAAATGAAAAAAGAAATCTAGTGATACTAGTCACTAAATTTAAATATATTTCTTCAAATTTGGGGAAGGTCCCTTTAGAGGCTTAAACTCGTAATGCAATAAAAATGTGCCAAAAACACAGATCTGCTTCTATAATTATGAATACTTTTTATTCTATTTTATAGAAACCTAAAAAGGCAAATTTTCCCCCAATTCGGAATATTTCCAAGACTTTAGTAGCATTAATAACTAATTCAATCTGCCATTAAAAATAATGATTGCCATTCGGCGAATAAATAATTCACGACAAAAAAATACTACATCTTTAATAAACCCAAATGTTTATGATAATTTCCAGCTGCCATCTCAGTTTATACTGAAGCCTTGAATGAAAAAAGATATCTAGTGATACAAGTCACTAAATTTAAATATATTTCTTCTAATTTTCAGAAGGTCTCTTTAGAGGCTTAAACTCGTAATGAAATAAAAATGTGCCCAAAACACAGATCTGTTTCTATAATTATGAATACTTTTTATTCTATTTTACAGAAACCTAAAAAGGCAAGTTTCTCCCCAATTCAGAATATTTCCAAGACTCCAGTAGTATTAACAACTAATTCAATAGGTCAATAAAAATAATGTTTGTCATTGGGCGAATAAATAATCCACGACAAAGAAATAATACATCTTCAATGAACCCAAAGCGTTTTACGATAATTTCCAGCTGCCATCTCAATTCATACTGAAGCCTTAAATCAAAAAAGAAAATCTAGTGATATAGGTCACTAAAATTAAACCAATTTTTGTAAATAAATTTTGAGAAGGTCCCTAAAAGTTTTAAGTTCGTAATGCTATAAAAATGTGCATAAAACACAAAGTAGATCTGTTTCTAGAATTATGAATACAATTTTTTTTTCTAATAGGCAAAATTTTCCCCTAGTCAGAATATTTCCAAGTTTCCATAAGCATTAACAACTGATTCAATCTGTCAATATACAGAATGCTTGCCTTTTAGCGAATAAATAATCCACGACAAAGAAATAATACATCTTCAATGAACCCAAAGAGTTTACGATAATTTCAAGCTGCCATCTCAGTTCATACTGAAACCTTAAATGCAAAAGAAAATCTAGTGAAATAAGTCACTAAAATTAAATCAAGTTTTTTAAATAAATTTTGAGAAGGTCCCTTAAAGTTTTAAATTCGTAATGCTATAAAAATGTGCATAAAACACAAAGTAGATCTTTTTCTGGAATTATGAATACATTTTTTTTTCTAAAAGGCAAAATTTTCCCCTAGTCAGAATATTTCCAAGTGTCCAGCTGCATCAACAACTGATTCAATCTGTGAATATACAGAATGCTTGCCACTAAGCGAATAAATAATTCACGACAAAGAAATATACATCTTCAACGAACCCAAAACGTTTATGTTAATTTACAGCTGCCACTTAGTTCATTCTGAAGCCTTAAATGAAAAAGAAAATCTAGTGATATAGTACACTAAAATTAAATCATTTTTTTTAAATAAATTTTGAGAAAATCCCTTAAAGGTTTAAGTTTGTAATGCTATAAATATGTGCATAAAACACAAAGTAGATCATTTCTGGAATTATGAAAACATTGTTTTTCTAAAAGGCAAAATTTTCTCCTAGTCAGAATATTTCCATGTCTCCAGCAGCATTAACGACTGATTCAATTTGTCAATATACAGAATGCTTGTCTTTTAGGCGAATAAATAATCCACGACAAAGAAATAATACATCTTCAATGAACCCAAAACGTTTATGATAATTTCAAGTTGCCATCTCAGTTCATACTGAAGCCTTAAATGAAAAGGAAAATCTCGTGATATAGGTCACTAAATTTAAATCAATTTCTTTAAATAAATTTTGAGAAGGTACCTAAAAGGTTTAAATTCGTAATGCTATAAAAATGTGCATAAAACACAAAGTAAATCTTTTCTGGAATTATGAATACATTTTTTTTTTTCTAAAAGGCAAAATTTTCCCCAAGTCAGAATATTTCCAAGTCTCCAGCAGCCCTAACAAGTGATTCAATCTGTCAATATACAGAATGCTTGCCTTTTAGCCGAATAAATAATCCACGACAAAGAAATAATACCTCTTTATTGAACCCAAAACTTTTATGATAATTTAAAGCTGCCATCTCAGTTTATTCTGAAGCCTTAAATGAAAAAAGAAAATCTTAATATAGGTCGTTAAATTTTAATAATTTTTTCAAATAAATTTTGAGAAGGTCCCTTAAAGGCTTAAACTCGTAAAACAATAAAAATGTGCATAAAACACAAAGCAGATCTGTTTCTAGAATCAAAAATACATTTTACTCTATTCCACAGATATCTTAACGGTAAATTTTTCGTCTGCTCAAAATATTTCAAATTCTCCAATTAATTCAATCTGTCAAATGAAAGAATGCTTGCCACTCGGCGAATAAATAATCCTCGACAAAGAAATAATACATCTTGAATGAACCTAAAACGCTTATGCTAATTCCCCGCTGCCATCTTGACAACTAAATCACTTCACATATATTATGCTGATAGAGTACCGCTAGATCGCAAGGTGACGAAACATTAAAGAAATCTTAATCCCCAGTTGTCAACGAGCTGCCAAGTGAGTGACAGCAGAGTATTTTCATGATCTCTTCATTTTTTTTCTTCCTTTTTACCATTATTATCATTCTGGAAGACAGCATCAACAGGGCGGGTCAAGCTGTCAACGACAAAGTAGGGAAGAGGGAGAGGTGAGAACAGCTTCTCGTAGGCAAGGCAGCTGTCAATCAAAAATGCTAGGGGAAGTGACTATGATGAATAGGTTCACGATGATTGGTTGCAGTTTCGGAATGGGTCAATGGCGTTGGGGGGATTTTGTCAGTTGTCTTCTTTACACATCGATCTATTTGATTCGATGGCATCCATTTAGTGACGTTAATGCGTGCGCATACGAATCTGCTTGGTTTATACTGGTTCATTATTTATTTTCAATTATGTACTTAGAGATTAATTTGTTTGGAAGGATAATGAATCGATTAATCTCGCATACTAGGTAACGATAAATAACTGAATCAATTAAATAAAATGAGGAATAGTAAATTCAACGAATTACAGTTTTATGGAATGCAAGGTTTGTAGTGGTTTATAGTGGTTCGTTATTTATTTTCAATTATGTACTTAGTGATTAATTTGTTTGGAAGGATAAGAATCGATTAATCTCGCATACTAGGTAACGATAAATAACTGAATCAATTAAATAAAATGAGGAATAGTAAATTCACCGAATTACAGTTTTATGGAATGCAAGGTTTGTAGTGGTTTATAGTGGTTCGTTATTTATTTTCAATTATGTACTTAGAGATTAATTTGTTTGGAAGGATAATGAATCTATTAATTTTACATACTACTTAACGACAAATAACTGAATCGATTAAATAAAATGAGGAATTGTAAATTCATTGAATTATAGTTTTATGGAATGCAAGGTTTATAGTGGTTCATTATTTATTTTCAATTATGTACTTAATTAATGATTAACTTGTTTGGAAAGATAATGAATTGATTAATCTCACATACTACGTAACGACAACTATCTGAATCGATTAAATAAAATCAGAAATCGTAAATTCCATCAATCTTAATTTTATGGAATGATTAATACGCAAATAATCCTAACTTATTTTTTGGATTTTATCTGAAAATTTTTTGTTAGAGAATTAAAAATAATTTTCGTTTAGAAAAGAATTCTTTTAAAGACAGAAGATTATATACATTTAAAAAATAAGAACGAATTATGTATTTTTGTTGAAGTAATTTTGTTGAGTAAAATATTAGCATAATAATTTAATTTATATATAAAAATTAATAACTGATATTATTTCTAAAACTATGAATAACATATAACAAAAAAATTATTAATACTAAAAACTCGGAGAAAAAATTAAAATATTCTTATTTAATATAAAATATAATAAATATATTTAACAAAAATATAATTCATCTTTTAATAAAACTCAGTATTATAAAATAAATGCTAATAATTAAAAAGTCATATATAATCACAATATGAAATTAATTAACATAAAACTTTAGATTATATTATGATCATAGATTTAAAATTTTTCAGTTTTAAAATAAAGAAGTATTCAAATATAACCGAAATTAAACAAAATAAATTTTGATTAGTATATGAAATTTAATTTTCAAAAATTTCATGAATAAAAATATTTTAAATAATTAATAAAATTCCTGAAACATACAAGTAAGAATACTGCATTCATACCCTATACTCTTACCCATACAAGATGTTTCCAAAAACGACAAAATGTAAATCACAAGCAAAATCAGAAAAAAAAAATAAATAAGACATGAATAAAACATTTATGGCCAATAAACTTCAATCATAAACTTTATGGCCGTCGCTATTTTTAGCGTCGTGGACATATGGCCCCTTTTTGCCGCAGTTTAAAATTGATTCGTTTTATAGGCCGTTCGTTAAATAATAGAAGAGCGTTAAACAACGAGCTCGGAAATCAACAAATCCCTTCGAAATCCGTAGATTCAAAATTCTCCCCTCACGCCACGAATATAAACAAAAACGAAAACAACCAAAAAAAAAGGAGCGAAAGAGCAAATTGCAAGCGAGTGTATTAAGCAAGTTGAATTACGGCCATCGTAAAGTTACGGCTATGGCGTTTTCTCTCTCTATCGTAATGCAGTCATCAAAGAATCATAAAATCAATACTATGCCACATAACTTCACAGAGATGAATTTCGCCATTAATATAGTTCTTAAAAGCCGACCTGAACAGCACGGAATACCTCGGAAGGCAGATTCGAACAATCCCGATCGCGAGATCGCGGATTTAAAAAGATTCAGAAGGGAGAAATCGAGAAATCTCGAAAAACTTCTGACCGGGCTTCGAATTCCGCCATTCGCAGCAGTCGAGGAAGCCGACCGCCGCCATGTTTGTTGTGGTTCCCGCCCGGAGGTGGAAAGACCTCTCGCTAGCTCTCTCTGGTTCTTTGTTTTTGTTTTTTATTTCTCTACTTCTTTACGTCCGCGTACCGATCGCGCTGCTGAAAAAAAGGGAAGACGTGTCAAAAATCAGTTCGTGTCCCTACTTACCGTGTGTCCTGGCGATTGTTTTCGTCCTGGAAACGGTCACTTTTCCGGGTCCCCGGAGCCGATTTTCGAAGAGGTCTCGAACGACGGTTCTTGCAGCCGGCGTTCCTCTGGCAGAAGTAGCGGCAAAGCGACGCCGCGCCTCTGCGCATGGTGGGAGCAGCTAGCAGGCGCCGTTACAAGAGAATTCAATATATATTCATAAACGCAGGGAACGGAAAAGCATTTTTCGAGCGTTGCAGCACTGCCGCCCCCCTAAACCTTTGCAACCCCCCCCTTCCATTCCCGGGCTTTCGCTTTCCGTTATAATGGCGTTCGCTTAATTATCATAATATGCTGATGAGCCACGTATGGGAAGAGAAACTGGCAAGCGATTCTTTTCGGGCCCAAAGTTTTCGCTATTTGTCTGCTAATGAGTCCTTTCTTTCGAGATTTCGATCTTAATTTCGACTGATAATCGAGAAGGGAGGAGGGGGCAAGGGGAGAAATGGGAAAAGTTTTCGGTGTTTTTTAGAAAAAAAAAAATAACAAAAATAAAAATAAAGCGGCGTTTGTGTGGCACATTGAAAGTGTCGAGTTTGTGTAGAAGGGAGGTAGAAATGTTTGCTTTTCAAAAGTGGGGGAAATTATTGTATTTCAGAAAGAAATTAACGCTTTGAAAAGAAATCGATACCTGAATGTTTTTCTGGAATCAAATTCATATAAATACATTACTCACACAAGTAAAGTTATATATATATATATGCTATGTGTATAATGATACTGCTCTTAACGATAAAAGTGCACATAACGATATTTTCTTTGGTCCCACAGAATTCCTTATTCAATCCAAAACCCCTGTTAATAAATGTATCATAATATTTATATTATGATTCAAATTAAACAAATAAAATTTAATTAGATATCGTCATCCTATCCAAGATATATACACACTACATTCTAAATATAATATAATCTATATCTAAATATAATCTATATCTAATAAATAAAATTTAATTAGATATCTTCATACTATCCAAGATATATACACACTACATTCAAAACAGTGGATGACCAAAGGATCAATCTATAGCTAAAATTTTATCCCATGTACCAATTTTAAGTAAGGCCATCTCATTCATATGACAGAGATTATAACAAATTTATTTGTTAAATATTAAGCTGACTAATCGTCCTCCTTTTGAAAGTTCTGTCCTCCCTTAAAAAGTGTACTTTTAGATGTCCTCCTTTTTGATATGATGTACTAAATATCCTCCTTTTCCATATGTAAAAGGAAATTTATAAATATCTACATATTTAATAGCAATTTTTCATTAAGAGTAAAACCTGCTTAATTAATTTTATGTAGGCAGTAAATTTGTAATGACTTCAATCGGAAAGATAAAATAATACCTTATTTATTCAATGCAAAATCCCTCTTAATAAATGTATCATAAATATTTATGTTTCAAGTTAAATATATAAAACTTAATTAGATATCTTCATCCTATCCAAGATATCATTTACACACTATATTCAAAACATTGGATGTCCAAATGATATATCTATAGGTAATATGTTAACCCATTTCTAGTTTCAATTTTAAGAACGTCCATCTCATTCATATGACAGAGATTATAACAAATTTATTTGTTAAATATTAAGCTGACTAATCGTCCTCTTTTTTAAAGTTCTGTCCTCCCTTAAAAAGTGTACTTTTAGACGTCCTCCTTTTTGATATGATGTACTAAATATCCTCCTTTTCCATATGTAAAAGGTAATTTATAAATATCTACATATTTAATAGCAATTTTTGATAAAGAGGAAAACCCGCTTAATTAATTTTATTTTGGCAGTTTAATTTGTAATGACTTCAATCTGAAAGATAAAATAATACCTTATTTATTCAATGCAAAATCCCTCTTGATAAATGTATCATAAATATGTATATTTCAGATTAAATAAATAAAATTTAATTAGATATATCCATCCTATTCAAGATATATACACACTACATTCAAAACATTGGATGATCAAAGGATCAAACTATAAGTAATATTTTATCCCATTTCTAGTTTCAATTTTAAGTACGTCCATCTCATTCATATGACAGAGATTATAACAAATTTATTTGTTAAATATTAGGCTGACTAATCGTCCTCCATTTGGAAATTTTGTTCTCCCTTAAAAAGAGTATTTTTAGATGTCCTCCTTTTTGATATCATGTACTAAATATCCCTTTTTTCCATATGTATAAGGTAATTTATAAATACCTACATATTTAATAGCAATTTTTCATAAAGAGGAAAATAAATTTTATGTAGGCAGTAAATTCGTAATGACTTCAATCGGAAAGATAAAATAATACCTTATTTATTCAATGCAAAATCCCTCTTGATAATTATATCACAAATATTTATATTTCAAATTAAATAAATAAAATTTAATTAGATATCTTCATCCTATCTAAGATATCATATACATACTACTTTCAAAACAGTGGATGACCAAAGGATCAATCTATAAGTAATATTTTATCTCCTTTCTAGTTTCAATTTTAAGTACTCCATCTCATTCATATGACAGTGGTTATAACAAATTTATTTGTTAAAAATTAAGCTGACTAATCGTCCTCTTTTTTAAAGTTCTGTCCTCCCTTAAAAAGTGTACTTTTAAAAGGTCCTCCTTTTTGACGTGATGTGCTAAATATCCTCCTTTTCCATATGTAAAAGGTAATTTTTAAATATCTACATATTTAATAGCAATTTTTCATTAAGAGTAAAACCTACGTAATTAATTTTATGTAGGCAGTAAATTTGTAATGACTTCAATCCGAAAGATAAAATAATACCTTATTTAATCAATGCAAAATCCCTCTTGTTTTTCAGTGTTTTCGATTATGTATTATTTAATAAAAAATAAACTAGCGATATTTTCTCATGAATTAGTACCCATATTGACTTCATACTCAACTAAAGCATGATAGTAATTATTAAATTTACTTATGCCCTTCTTTATTAATATTTTGAATTCCTTTTCCTGTTGGCCACTTTATAGTTATTAATAAATTTATTTATAGTTCTTTCATATTTCTATTGGAATATATATATATATATAAAATACGTTATTGATACTGTGGTATCAATTTTTATTATTGCTATATGTAATGAAAATATTGCAATTAATAAAAAGGATTTCCATCTCTCTTGGACTTACCCTATATATATCAACTTGTGTACCGCAGCTAGAGATTTTCAAGTTTGCCTCGAGGATTTTGGGTTAAATAATTAGTCTCTTGGTATTGTATCGATAGTGCGAAATTTTCTCTTTATCTGGTGCCATTATTACTTATGCCCTCCTTGTTAATATTATGTCCTCTATTTCATCAAAAAAATGTTGGCCCACCTTATAGTTATTAATAAATTTATTTATAGGTCTTTCACACTTCTTTTGGAATGTATATTGTTGTTCAGAATACTGTCTTACCAATTCTTATTATTTCTATACATAATGAAAATGTTGCAATTAATAAAAAGGATTTCCATATCGCTTGGAGTAACCCTATATATACAACAATTTGTGTGCCGTAGCTAGAGATTTTCAAGTGTGTCTCTAGAATTTTGGGTAAATAATTAGTCTCTTGGTATTGAATTGATAGTGGGAAATTTTCTGTTTATCTGGTGCCATTATTACTTATACCCTCCTTATAAATATCATGTCCTCTGCTTCATCGAAAAAAATGTTGGTTCACCTTACAGTTATTAATAAATTTATTTATAAATCATTCGCATTATTACTGGAATATATATTATTATTTAAAATATTATGGTACCATTTCTCTTTATACATAATAAAATTATAGCAATCAATAAAAGGGGTCCATCTCGCTGGATTTTCCCTATAAATCTACTGAAATATGACAGTAATTATTACGCATACTTATGGAATCCTTTATTTATATTATGTCCTCCTTTTCATCGGAAAATTCCTGACCACCTTATAATTATTAATAAATTTATTTATAAATCTTTCACATTTCTATTGAAATATATATCATTATTTAGAAAACTCTGGTACAATTTCCCTTTATTAATGCTATACAAAATGAAAATATAGTAATTTATAAAAAGGATGTCCATCTCGCTTGGATTCATACTATATATCAGGGATTCTCAACTTGTGTACCGCAGCTAGAGATTTTCAAGTGTGCCTCAAGGATTTTGGGTAAATGATTAGTCTCTTGGTATTGTATCTTTAGTGTGAACTATTCTGTTTATCTTGTGCCCTTATCCTTTTCCACTCCTATTTCTATGTTAGCGTTTCAAGCGTGTTACTCCTTTGTCCCTCCAATAGGAAACATGCTTTCTTTCCTCACAGTGAGATCTGTTATTTAGAATACTGTGGTACCATTTCTCTTTATTATTGCTATACATAATGAAAATATAGCAATTAATAAAAAAGAGTTTCTACCTCGCTTGGATTTATCCTATATATCAATGATTCTCAACATGTGTGCCGCAGCGAGAGATTTTCAAGTGTGTCTTGAGGATTTTGGGTAAATGATTAGTCTCTTGGTATTGTATCGTTAATGTGAAATTTTCTGTTTACCTTGTGCTATTATTACTAATGCCATCCTTTATTAATATTATGTCCCCTTTTTCATCGGAAAAAGGGTAATTATTAATAACCTTGAGGTAATTAACCTTGTAATTATTAATAATTTTATTTATAAATCTTCCACATTTCTATAGAATTATTTTTCATTATTCAGAATACTGTGGTACCATTTCTCTTTATTATTGCTATACATAATGAAAATATAGCAATTAATAAAAAGGGTTTCCACCTCGCTTGTATTTATCCTATATATCAATGATTCTCAATTTGTGTGCCGCCTCAGAGATTTTCAAGTGTGCCTTGACTATTTCGGGTAAATGATTAGTATTGTATAGTTAGTGTGAAATATTCTGTTTATCCTATGCCACTATCCCTTTTCACTCCTATCTCTATGTTAGAGTTTCAAGCGTGTTACTCCTTTGTCCCTCCAATAGGAAACAGGCTTTCTTTCCTCACCGTGAGATCTGTTATTCAGAATACTGTGGTACCATTTCTCTTTATTACTGCTGTACATAATGAAAATATAGCAATTAATAAAAAGAGTTTCCACCTAGCTTGGATTTATATTATAGATCAATAAATCTCAACTTGTGTGCCGCAGCGAGAGATTTTCAAGTGTGCTTTGGTGATTTTGGGTAAAAGATTAGTCTCTTGGTATTGTATCTTTAGTGTGAACAATTCTGTTTATTTTGTGCCCTTATCCCTTTCCACTCCTATCTCTATGTTAGTGTTTCAAGTGTGTTACTCCTTTGTCCCTACCAATAGGAAACATGCTTTCTTTCTTCACCGTGAGATCTGTTTTTAACTCGACAAGTAAGCATAGGCTCTCGAAATCTTTGATTGGAATTTTTTACCTACTTTCATTTTTTTTTCTATTCTGGCTAAGTTCCAGAAGAGAGGTGCATCTCACCAGTATATAGAAATGTCAATGTAATATTTTTGATTTTTACTTATTTATTTAAACAGGAAAATATTTAGAAAATATCAGTAAAGAAAAAAAAAGTCCTCTGCGATAAAACTGGCAGGATTTCAATTTTTTTAAAAACCTTAAACTTTTGGAGTTAATTATTTAATGATCCACTTCCTCTCTCTTTCTCTTCGCCCCCTCTAAGTGTATTACTAAACAAAAACTCTTTGTACATAAATATTACAAGGATGATAACTGCAATACCCATTGGTTTTATTGCTTTGAAATGATATCTGTAATTGCCTCTATTTCTTTTCGAATCCTTTCAAATGTGCTTTATCCTGTGTTTATGTATATCATTTTTTTAGGTGTGCCGCAAATAATTTTAGACAGTTTTAATCTTCTGTCAACTACAGGAGGTTGAGAAACACTGATGTATAGACATTTTTATTATTTTTTTCAATGACTTGAATTATATGACTTAAAGTGAATTTTTTTTCAAGTGCATTTATTATTAAACAAAAATCCTTTTTACATAAATGTAACCAGGAGGATAACGCAATATGCATTTATTACTTTGAAATGGCATTTGTCATTGTCTTTATGATTTTTAAAAAATATGCTTTTGTGTTTATATATATTATTTTTTAAGGTGTGCCGTAAATAATTTTAAACAATTTTAATCTTCCGTCAACAACAGGAGGTTGAGAAACACTGCTATATAGACATGTTTATTATTATTTTTTTCAATGACTTAAATTGTATGACTTAAATCGAATTTATTTTTTTTTCATGTCATTCATAACTAAACAAAATTCTACTTTACGTAAATGTAACTAAGGGGATAACGCAATAAACATTTATTACTTTGAAATGGTAATTGTAATTGCCTTTAGGATTTCTAAAAAATATGCTTTTCCTGTGTTTATATATGATATTATATTTTTAGGTGTGCCGCAAATAATCTAAGACAATTTTAGTCTTCTGTCAACCAAAGGAGGTAGAGAAACACTTCTGTATAAATATTTTTATTATTTTGTTTTTCAATGAATTGAATATGACTTAAATTGAATTTATTTTGATTTTCATGTCATTTATATTTAAACAAAAATCTATTTTACATAAATGTAACGAGGAGAATAAGGCAATACACATTTATTACTTTGAAATGGTATTTGTAATTGCCTCTGTTTTTTTTTTTTTTAAATATGCTTTTCCTGTGTTTATATATGATATTGTTTTTGTAGGTGTGCCGCAAATAATTTAAGACAATTTTAGTCTTCCGTCAACTAAAGGAGGTTGAGAAACACTGCTCTATAGACATTTTTATTATTTTCTTTTTCAATGACTTGAATTATATGACTTAAATTGAATTTATTTTTCTTTTCAAGTGCATTTATAACTAAACAAAAATCTATTTTACATAAATGTAACGAGGACAATAACGCAATAAATATTTATTACTTTGAAATATTATTTGTAATTGCCTCTGTGATTTTTAAAAATATGCTTCCCCTGTGTTTATATATGATATTATTTTTTAGGTGTGCCTCAAATTAATTTTAGAAAACTTTAGTCTTCTGTACACCAAAGGAGGTTGAGAAACATTGATGTATAGACATTCTTATTATTTTATTTCAATGACTTGAATTGTATGACTTAAATTGAATTTTTTTTTTCAAATGCATTTATTATCGAAGAAAAATCTTTTTTTAAATAAATGTAACCAGGGGGATAACGCAATACGTATTTATTACTTTGAAATGTATTTGTAATTATCTCTATGATTTTTAAAAAATATGCTTTTCCTGTGTTTTTATATGATATTATATTTTAGGTGTGCCTCAAATAATTTTTGACAATTTTAATCTTCTGTCAACCAAAGGAGGTTGAGAAACACTGATGAATAGACATTTTTATTATTTTTTTTTTCAATGACTTGAATTATATGACTTAAAGTAAATTTATTTAAGGGCATTCATTATTAAACAAAAATTCTTTTTACATAAATGTAAACAGGAGGATAACGCAATACGCATTTATTACTTTGAAATGGTATTTGTAATTGCATCTGTGATTTTTACAAAATATGCTTTTCCTGTGTTTATATATCATATTATTTTTTTAGGTGTGCCGCAAATAATTTTAGACAATTTTAGTCTTCTGTCAACCAAAGGAGGTTGAGAAACACTGCTGTATAAACATTTTTATTATTTTGTTTTTCAATGACTTGAATTATATGACTTAAATTGAATTTATTTTGTTTTTCAAGTGCATTTATAATTAAACAAAAATACTTTTTACATAAATGTAACCAGGAGTGTAACGTAATACGCATTTATTACTTTGAAATGGTATTTGTAATTGTCTCTGTGATTTTTAAAAAATATGCTTTTCCTGGGTTTATATATGTTATTTTTTTAGGTGTGCAGCGAACAATTTTAGACATTTTTAGTTTTCTGTCAAACAAAGGAGGTAGAGAAACACAGCTGTATAGATATTTTTATTATTGTTTTTTTCTCTGTCTTGAATTATATGACCTAAATTGAATTTTTTTCAAGTGCATTTATTATTAAACAAAAATCCTTTTTACATAAATGTAACCAGGAGAATAACGCAATACGTATTTATTATTTTGCAATTATATTTGTATTTGCCTTTATGGTTTTTAAAAAATATGCTTTTCATGTGTTTATATATGATATTGCTTTTGTATGTGTGCCGCAAATAATGTAAGACAATTTTAGTCTTTTGTCAACCAAAGGAGGTTGAGAAACACTGATTTATAGACATTTTTATTATTATTTTTCAATGACTTGAATTATATGACTTAAAGCGAATTTTTTTTCAAGTGCATTTGTTATTAAACAAAAATCTATTTTACATAAATGCAACCAGGAAGATAACGCAATATGCATTTATTACTTTAAAATGGTATTCGTAATTGTCTCTGTGATTTTTAAAAAATATGCTTTTCCTGTGTAGTTTTCCTGTTTTCCTATAGTATTATTTTTTAGGTGTGTCTGAAGTAATTTTAGACAATTTTGATCAGCTGTCAACCACAAGAGGTTGAGAAACACTGCTGTATAGATATTTTTATTATTTTGCTTTTCACCAACTTGAATTATATGACTTAAATTGAATTTTTTTTTCAAGTGCATTTATAATTAAACAAAAATATATTTTACATAAATGTAGCCAGGATAATAACGCAATAAACATTGACTACTTTGAAATGTTATTTGTAATTGTCTCTGTGATTTTTAAAAAATATGCTTTTCATGTGTTTATATATAATATTATTTATTTAGGTCTTCCGCAAATAATTTTAGACAATTTTTGCCTTCCGTCAACCAAAGGAGGTTGAGAAATGCTGATGTATAGACATAATTATTATTTTTTTTCAATGACTTGAGGTATATGACTTAAATTGAATTTTTTTTTTGTGCATTTATTATTAAATAGAAATTCCTTTTACACAAAAATGTAACCAGGAGGATAACGCAATACGTATTTATTACTTTGAAATGGTATTTGCAATTGCCTTTATGATTTTTAAAAAATATGTTTTTCCTGTGTTTATATATAATATTATTTTTTAAGGTGTGCAGCAAATAATTTTAGACAATTTTAGTCTTCTGTCAACCAAAGGGGGTTGAGAAACACAACGGTATTGATATTTTTATTATTTTGTTTTCAATGACTTTAATTATATGACTTAAAGTGAATTTATTTTGTTTTTCATGTCATTTATAATTAAACAAAAATCTGTTTTACATATATGTAACTAGGAATATAACACAATACACATTTGTTACTTTGAAATGGTATTTGTAATTGTCTCTGTGATTTTTAAAATATATGCGTTTCCTGTGTTTATATATGATATTATTTTTGTAGGTGTGCCACAAATAATTTTAGACAATTTTAGTCTTCTGTCAGCCAAAGGATGTTGAGAAAAACTGCTGTATAGACATTTTTATTCTTTTGTTTTCCAATAACTTGAATTATATGACTAAAATTGAATTTTTTTTTTCAAATGCATTTATTATTGAACAAACATCCTTTTTACATAAATATAACCAGGGGGATAACGTAATACGCATTTATTACTTTGAAATAGTATTTGTAATTGCCTGTATGATTTTTAAAAAAATCGGCTTTTCCTGTGTTTATATATGATATTATTTTTTTAGGTGTGTCGCAAATAATTTAAGATAAGTCTTCCGTCAACGAAAGGAGTAGGAGAAACACTGTTGTATATATATGTTTTTCCAACGCCAGGGTACTTGTCTTTATGATTAACTTATCCTTTTATAAAGCTGCCAGTAATTGATGACCGTTTTATCATCAGAGACCGTAAAAGTAGGTTAACTTTACTATGGGACAGCATAAATGACAACTAAGCCTTATACGGGATTTGAATCCACACCCTTTAGTGTGGCTCTAGCAATTGTGCCGATTGGATAGCACGACATATATTTACATACATGCATTCATATCCAAGATAGAAGCTGAAATTGCATTCATAATGAGCCATGAAAAGCGAAGTGGTTATTTTGCGGTTTCAATTAACGAATACCAAGAATCACTTTTTAAGCCTAACATAAAAAAAAGAATCAATCTCTTAAGATACACCACTTCAGCTTTTCTTTTGTGCGATACCATATAGAGAAAAAAATTACTGTCATTCCATACCTGACTTGTCCTAAAACATTTATTTTATAAGTCTACATATATTTTCCTTTTGCATATAAGCGAGAGCTTTGGGTTAAATAATGGATAATTCAAATACTGAGGTAATGATTAAAAAAAGGAAAAAAACGTAGCATTCTGAAAAATTGACTACGACTCAAGTGCAATCTGTAATTACTGTTGCCGAACGATCCGACGGAAATGATTGAATTTCTGCGAAAACTAATTTTGAGAAAAATATACAGAATGAGTGGGG
The DNA here is from genome assembly GCA_032207245.1 of Pardosa pseudoannulata. NCBI lineage: Eukaryota > Metazoa > Arthropoda > Arachnida > Araneae > Lycosidae > Pardosa > Pardosa pseudoannulata. Next base: position 142,602,182 of record CM063511.1, on the reverse strand, counting down.
TCACCGTGAGAAAGGATTCGAGGGGGAAAGCAGTCATCATAGAATGTTTAATCTAGAAGTTCAATGATATGAACTGACTGAATTATTGTTTTCCAGTGTGCCTTAGAAATAAGGGTTTGTTTTTATCCCACCCCGGCGAAAGAGACACGGTGTCTATAGATCGGGTGATCAACCCCAAAACAACTGAAATTGAAAATTTTAAAACAGGTCACTTCACCCGAAGCCGGTAATTAAAAATTCCTTCATAATGATTTTCTTTATTTGCAGTAGAACTCACAAAAGACAGGAAGTTCCAACGCACAAAAAAGTTGTAGTTTGTTCGTTTGCTTCAGCAAAGGGGCACCTCTAACTAGTGAAAGATCTAGAGAGACGGCAGGTGTTCGAGCAGGGTTCATCACACTTCGAAAATAAAGAATTTCCAAGAAATCTAATTCTGGAAGAGGATATGAGAACACGTGATGTCAAAGTCGGAAAGGTTTGGAAAAAGGGAACGTTTAGGATTAGAGTAAGTGTGAAGAGACAAAAATTGTTTTCCAGCAAGTATCAGAATCGAAGGTGATTTTGCTTTTCAGGATCAGTAAGAAAAAATAAACAAAAGCTGTAAGGATCAAGTAGAAAGAGAGAGAAAAAAATTGGGGGAAAGCACACATCATGGATTGTTTAATTTAAAAATCCAGCAACATAAACAGACATAAACTGTTTTCTTGCAATTATAATGATTGTTTAGATAAAGAAACCTCCCTTTAAAGATGGGTATTCAAACGGAAACGATTGAAAGTAAAAACATTAAAAAAGTGTGTTTCAATTGAAGAATGAAATTTAAAATTATTTAAGGATTTATTTTACATTCAAAAGCCACACATAAGATCGGGTATTCTAAAATTAAAAAAAACTGTAGTTTACTCATTTTTGTTTGTAAAAGTAGCCTCTATATGCTGCATACATACAGATGGTTGGGAAGTAGTCATATAAGGGTTAATCAGAGTTTGAAAATAAATGGATTTCAGGGGAAGTTTCGTGCTTGAAAAGGATATGAAAACACGTAAGGTCAACTTGAAAAGGTTGCTGAATGTTTTCGTTTTTACGCTCAGTAAATAAAAACAGACGTAAATGTTTTCACTGCATACCCTATAACCAATGTCTGTTTACTTTTAGCATCACAGTAACATATAGTTTTGCTCTAAAGATTAGCTACAGAGAGAGAAAGAGAGAGAGAGAGAAGATTAAGAAAAGAAAACTCACGATTGAGTGTTTAGTTTAGAAATCTAGTAATATAGAAATATAACACAGACAGAAATAAAACTATTTATTTTGAATACCACAATTATAAAAATCATAGTTTAGATGAATTAATGCATTTTAAAGATCAGTATTTAAAACTAAACCGATGAAATTAAAAACTCTAAAAAATACCGTTTCAACTGATAAGATTGAATATTATTGTTGTGAAAAAAAAATTAAAATTTATGTGTAAGAAAGATAAAAGACAGATTTTTTTTCCAAAACAGAAAATTATTTTTTTACAGACATATCGAAGAGAGAGTGGGGCAAGCTTTAATACTTTTAATATCTGATAAAAAATGCAATATTTCACCCTTTGCACATATGATAAAAATTAGATTTAAAGAGACAAATTATTGAAGATAAGTATCTGTAAATCATTAATAACTCTCACAAACATAAAAAATAACGAAAAAAAGTTTTATAAATTTTTAAGATTTGTTAATTTTAAGTTTATATAAATAATTAATTTAAGTTATATAAATAAGTTAGAAAACGTATTGTGACAACTGGATTCACCCTTCGTGATTCTAGATAACATCTCTGATTGGTTAACAGTCCTTTCTGTCCAAATAGAAGGTGGTCCTCGTACACAAACATTTATACATATATATTTACATATAAATATATACATATATATACACATATATATATATATATACATATATATACACATATATATATGTGTGTATATATATGTATATATATAATGTTTATATATATACATATATATACATACATATATATATATATATATATATATATATATATATATATATATATATATATATATATATATATATATATATATATATATATATATATATATATATATATATACAGGAAAAAGAATAATGGTTTGGTTTGAGGTGCTAAGGTCTACTATTTTTTCTCACGAGGGCTAACGGACCTACAGCCTAAAGCTCATTCTGAGCGGCTACGAACATCTTTTCCAGCAGTGGGATCCAAACTCCGGTACCGAAGAGCAGCGATCTGCCATTCGGCCGTTGTTCGACGAAAAAAGGAGAGAGTAACAGAGAGTATGACACGGTTCGTAAAGCCCTAGAAGTTGAAAAAGCAACAGATTCAGTTTACGATTTTTTCTACGATGATGAATGAGCTTTAACGCATGTTAATCTAAATCAAGATAAAATCGCTTAAAAATTTTTCGATTTCAACAAAAATCAGCATTTTTGGGGGGAAGTAAATCGCAAACTAAATTCATTGCTTTTACCGGTTATGTGACCTTAAGGTTGCATTTCACGATTCAATGTTGGAGAAATAGGAGGTATGGGGAAAAACATGCCTGTTTAGTTTAGAAATAGAGTAATATAAACAAACACAAACTGATCTTCCGCATACATCAGAAACAACGATTGTTTAATTT
>CM063511.1:142587014-142594514 GCA_032207245.1 Pardosa pseudoannulata | reverse complement strand
ACATATATATACATATATATATGTATATATATATATTTATTTATATATATACATATACATATATATACACATATATATGTTTGTGTGTATATAAGATCATGTAACTATCATACTAAACTATATATAACTATTACATCTGTATATATCTATGTATATGCATACATATAATTATCACACTAGATTCTCCAATAGCATAAAGGGATTTGTTCAACATATAAGTACTCCAGAGTCAATTACTGAGTTAAGACTCTAAACCGATGCAGTAATATCTGAACTTAATGGTAAATGCATGTTGGATTATTATTGCATTCAGGTTCACAGAGTAGTAACAGTGCTATTATATAATATAACGTATATACAGTAGCAAAGCATTAGCACTTTACTCATAATGATAAGCATTAGCATATTGGCATTTAGTAATGACCTTAATAATATATCACAGTAACTTCTATAATTGCCATTAACTACAACAAACAGGTATCATATAGAAAGAGTACTTTTCCAGATATAGAATTGTAAAACTTCACAAAGAATATTTTCATGGCAAAAATAATAAAATAACCCTTTATAAAACTGAACTTCTGAAAAATCCTCAAAATATATGTCATCAATTGTATTCAAAATGAGTCATTTGTAAATAACTTACTATATATACCATATAACTTACTTATATACCATTTTTTATTACTACTTTTATCTATGGTAATGATTCTAAAACTATACTTGAAAACTTACTTACCCAGACCGAAGGCTGGGTGCGAAGCAGCTAGTTGTATTTAAAGTGAGTCATTTGCAAATAACTTATATAAATTTTGTAAATGATATTTTTATTTATTGCAATTTAGTTTAGTTCCTCTAAATGGTATAAGTCATACGTACATGAAATGATCAAAATTTGATAATTAATGAAATAACATTTTTAATTAATGAACATAACAGAAAATAAGATATATTCAAGTATTTTGTTTAAATGTTAAATAATCATGATCAATATTTAAACATTATAAAAGCTTGAGAAAAAGGTAAGAAATACAGCTTTATAAGTTGACTAAATATGTTACTTCTAAGTATAAAGACAGACGTCACTGGACGTGTATTTTGTGTTGAATAAGGTTTGCATATTTATTTCTGTAAAATCATTGAATGATGAAATTTTGGCATCACTTGGCTAATATTTCAAGGTGTTTTAGATTACACTCATACAAAAAGACTCAATAATTCCGATCAAGTATGTTTGTTTGCAGTAGGTTCCTTCATTACAATAGTATAAAGACGCCATATTTATTTCTGCAAATTGGTTGAATAATGAAATTTTGGCATCACTTGGTGAAATTTCCACGTGATTTGGATTACACACTTACTATTAGATTCAGTAATTCCGCACAAGAATGTTTGTTTGAAGTATAATCCTTAATTACAATAGTATAAAGACGCAATATTTATTTGTGCAAATTGATTGAATAATGAAATTTTGGCATCACTTGGCTGATATTTCCAGGTACTTTAGATTACACACTTACTATTAGACTCAGTAATTCCGCACAAGAATGTTAGTTTGAAGTAGGATTGTGTATTGTAATAGTATGAGTATAAAGACAGACTCATATTTATAGCTGTTAACTCATTGCAGGATGAAATTTTGTCATCATTTGGCTAATACTGCAACGAGTTTGTGGTTGCACTCATACTATTATAACTGAATAATTCGTACAAGAATGTTTGTTTGAAATAGCTTGCTGTATTGTAATAGTATAAAGACAGACCTAACTGGAAATGCACTTTGTGTAGAACAACGTTTGCACATTTAGTTCTATAAATTCGTTGAATTATGAAATTTTGCTCAAACTTGAGTAATATTGAAAGGAGTTTTAATTTTGTTTGAAGTAGGTTCCTTCATTATTATAGTATAAAGACGCCCTATTTACTTCTGTAAATTGATCGAATAATGAAATTTTGGCATCACTTGGCTGATATTTTCTGGTGCTTTAGATTACACACTTACTATTAGACTCAGTAATTCCGCACAAGATTCCTGATTGACTCACATTCATTCCTGCAAATTCATTGAATGATGAAATTTTGTCATCATTTGGCTAATATTGCAAGGAATTTTTGATTATACTCATACTATTATAACTGAATAATTCTTATAATAATGCAATATGTTGCTGTATTGTAATAGTATAACTATAAAGACATATCTCACTGGAAGTGCACCTAGTATAGAAGAATGTTTGCATATTTAGTTCTATAAATTCATTGAAATATGAAATTTTAGCTCAACTTGAGCAACATTGCAAGGAGTTTTCGATTACACTCATACTATTAGACTCAATAATTCTACACAAGTATGCATGTTTGAAGTAGGTTTCTGTATTGTAATAACCTCATATTGGGTAGAATTTTTATGAAGAAAATTTAAGATTCTACTTTTCCCAGGTCATAAGTTAGCATCACTCTGGTAGTATTAAAAGATCTTTCAAATAATACCATATTATTCTACTCAATAATTCCATGTTAGAGTGTTCTACAAAATATGTTTCTATATCGTAATTACTTAGCATTATTTGAATGAAATTTTAAGGAAGAACTTTTCAAGGATAATCTGAAGAAATAACAAACATCTTAACATCCTAACATACCTAACAAATATCTTGGTATTCGTTGCCAGAACAGTTCAGTAATTATTAAAAAATTAACACTTAAAATATTTTGAAATTTAAAGAATGATATTGAAAAATATTTTTTAGAAAATGTTTTCTCCTTTTGTAATTCCTTTTTTGTGATTTTTTATACGTAATTTTGTTACATTTTAAGATTTAGTCAATGTCGACACAGCTTTCTATAAAATTACATCTCTCACTCTTCCTCTTTAATTCTCTAGAATTCCATTTATACACACATGCCTGTGTGTGAATTGCTTGTTTATATATATATGTATGCATATATATATATATATATTTATATATATATATATATATATATTATTTATATATTTATATATATATATATTTATATATTTATATATATTTATATATATATATATATATATATATATATATAATATATATATATATATATTTATATATATATATATATATATATATATATATTTATATATATATATATATATATATATATATATATATATATATATATATTTATATATATATATATATATATATATATATATATATATATATATATATATATATATATATATATATATTTATATATATATATATATATACATACATACATACATATATATATATATATATATATATATATATATATATATATATATATATATATATATATATATATATATATATATATATATATATATATATATATATATATATATATATATATATATATTAGTGATCTATGAATTTTGAAAGAATTATTATAATTGATTTAAAAAAATATAGCAATGGTCAAATTAAGAATATTACCGTACATAACTCAGACAGATAATATCTAACTTAATCATTAAATGCTATTACAGTAGTTAGTATTTATTTTTTGAAATGACAATTTGTTTTACTTAAAACCATATACTACTGTCTTCCTAGAAGACTTTACCCTTTAATTCTCCTTCAAGGGGAATAAAGAAAAATTCTTTGTAGTTAATCGTACAATTCCGATACCGAGAAATAATTACCTTGGTCACTTCAATATCCCGCTAACGGGGTTTAGTCTTTCTGTCTCTGACGGTCAAAAGAGTAAATATTAAAACGTAATGGAAATTTTACTCATAAAGCAATTTTTGTCGCATCTCTCCCAGAGGAAGGGCTATCAATCAAATTATATCCATAAAAGAGAGACAGCCTCACTGTTTCTATATGTATCTCGAACTGTGAAGCGGATAACTCCGGCTGATACCCTAAGCGAAAAGCTTCTTAGATATTTTATAATAACTCATAATTTATTTTCAAGCTACATTCAGTGTCGTGCAATGGGGCGTCCCCACCATTCTAACATTTACACTGCAATAATCTTCGTCCATTTCCTCTGGGGTGGGCATTCTTCCATAACCCCCTTAACACCCCTATCTAAATATTTAATGCTAGCAATTGGTGCCGGACAAAAGGAGACAGTGAGGCCGATGGGCGTTGTTCGCGATCGAGCAAAAATCGAATGTTTTACAGGAAAAGGAACGTAGCCCCATCGATCGTAACTTTGCGTGTGGGCCAAGGGCGGGTGCGCCGGGAACATTGCGTTGTTACCAAGGGGGCAGAAAAATGGAATGACTATTTTTGGGACCTCTGCAGAAGGGGTCGAAAGGGTGGGAAGAAATGGTACACCTGGTTCCTATGGTGACAGAAGAGGGTTCATGGGTGAGAGGATATGATAGAAATTGATAAATATTGTGTCGGAATAGAGATAGAGAGTCTGTGATTTCCGAACTTAGAGCATCGTATGAAACAGAATCTGCTAATCTTTCAAAAACTGTCAAAGATAAAGCCTATAACTTAGCCTTGATTTGAGAGCTTATCTTTCAGCTGGAAAGATTAGAGACAAAATTGGGGAAGAGTGGAAAGATTTATGGCTTAATTCTTTCGATAACTTTCGATGACAGGTTCACAAACTTTTCAAACAAAAGAGAAAAATATTAAGAATGTTTTAAAAATTTTAGTGAAAGAGGTTTTTTTAGCAAAAAACAATTATATATATATGTAATATTAAAACCACTTATTTACATATTTTTATATTAATTTAATAACTTTTGTTCATAAAGTATGTTGGGGGTTTGCGCCGTAGTTCTGATTTTTCCCTCCAGACACGTTATAGACTTCATTCAGCCTCTGTCTGTACTATCTTAGCCAATAGTTAGCACATTCTCTTTACACATGGGTATCTTTTAATCACGTGATCAATTATGCTTAGGAATTATTCGTAGTCTTTTTAACGGATAAATCCCTATTTGAAAACTATGTGTGTGCAGGATCACATTGTCTGTGTGCATGATGTTGTAAAAGTTCTTGCCTGTTGTAGGGATTTCATGTATCTCACCAGAAATAGAATGTGTTGTGCCTTTGATTGAGTCTCACCCATATTACATATAATATATATATATAACATTATCATCGTTATTTATATATATATATGTATATAAGTATATATATATATATATATATATATATATATATATATATATATATATATATATATATATATATATATATATATATATATATATATATATATATATATATGCATATATATTGATGCTTACTGCGATTTCAGAAGGCTTACCAGCAATAGCACACCTGGTTTCTATGGTAGCATATGGTGAATCAAGAATATTTTGATTTTCTGTACAACATATATAAATTAACTATGACAAAAGAATTATAAATTAGTTTATGAATTTCTGTACACACATGTTTCAAACTACACAACATGTACACTGCACAATAAAAAAATGAAAACTCTACAACTAAAAATGATTAAAATAAAGTCTCTAAAAATCATCAAGTTGATGCATGCTGTTGTCTCCTGGTGGAAAAAAAAGTAAAACATCATTTTTCTTAATGACTGAGATTCCTATTGATTTTCAAATGCTTTGACTTCTAAACAAATTAAAGATTTTCACAATTTCGAAAATGCCATTCTCATTGTTTCTTAATTTTGTCATTCTCACATTTTTAGCGTTGTTTTTACTGAAAGCATTTACCAGGGTTAAAATACATTTGTCACTAAACATTTACTATAATTAATTTAAATTTACAGGATTTATGATGAATCAGGAACTCAGTTTTTCTACACACTTCCAAATGGGGTTTGGGATTGGTTTACTTTTGTTGTGAATCTCTCTCATATATATATATATATATATATATATATATATATATATATATATATATATATATATATATATATATATATATATATATATATATATATATATATATATATATATATATATATATATATATATATATATATATATATATATATATATATATATATATGTATGTATGTATATATATGTATTTATACATATGTATATATACATATAATACACATATATATGCATATATATGTATATGTATATGTATATATATATATGTATATATATATGTATATATATATGTATGTATATATATGTATATATATATACATATATATATATGCATATATATATACTTATATATACATGTATATATACATATAATACATATATATGCATATATATATGTATGTATATATATATGTATATATATATCTGTATATATATATATATATATATATATATATATATATATATACATACATACATAAATACATACATACACATATCTTATTTAAAAAAAATAAGATTTTAAAATATGATATTAAAATGGATAATTTTTTTCCTGGGTTCAGTGTGTGTGTCAAAAATAAATAAAAGAAAACTGACTTAGTAAATACCTAATCTTTTCACAAAAAAACATCATTAGGCTTATCATAAACTACTCTCAAAAGGATACTGAACAAAAAACACTGAAATACATAATTAATTTGAAATTATTTACTAATCAGTAACATATTTAAAACCACAGTTAAAAAGAGAATAGGCTTTAGGGATAATGAGTAACACAGGGAAATAAAGAGAAGTTAAAAATAATTATTTATGTGTAAGAGTGATAGTATTTGTAAAGTAATTCAGCATATTATTTACCTAATTAATTTTTTGAAAAAACATGTATCTTTCTCCATCTGTCAAAGTAATTAAAAAAAGTAAGCTTTCTGAATTGTAGTCAAGATAATTAAAATTAAGATGAAAGTTGGTAAAAACAACCTAAAGATTAAAAATTTAAAATTAATTTTAATTAAAAAAATAATATTTTTTTTACTTTTCTTTTATTTGATAAGATATAATAAGTATCATATAAGGGTATGAAGTAATAATTAGAAGACATATAATATTTCATATTTAAATTTTTTTCCAGCAAATCAGGATATGTCCGTTATATCTTCTTTCCTGTATATTAAATAGTTTTTTCGGTGTAAACTGTCTTTTCTTGGCATTGGCATTTGATGGAGTGTAAGATTAAAAAAAATCAAATGACTAAAATTCCTTCTGATTTCAAAAATATTTTCAGAAAATATATAACTATTAAAAACATATAAAATGTTCATAACCATAGTGAACTATACCTTACTTTTTATTTTATATACTGAAATCATTTACCAGGGTTAAAATACATTTGTCACTAAACATTTTCTATAATTTATTTAAATTTACAGGATTTAATGATGAATCAGGAACTCAGTTTTTCTACACACTTAATAATGAGGTTTGGGGTTGGTTTACTTTTGTTGTGAACCTCTCATATATATATATATATATATATATATATATATATATATATATATATATATATATATATATATATATATATATATATGTATATGTATATATATATATATGTATATGTATATATATATATATATATGTATATATATATGTATATGTATATATATATATATGTATGTATATATATATAT
>CM063511.1:142572014-142584514 GCA_032207245.1 Pardosa pseudoannulata | reverse complement strand
AAATAAAAAGATCTACTAATTTGAAAAAATCTCTTCAAGAGTTCTTTGATAAAAGTAACTTTATAAAAATATTTCGTTTTGGCATTTCAAGAAATTAGTTCTTTAAAAATAATAACAGTGCAATGAAAAAACGGAAATTTACATACCCCTAACATAACATTTAATACTAGTATATATTAGAAACTAAATTATAATATGAAACTGAACCTAAATATATATTTTCTACACTGAAAATAAAACGTTTAATTCAGATCATATACTTTATTTTTTACCATTAAATAATTCCCTCTTTAAATAGATGCATATATATACATATACATTCATGTATATATGTATACACACGCACACACGCACACATACATTTATATGTATATGTTCATACACACACAAACACACACATATATATATATATATATATATATATATATATATGTCATATCTATCTATCTATCTATCTATATATATATATATATATATATATATATATATATATATATATATATATATATATATATATATATATATATATATATATATATATATAAATCTCTTGTGTATTAGTAATTTTTTTTCCATTTGGAGTATACATTTCAGATTCTCTTAAAATTATTTTACTTGAAATAGCAAAACTGAATAATATTTTATGGTGTTAAAGAGTTATGTAAAAGGATGCAAATGTTAAAGTCTTTTTAGAGTAGAATTGGTGATGACTGCATGCAGTTCTACTCTAAAAAGTACTGCAAAAAAATAATAAAAAGTACTCTAAAAGTACTGCATGCTGACATAAAAATAGGATGATATAGTTAAAGATTTTAAAAGATGTTAATCATCTTTTGTCCAGAATAGTACTGTCTTCTAACAAGGAATAAAAACAAGTTTTCAAACTTAAAACTGTGTGTAAAAGGTAACGGCTATTAAATTCAGTGCTTTTTAGAATATCAAACAATCCATTACTTACCTTTTTAAGTACCATAGTTTCGGGTAGATAAGTTCAGCTTCATACGTGTTTAAAATTTGAAACTTAACGCCTGCGGCATATCAGCCGTTGCAGCGTCGCACCTGAAGGAATTTTATCTTTCCTGTTACCAGTCCAAAAGTATTTTTTAACTTTAACATTTTACGAGTGCTTCTATTACTTAGCTCGTTTTCCCTCTTTTTTTGCATAATGTGCTGCATTCTAGAATTCAACTATCGCCAGTTCCAAGGTGAATTTGAGAATATCCCTGAGAATAAAACATCTTATCTCACTGGTGTTATCGCCTGTCCTGTTTTAGTAGATTATTTAGAGAAAGCGTAATAGAGCAGAAATAAAAGGTATTGTCAGTATCAGCAATTAAAATTGGCTTTCTAATAAAAGCACTCTCTAAACAAATTAGAATTAAAAACTTTGTTAGGCAGCCGGTGATGCGATGAACTTTAAATTTCAGTAAATTAAGTGTGCAGCGTATATGGCAAATTGTCTTATCAGATAAATTTTTATTTTGTTTTTGATCAATTATCATGTGTGTCTCATACACCAGAGTCGCTTACATACCCGAAATTGTGATACTGTTTTTCGATATTATATATAAGAGAAATCATAAGGAAAAAATCCTACCTTTACTTGTGAGATGGTTATAACTTGTTAACTTCTTCATGAACTTCTTCCGTTTTCTGAGCCTAAAGAAGTATTCGGGGAAGATACCTTAAAGAGAAATGTTCCTAATCATCTTTAATCTTCTGAAGTGTCTTTGTAGTTTATATTACCTGTTCTTTAGCATTACATCATTTGATTTTTAAAATATATCAACTATATCTCATATACCATTTAATAAATTTTAACTTTTATATCCTAATATATGTTACGTAATAATTTATTTTCTAAGTGGTTTTTTAACTATGTATGTGGACAGAAAATTCATGTTTAATTCTGAAAAAATGTTTTTCCTGGATTTTTGTAGACTATGGAATTATGAAATCTGTCTCGGGATTGATATGAAGACTCCAGTTATTAAAATACTAAAACAATTACTTGCACACTTTGTGTTAGGACTAATTTTCTTCTGCCTTATTTTCTTTCATTTTTTCACTCTTTCTTTCCGATTGTCTCTTAAAAATGTCGTTAAATCTTTTCTTTCACTTCCCTTCGAGAGTGGGCACAAGCTCTCTCTTGATAAATGCATAATGAATGCCATAAAAAATATCAGAGCAAACCTCATTGGGTGTTTAAGAAAATGAAACCAACTTCCGTGCATATCTGAGAACTGAATAAAGATCTAGAACAAAATAGATTTTTAAGATGCATAGTGTTTAATCTATTCAGAATTAGGAAAAGAAAGATATCGGAATAAGATCTTTATAGATTTCTTCTTTTAGCAATTTCTTTTACAAAGTTGTCTAAAACCACAATTTTTTTATGCTTTGCGAAACATGAATGACAATATTTTTCTAAATTTTTACAAGTTGATAAAGAAGTTTGTAAACCTACTTGTCAAATGGCCAAAACTTCACAATAATATTTCAGTAATGTTCATCTCGAGTTTCAACAATTTTATTACCTTAAAAATTTTCCTAAAAGGTCTTTTATTTTTCTTTTAACCCTTTAAATTACAAAATTCGTTAGAAAGAACAAATTTTTTACATTTGTTAAATTTAAGTAGCACTATTCTCAGGTTTTTATAAGTAGATAAAGTCTTGTAAAAGTACCAGCGAAATGCTGAAAACTTCGATATACCTTTTTATCTAGATTTAAAAGTTTTTTTACTCCAAAAAATTTTGTTATTGAATATGAATGGCAATATTTTTCTATATTTTTTACAAGTTGGTAAGTAGTTTAGTAAACCTACGTGTCAAATGGCCAAAACTTTGCAATAATGTAACATTTCATCGCGAGTTTCAACAATGTTATTACCTTAAAAATTTTCTAAAAGGTCTTTTATTTTTCTTTTATCCCTTTAAATTACAAAATTCATTAGAAACTACACATTTTTTACATTTGTTAAATATAAGTAGCACTATTCTCAGATTTTTACAATGGATAAATTCTTGTAAAAGTACCAGCAAAATGCTGAAAACTTTAATATACCTTTTTATCTAGATTTTAAAGTTTTTTTTTTTTACCCCAAAAATTTTTGTTATTGAAAAGGTAATATTATATCATGATTATGCTCAGATAAATTTAAACTGATTAAAATTATTTTTAAGACTACATAGTTTTATAGCAACTAATATATATTTTTTTTCGTTCAATGGAAATAACTGTTCTATATTTAGTTCATAATGAAAGGCGAAACTGCACTGAAGGTAATAGATATAATCATGCTATAACATTACTTGATTAATGCTATAGGAAAGTAGTTATTTCAATGAAATTCTTGTGTCATTTTCCGATTTTTCCATTAAAAAATAGTAGTATCTAGTTTAAAATAGCTTTCGTGATTACCACAGTGTTTTGGTAATTAGTTTTACAGTACGGTGTGTTTAATGTTCTTTTTGAAATGATTAAGCATAGATTATAATGGACTTTTCATGAAAGCTAGTTTAATGATTTGAAACTTTATCTCTTACATGCTCAAAATGTTAGTTCTGAAATATATTTATTAATTTAAAATTAAAAATGTTCGTATTAAAATCTACTTTCAGTACAAAATATAGTCTGTTATGCTGTTAAAATAAAGAAAAGTTTTCTATATACAATATAATTAAATGTTAAGAGATAAATAAAATTATAATAGAAGAAAATAAAACTTTAACTAAATTAAAACATTAATAAAAATTATCTAAATTAAAGTATTTATTGGTAATATTTTGATAAAGTACATTGTTAAAATATTAGCTAGTCATGATTTGTTTATAATTTGGTATTATGTATAGTTACTTAAATATATATGTACAAGTTAAAATATTTATGTGTTCACTCATAATAAAACTTGAAATTATACCAAATGAAATATTTTTTTATATAAAAATTGTTTCTGCATGTGCATTTTAAAACTATTGTAGTACTATTAAACGTTTGTAATAATCAGATAATAAATGAAGTTTATTATATTTTTAATCATAAATAAAATTGGCTAGTTTCACTTTCATTTACTCTTAAATTTTATTGCTTGACATGTAGCGTATTTTTTTTTATATAGAAATTGTTTCTTCGTGAGAATTTTAAAACTATTGTAGTGCTATGAAGCGTTTTTAATAATCAGATAATAAATGAAAATTTTGCATTCTTAATCATAAATAAAATTAATTTATTTCACTTTCAGTTACTTTGAAATTTTATTGTTTGACACGTAGCGCAAAACCTTATAGATTTAAATATCGGTTAACTTTTAATAGTATTTTTTATGAAAATTTACTTTTACTTCATAAAAAATATAGGGTAACATTCAACTGTATTCTGTTGTTATAAAAGCATAATAAAATGCCCTACTATCAATAATTAAACGAACACTGATACATTTGGTATTAAGACGTCATATATAATCTGTAATCCTTGCAATTTAGATGATTAGAATGTAAGTGTAAAAAGGCAAAATAAAAGCATACCAGTAATTAGAAATTAATTAAAACTTATAATAAATCACTTAAATTTTGTAAAGAACTATTACAAAAGAAGAATAAATATAATAATCATTTAAATCGCTAGAACAAGAACGAAAAATCCTTATTTAAGATGGATTAAATTTATTTCCTAAAGAAAACATTTAGACAACTCTAGAACAAAAAGTATGACAGAAGATAAAAAATATAGGATAATGTACAGCATTTTACAAAATGGTTTTATATAGAAAAATAATCATTGAGTATATAGGAATGATATTATCTGGAAAGAATTTCAGAGCAGCATTGATACTTTGCCTGAATTAATGTTTTACAAAAAAAAAAAAAATCTATCATTTAAGTATAGAGTAGATACTGTTTTGCCGTACATCTCCAAACTGTATAATCTCTCGATTATAATACATAGCCCAAAGCATAAAAAAAACTCAAACTTATAGAGTGGAAACCTTTTCTACCAAGCAATCTCATTATCCCCATGATTCAGTCAGATGGTGTGATTTGTATTTCAAGATAGCCAATTATATCAGTGCTATATTTGACTGTTGGTTGCTGTTACTGCTACCAACCATGAAAAAAACTGAAAATTAAGTTGCCTGAATTAAGTTGTTGAAAATTAAATTGCCTTGAGCTACGTCAGAACTACGAAAATGACTAAAGAGCTAAGCGTGCTTACCAAGATGGAAATGTTCTAAAAGTGAAGATGCTATTCAGTGATATGAAAATTTGGATATATTATGGATTTAAAGGCAGCTTGAAGAACGACTGTTACTGAATAGTAAGACTCCTATTAAAGATTAGATATGGAGGACATAATACATAGCCCAAAGCATAAAAAACTCAAACTTATAGAGTGGAAACCTTTTCTACCAAGCAATCTCATTATCACCATGATTCAGATGGTATGATTTGTATTTCAAGATAGCCAATTCTATCAGTGCTATATTTGACTGTTGGTTGCTGTTACTGCTACCAACCATGAAAAAAACTGAAAATTAAGTTGCCTGAATTAAGTTGTTGAAAATTAAGTTGCCTTGAGCTACGTCAGAACTACGAAAATGACTACAGAGCTAAGCGTGCTTACCAAGATGGAAATGTTCTAAAAGTGAAGATGTTATTCAGTGATATGAAAATTTGGATATATTATGGATTTAAAGGAAGCTTGAAGAACGACTGTTACTGAATAGTTAGACCCCTATTAAAGATTAGATATGGAGGAATTTTAGTATGGAACGATGATTATCTTTGACTACTAGTTGCTGTTTTCTGTACCATGAGGACTACCATGAGGTATAATGAAGTACACTAGCATTTTTGGTAGTCAAATTACCTTACACCATATCAGAACTACAAAACTGACTAGAGAACTGATTATGTTTATTGATTATATTATGTTAACTGATTATGTTATGACAATGTTCTGAAACTGAAGCGACTAATCAGTGATATAAAAACATGGATATGAAAAAATTGATGTTTGTTGAATGAAAAGAAATATATGAGGCCCAGACTAATACACGAGTGTTCATCCACTCAAATACCAACTGTCTTGGGATAATGGATTTTCTTATCTATATAATTCTGTCAATTGATTAAATTTCCTCATCATAAAGTATATTTTGTCCAAATGCAATCCACCTTACTGTCATAAAATTATTTTCCAATGTTTATTTTACCCTGTGGACGTTAACTTACTATTGCATAGTGTAAAATGAGAAAACAAATTGTATATTATATATATTTATGTAGAAAAATTCTATTAAAATGAAGCACCTTTTTTGCATTAACAAATATTTATCCTCTAATAGAGGCATATAAATGTTTTTTTATGTATAGAAAAGAAGGAGAAAATTATCTTATTTTTTGAAGTAAAATCTGAAATGAATTTAATAATACTTACCTCGAATCAACAATTTTATTTATGTTTATGTATAAAAATTCTATTATAATGAAGCAACATTTTCTTATTATAAAAAAAGTGATTATCATCTATCTAACAGAGGTACGTAAATGTTTTTTTTTTAATAAAAAGAAAAGGAGAAAATTATCTTATTTTTCGAAGAGAAATCTGAAATGCTTTAATAATACTTACCTCTAAGCAACAATTTTCAAACTTGTTTTCAGCCCCTAAGAAAAATAAAGGAGAAAATACGAAAAAATAAAATATTCTTCTTCTTACCTTGTTTGGGGCCTATTACTTCTTTAGTGTTGATTCGACGGGATAAAACCTATGATAGAAAAAAATAAAGTTAAGGTCAAAGACTAACGAGTAAGAAAAAATGAATTTCACTAACAAGAGATGTTTTACTGGTATTTTATTTAATACGAGAAATGAGAAATTTTATACCGTTAGTTTATTTAAAAACTAAAGTCTCTCTCTTTGTATAAAAGTATACAAAAAGCGAAATATTATGTAAACAATGTATTTTAAATATGACTATTTTAAATATATATATTTATAAATTACAATGTTTTTAGCGTTGCACAGACGTGGAATATCAATTCTATGCTAATAATACAGAATACATGCATATAAATTTGTAATCTCAATATTACAAATTAAGTAAAGTTTACAAGAATCACGTATAGTATTTACTCTACGTATAACATAAAATAAATATATTTTATAAATACTTTATTCTTAAATATTATTTCAAATAATAATATTTTTATAGATAATTATTATAATGATGAGTATATTTTTTTAACCGTATTTTATAAAGACCAGCTAGCCAAAAGATGGTGAATAGTAGAGCACTGCTTTTTGGTACCAGAGTTCGCAGGTTCAATCCCATAGATGGCATGGATGTTCGTAGCCGTTTGGAATTGGCTTTAAGCAGTAGGTCCCGGTCTCATTAGCTCTAGTGTAGCAAAACCGTAGAGCTCCAAACCAAACCAAAGATTAGTTAGAGTCTTAATAACAATATTAAAAATTCATAACCTTTACAAAAATTATGGTACTTTTCCTTGAAAATATAGTTTTAGTATTAAATTAATATTGTCTGCACTCTGTTTGTAAGTAAAATGTGTCCGCTGAATTATAACTAATGAATCACATTTACAGATATTTGCTAGATTACAGATAGACCTAGATTTAATACTTAAAACAGATTCAGATCGGCTATAAACTATTATGCCAGCATAAGAATTCTTTAATCTTAGGTAATGAATGGCATTGCGCTATCAATTCGGGCTATCTATCTGATAGTAAACCCGTGTTATATAATACCTCAATACATCGCACATTCTTATATATCACACCCTTTCTGTCTCCAATTTTATTTATTTATTTACTTTGCGGAAGGAAAAGCACGAGTACATGTTAAAACTAAATACTTTATATGTAAAACTAAAAAAGTAAATGAAGCTTATCTTTTTTACTATTAAAGGTTTGCCGAACGCTGGCCGATTGGTTAGGGCGTTAGTCGTCGGTACCGGAGTTCGTGGGTTCGAATCCCACTATGGCATGGATGTTCGGAATCGGCTTTAAGCAGTAGGTCCCGGTCTCATTAGCCCTCGTGTGCAAAACAGTAGACCGTAGCGCTCCAAACCAAACCAAACCTATTAAAGGTTTTTCATTGCTGTACTTACTCTAGTAATTTTAAGGGCTTATTATGATAAAATTATGGTACAATTCCTCCCGATATGTCGTGCTTTTTGCTTGTCTCCCGATAAGCTCGGTATAACAAGGTGTTATTGTATTTGACAACTTGTTTTACGAGCAAATTTTGAGAATATAAAGAATGGAACATAAGATTCTTTATTACATTTATAAGATAGTTTTTAATTTTGATTATTCAAACAACAAATATTATACGTTGAATACCAAATTTATTTACATCTGTACATCTGTCTTACAGTCTGTTATAGTCTTACACTCTACATATGTCATTTTAACTTTCACAATCCAATAAAATTCTGTTATTCTCATTGAAAGCTATTAAAATAATTAGATGGTCATAATGCGACAAATAATACACTTGCTTATGAATTTTTAAAGTTAATTGTCGTGAAAAATTTGTAGCTTTTATAAGTGTTATTAAAACTGGGGAAATTAATATAAATTCCTCACGATTAATTTTAAAATTTTCCTTTCTGTTAAAAATAAATTCACATCATCATTTTCTAAAGATCAATTATTAATATACGTTATTAAATGCATAAATTATCTCTTTCTTTTCTGTAAAACACAAATTCATAAAATTGATAATCATTTTGCAAAAGATCAAAATTTAAAATGAAAATCTTTTAGAGTATAATTCTTTTAACATGGCACTTTGCCAAATTAAATGTAATTATCTCTTTTTAATACTGCTTACATGTAGTTTTAATTTTTTATTTTGACTTAATAATTAAAGTTACTAATATCTCTAATTATATTAATTTTTCTTTCCATTTACAAACAAAAAAATGACATCACATATTAATGCATTTAAAAGCCATTTAATTTACTTAAATATTAGATAATATTAGTACTTGTGTTTAAACTTAAGTCATCAGATGTTATTCATTAATTAAGAAATTTCAATAAAATGAATCATTTATAAAAAAAAATTCTCAGTTAGAAGACAAATTCAGTAATCTGTACAGACACATTTAATATTTATCAGAAAATGTTTTGTGTGGTTAAAGTTTTAAAATACTTTAGTACCACCGAATGTCTTCATATAAAACATTCATGGTTACATTTATGGATGTTCAGAAAGAAGATATTAGTGTGAATATTCGATATTTTGATCTTATTAAATTATGAAACATAACTAAACATGAATAAACATCAAAGATCTTTAATATTCAGCATATTATAAATGATTTAATTATTCCCACAACACACAATTCAGTTATTCATAATTATTTAAATAGTTTCAAAGCAAAAAAATTCAAAATTTATAAGAATTTAAAGTATTTCAAGTGCAACTCAAATCATCAAGTACCTTCAAAATTTACCAATAATTTACCGTGTAGACTTTAATATAAAAATTTATCGTTTTTCAAATATATTGAATAATAATACATATTTCTAACTAGGTATTTTAAACATTTTTTCTAACTCCATTTAAACTGAATGCTTTCAATTTTTTAAGCTGCAAGAAACTTCTATCTCTCCGAAAAGTATAACATCAGGATAACAGAAGTAATTAAAATCAAAAATAAAGAAAAAGATAAAAATTATTATTATAATGCCGCTTGAACCCTTTCTCTGTTAGTATATCTGTGGCACAGTGGTCTGCACGACAATTCTCAGGATCGAATCCCAGTGCTGTCGATGTGGAAATTTTAATTTAATCTAATTATGTTTGTAATGACTGTACGCGTTGTGGTGTCAAGTGTTTTTAAAATATTTTTTCCCTTAATTTTCCATTAAAAGGGTCCAATTTATAATTTATTTAAACACATTAAAACATTTTACAATTTTTTGATTTACAGCGTTAAAACATGACAACGTCTGTCGGGTCGTCTAGTTTATATATATATATATATATATATATATATATATATATATATATATATATATATACATATATATATATATATATATATATATATATATATATATATATATATATATGTGTGTGTGTGTGTGTGTGTGTGTGTGTAATAAGACGTCTTCACGATGGGTGGTTGCAGTCATGGCCCATAAAAATGACACCATTCTAGCTAAAGACCTTTATTAAGATAACGTTGGAGGATGGGTTCCCACTTCATTATAGGGGCAGAACAAACTGAGGGCTCAGCTAGCATGAAGTAATATGTAAAAAGCCGCTTAACACCTGGTCAACATCTGTGGGAAAAATCTCTAGAAAAATCTGCCTCCGACAGCGGGCATCACCTTTTTGTTTGGAAATTTTCTAAATTGTCCGCTAGGGCAATGTAGAGTTATAATTGTTCAGACCCCTTCTTTGAGGGCATAAACTGTAGCCCTAGTGGTCAATTTAAGTTAGGGTTTAAAAAGAGGAATACAAAAGGACGCAGGGATTTTTAGCTCTTGTCTTCAGATTTCAAAACTTTTGAGAATTTTTCTTACATATATACATATGTATATATAAATAAATAAATGAATAAATATATATATATATATATATATATATATATATATATATTAATATATATCGTGATCCAGTGTTAAGGCGGATGGAAAACAGTCTTTCTTGATAATAATAAATTTATTAAATCATAGTTCTATTTGAAAGCAACTTGCACTATTTTCATTTTTTTCGAAGACACGCGTAGAGTGTGTTCAGAATTCCATGCCTAAGCGCTAACTGACTGTTATCTGTGTGCAAGTTCATCAAATTGTTCCAAAATGCTTCCGCCTGACCGGATGATCCCAAAAGCTTACGTATTGGGTCTTTTTCATATATTTTATTATTATAATAGAGTTCCCTTTTTAAAATCGTTTATAACTCACTTAATTTCCTACTACCCTTTTTTTAGACCTGACATATATATATATATATATATATATATATATATATATATATATATATATATATATATATATATATATATATATATATATATATATATATATTACATACTTCGTTAAATATATAAATAAAAATAATATTATCTAAATTCATTCATACTTAATTACATTTCGTGTATACTCGATATTTAACACTCCTTTCCGACTACAGCCGCGAGAAAGAAAATTTGTTTGTAACTATTTGCCTTCAGAATTCTTCGGCAGGCTCAAACGTCCTCATTCATCAAATAACATAGTCGGGCGATTTGTCCACACTTTAGAATTTGATGGATGACCCTACTTTTAATGCATTAGCCAAGCTATTACGAGAGACAGCGGCGGTTTTTAAACGACACTTTTCTCAGGACCTGAGATTTCCACTTTACGATGGGGTATCGAGATAGAGCAGGCGATCATCATTATTATCTTTCGTATCGGATACTTTTTCATTCATGATCCGAATGTGCCTAGTAGACCTTTGATGTTAAATGAGATAAATATCTTTAACGAATATATCGTATATATTTGTATGTATTGTATTTATTATGTTGTATTTTGTAATTGTAGCTCAAGCTGTGATACTTCTACTTTACAATATGTTCTCGAGATAGCGTAGGGATCATTATGATCTTTCATATTGGATAATTTGTCTCTCATGATCCGAATGCGTTTAGCATACTGTTAATTTTATACTAAATGAGATAAATATCTTTAACGAATATATCGTATATATTTCTATGTATTGTATTTATTATGTTGTATTTTGTAATTGTATCTCAGGTTCTGATACTTCTACTTTACAATATGTTCTCGGGATAGCGTAGGGATCATTATTATCTTTCGTATCAGATACTTTTCTCTCATGATCCGAATGCGTTTAACATAGTTTTAATTTTATACTAAATGAGAAAAATATCTTTAAGGAATATATCATATATATTTGTATGTATTGTATTTATTATGTTGTATTTTGTAATTGTACCTCTGCTCTGATAGTTCTACTTTACAATATGTACTCGAGATAGCGTGGGGATCATTATAATCTTTCGTATCGACTACTTTTCTCTCATGTTCTGAATGCGTTTAACATAGTTTTAATTTTATACTAAATGAGATAAATATCTTTAAGGAATAAATCATGCGCATGTGTATGTCTTGTACTTATGTTGTATTGTGTTATTTCATTTCAATCTCTGATACTTCTACTTTGCAATATGGTATCGAGATTTAGCAGATGATCATTGTTATCTTTCGTATCGAATACTTTTATGTATATATATATATATATATATATATATATATATATATATATATATATATATATATATATATATATATATATGTGTGTGTGTGTGTGTGTGTGTGTGTGTGTGTCTGAACGTACTGTATTTATTATATTGTATTTTGTTGTATTATGTTATTGTGTCTCTGGTTCTGATACTTCTCCTTTACACTATGGCATAGAGATAGAGCAGAGGATCATTATTATCTTTCGTAG